>JANRMT010030992.1:0-14721 GCA_026402145.1 Polypterus bichir lapradei | reverse complement strand
TTATATACAGTAAAACCTAAATATTATTTTAAAGATAATTATTAACATTAATATTAATTATGGTTACTCACCAACAATGACACGATGACTTGTCCGATAACAATGAGTTTAATTTTACTGCACAACAAAGGAGAGCGTTACAGCCCTTGTAAAGGAGCCACTTCAGGCGATTGTGTGGCACTGCCATTGTTCTTCTTCTGGCAGTCTTCAATCCAAATCCCTAAAGCAGATTCAATCCAGACTACTGCCTTATTACATCCACTTACAACTCGTTTTGCACCCTGGTTAAAAGGACACTGCGGCCGTAGATCTTATATTCCTTTCCAACTTTTTAAATAAAAAGAATCATAGCCTTCAACAAATCCAAAACGTTTACCTTTTCGGCAATCGTTAACATCTTCTTCTTGCGCTTGGGCACGGCCCCTGAAGCAGTAGCAGATTGTTTTGGAGCCATAATGAAAGGCTTGACTATGCACAAAGATAAACACAAAAGAGCACAACTCTTTACACAGCAAAACACGTTGATGCTGAATGAGCGAGACGAGACTTCCTGGTTAACCCTGCATTCAGCACGAAGGAACTCAACTGCGTGCTCTGATTGGTTAGCTTCTCAGTCAGGAGAACTTAACTGCGTGCTCTGATTGGTTAGCTTCTCAGCCATCCGCCAATAGCGTCCCTTGTATGAAATCAACTGGGCAAACCAACTGAGGAAGCATGTACAGGAAGTAAAAAGACACATTGTCCGCAGAACCCGCGAAGCAGTGAAAAATCCGCGTTATATATTTAGTTATGCTTTCATATAAAATCCGCGATAGAGTGAAGCCGCGAAAGTCAAAGCACGATATAGCAAGGGATTACTGTATATATATATATATATATATATAGATATATAGATATAATGTATGTGTGTGTATGTGTGTATATATATATATATATAGATATACAGATAGATAGATATATATATATATATAATGTGTGTGTGTATGTATGTACAGTATGTATGTGTATATATATATAGAGAGAGATTTAGATATATATATATAGATATAGATATATATACTGTATATATAATGTGTGTGTACAGTATGTATCTATGTGTATATATATATATATATATATGACAACAACACTCATAACAGTGACAAAACAATTACATTGACAATGATGTTACGTTATTTTCAAAATGTTTCCTTTAATTTTTCATTACTTCTTTAACACACTACTTCTCTGCTGCGAAGCACGGGTATTTTGCTAGTATAATATAAAAAGGTGATACCCCTCCCTTGGTGATATGGCGGTAAGAAATCACATAGGAGAAATAGCTTTCTTTAATGAAAGTTTACACTGCATAACAGACAGAGGAAGCCATGACAAGAACCCAGTTCGGGAGTGGTGGCCCGATGTATAGAGTCTGCCATTTTTGTCGCTGTGTTGGAAGGATTTTCCGGATCGGATGATGTTATCTCCCATCCATCCGTCGGCTTCAAAGGTGTGCCGGGCAATGTTCCAAGGCTTTATAATCTTTCTTCATGTGCATGCCCCCACTTTGGTGAATCATGCCATTCCAAACAAAGCAAAGAGGATACAGTTTCATGCTGACTTTGACACACATAAATAGGATACAATGCCTATTTCGCCGTTGTTCCTGTCTTGTCTTCTAATGCTTGCCTAGAAGTTCTAAATGATGAGCCCCTGTGCTAAATCTGGCTTTGTATTAGCTGTGCATGGAGTAGAAAGAAAAGTAAGTGGAGTTTGCATGTTCTCCCTGTGTCTGCGTGGGTTTCCTCCGGGTACTCCGGTGTCCTCCCACAGTCCAAAGACATGCAGGTTAGGCACATTGGTGATTCTAAATTGTCCCTAGTGTGTGCTTGGTGTGGGGGTGTGTGTGTGTGTGTGCGCGCCCTGCGGTGGGCTGGCACCCTACCCGGGGTTTGTTTCCTGCCTTGCACCCTGTGTTGGCTGGGATCGGCTCCAGCAGACCCCTGTGACCCTGTAGTTAGGATATAGAGGGTTGGATAATGGATTAATGGATGTTTTCTGATGTATTAGTAGAGGTAGCTAATTTGTCGTAAAGAGAAAAGAAAACTGGTATTCTGAAATAAAGTGCTGTAATGTTAAATACCAATAATAATAGTAATCAAATACTGTGTGCAAATGCTGCAGTAGCATACGTGTGTATACACCTTATTTTCATGTTTAAGTGTTTAGAGATTGACAAGCTCTTATCTATCATTGCTCTGTGCTGTTGCCTGTAGATGCAATAGTGAGGGTTGCCAGGAGTGTACAAAAAAGTGCATGCATGAAAAAGATAGGTATGTTAGGCCAGGAAGATGTGTGGAGGAGCCTTGGTATTGAGCAAACATTTCAGAAAAGTCTTTGCCTTTCGGAGGTGGGCTAGGTGCTCTTCATAGAGATAGCTAGAGAAAAACACTATAGTGACTTAATTACACCCAATCCAAATCAGGTCCACAATCCAACGGCATGTCTTTGTGTTTGTGACATTCCATGATGATGACAGCATCAGAACGTTACAGATGCCATTGTTTTATACTCTCTTTTGTAGGAATGCTAAGTCTGCTTTGATTTTAGAAAAAGAGAGAAAAGAAGACTTGTGTGACTTCGGGGAAGACTTTTTTGTCTTATTTTTTTTATTTTTCTTTCTTAAATTTGCCTAGCTGGTAGTTTCTCCCCAAGTGGTAGCTGTTTGCTTTTTTGGAACTTATTCATTTTCCTAAGCAATGTCACTATTTTAGACAGTTTTCATCTATTTTGGTTTTATGTGGTTATAAACCAGTGACAGGCTTTTATTTGAGTTCATTTGTTTCAAGCGTGGCTAAGGAGCAGAGGAAAATAACATGGCTCTCTTCTCCCTCCCCTTTGTCTCTTTTGTGCAGCCTGTTGGTTCTTAGCAAAGCAGAATATGCTGCATTCTTTATGTTTGTGCAGCCAGGCAATCCAAATCCTTGGCAGTTCTGGTGATAAGATGAAGAGGAAAGAGAACAGCATTGGAAGATGTGTTCATTGGTGCCTACGACAGATAGAATGTGAATGTGAAACCACAGTTGTCTTTCAAGAGTCATGGTTCTACAAAAACTAGACAGCTATAATTGGAAAGTATGTGATGTGTCTGAAAGACTGAGCAATTAATGTGTAGGAGGATCAGTCGACCTGCAAAAATCTTCCCGGACAGAAATGCAGCTGCTTGTTTCCTCAATTAGATCCCGCGAAGACCAAGCAAAAACAAACACCCTATTGAACTTTAATTTCTGTTCTTAAACCCCTACTAGGACCTGATTTACAGTTCATGTAATAAAAAGTATCTTTTTTATTCTTTAACATGGTGTTTGTTATGGTAATAGTATAAATAACTTCAGCCCAGTGGTTCCCCAATTTAGTCCAGGGAGACTACTAAGCTATTGTTGTTTTTTCTAAATTCTAACCAAACTCAAAATCAGTGTATCAATTTTACTTTTAATTGATGTAAATGTTCTATGAGTTGTCCTTTTATTCAAGTGCTCTTTAATTATTCTAAAATTGCATTTTTGTAAAACATTAAATGCTTATGTTTCATTTACTATTTTCTTTTTAATTCACCATTTTATATACAGATTCCTCCTTTAACTGTATTCAAATACTGCCAAAACTGAATGCTAGCGGGAAGCAATTACTTTAAAGCCATATTCACTTGTCTGTTTATTTGTAAGAAATGCTTCTTAATGAATAGACTTGTGAAGACTGCAGTGAATTAATTACAAATTAATTACGTACTCCCTTTTTTCCATTTAATGTTGTTTGTACCCATGTCTGCAATTGCATATACTTATGGGAGCAAAACTCTACCGAAAAGAATCCAAATAACATATTTATGAATTCCGCAGAAGTATTTGTTGGCCAGATAATTAAACAATGAGATCAATTAAAAGTAAGAATGATACACTGATTGCCAAAGTGGTTGTAACAAATACCTTAAACCCTGAAGGTCTGTCAGGGCTGAACTTGAAAGCCACTGCTGTGGTCCAATACATGAGTTTTGGTTGATTTCAGTTTATTATTTTAAATGGTCCATTTTCCCCTGCTGAAGTAAACTTATGATATTTAAATGAACAAGAATTAATCTCTGAAAACAGATAGGCTAGAAATCTCTAAATTTCTATAATCACACAGCTCTTGAAGCCACAAAGAAATTGGAAATTCAATAACTTAAAATGCAGGCCAAGTCTAAGAACTCACTTCAAGTACAATAGTTGCTCAGGGCTTTTCTTAGAATTAATGGAGCATGTTCTTTCCAGAGACCTTATGTATAAACAGTGCGTACGCACAAAAATGTTGCGTGCACCCATTTCCATGCTCACATTGAGATGTATAAAACCTACACTTGGTGTAAAGTCACGCACCTTGCGTATGCAGGTTTTCTGCTTGGTTTTGCAAACTGGCGACACCCAGCGTCAAAGCAGTGCTACTGTTCCTGTGTAGTTTCCCTTTATTTTTTAGAGAAAGGCCAAGCAAAATGACACCTTTTATTGGCTAACTAAAAAGATTACAATATGCAACTCAGGCCCCTTCTTCAGGTAAGATGTAATACAGAAACTTTATATACACACACTAGGACAAGAAAAAACATTGGTAAATCTTTAAATGAAAAATCGTAAATGTAAAAAATTAATAGATTCATTCAGGCTAAGATTAATTTAACAAGAGAGAGAAGAACAATGTATCTTATCTTTGGATAAGATAACCGTCCAACAAAGTCCTTTGAAGTTTGTGATGAGTTTTTCAAAAGAATATGGGTCTGTAGACAGGTTATCTGTGTCAGTCTGAGAGATGCAAACAATCCTCATACCTGGCTATAAAATTCTTGTCTCTATTCAAACCATGTTGTAATGTATTAAATTTTAATATGAGTTTAACTTCCCATTTTTATTTTTTAGATTCACATCCCTGACACGGCTTTATCAAATACACTGAAATTAACCGCATATTGTTTTTTAGTTTAAGACATCTGACTGTAATCAACCTGTAACCATATAAAGGTGCATGGAATGGCCAAACTATTCCAAATACTACAACTGCTTTAGTGTTTTTACTATAAGTGCACCACTCAGAGTATTTTAACCCACAGAGAGAATTATGGGGATACAGCTTCTAGCACACACTGCCTCAGCCATGGACACACTCTGTTTGAACTTCTCCCATTTGGCAAACGTTTCAAGGCCTTTCCTGTATGGACCTTGTGGTTCAGAAACAGTTTCATCCCAAGAGCTATAATTGAATTCAATCAGCCCATCAAGCACCAGTAGAACTGTATGTATTTCTAAGTACAATTACCTCACTGAAAACTTGCATTACAATTGTAATATTGCACAATTTTTCACTGTTTTTATCGTATTACTATTATTATTATTGTTGTTGTTATTTTACCATTTTACAGGAAAATAAGTTTATGGAGGATTTCCATATTGAATCTCATTGTGCCATACAATAACAATAAAGGAATTCAATTCAATTCAATAGAAGACAACACGTATTTATAGATGATGATGACTGGCTTCTAAAACGATTTAGATTTCCAGGCTCTCTCTTCGTGCTGCTCTTAATATAACTTTTAAGATGAAATTCAGTAAAGTATATATATTGCATTATACAGATAATTTTTAAGCTTAATTTAAATAATGTATACTGTTTATAATTAAACGTTTGGACAAGGTGGACAGTGGTAGCTATGAACTGGGGCCCCGTTCAGGGATTGTTCCTGCCTTGTGCTGTATGCTTGCTGGAACTGGCGTGACCCTGGATGGATAAATGGGTGGAATAATTAAACACAGATATTTCAATGTACCTTAAAAGTTTAGAAGAATTGGCGTTCTAAGATTACAGATGGCTTGATATTTATTAAATAGGCAATTGGTTACTTTTAGAAAGAAAAGGAAGGACAGGAATTGGGGGTTAGTACGTTTGAAAGAGACAATACTGCTGCAATAAATTATTTTATCAAAGTTTCGCACACAAATCAGCAAGTATTTTGCGGGAAGCAGGAACAAACTCTGGATGGGGTGCCAGCTCGTTGCTACCACTGTGCCACAGACCCCCATGTTTTATACAAAACTTAATTCTTATCATCATGAAAATGATATCAAGTAAACATCTTAGCATTTAAATTGTTCATAGAACTGTAATGTCATGAATGTAATGTATTCTGTCTCCTGTCGGCATAAGAGAAAGCCAGTTTAAGAAGCACACACGATTCACACATATAGAGTACATGGAAAGACACATAGAATACAAAGCATTTAACGTGCTACTTTAGTTATGATGGGATTTATGAAACTAGTAAATTAAACATTTTTAAGATGTTTGTGACATTTTAATTTAATGACAAAATAAACTATGTGATTAAAGTGGAAATTTCCACCTTTTTTTTCCACTGTGTCCCTGTTTTTTTTTTTTTTTCTCTGTACCCTAATACGTTTCCCTATAACACTCAGACGGTGGGCTATGACTCGCCTTTTCACACTGACTTTGATATCTGACAACTTCTTTTTATTTCGATTATTGTGCGACTTTCTGAAGTTGAACTTTTGAGTTTCTCCGCCACTCTATGTCACTTGATCAACTTTCTTTTGTTGTTTATACCACTGCTTAAAACAATAAATAGTACATTTTTCCTTGCCTCCACTTGGTATTCGCTGAAATTCTTCTATTTTCCCCAGTGCTTTTGCCATTGTCTTTTCACAGAACGCTGAACTTAAGAGGCTATTTATATTGATTTGCATATTCAATGAAGTGTAATTCTGGGAGGAATCGGGGTGGGGCAGCAGGCGCGTGTACGTGTGTTACATTTCACACCAGGATTTATGTAACGGAACAACGTTGAAGTTTATTAGATTGCACAGATTTATGCATCTGGATTTTTTTATGCATGCACACATTTCTGTTTTTGTCCATACTCCATGTTTTAGTGTGAATTCTACACACTGTATTATACATAAGGTCCCAGATTACCACCTGGAGGTTCCCAATAAATAAAACTGGTGACAATGTTTCAGACTCAAGTTCTAAAAGCTCCTGCACTGTTTGTACTTCATCTGTCTACACAAGTGGCCCACCATGCCACATATTTTCATCTACTCCCTCCACATCTTTCTGTAAGCAAGTAAACTGCAGTTAGCTTCAAATATGTTACTAACAGGTCCCTGAACACTTTTGTACATTCTGCAACAGGGAAGCTAGACCTCATCATGGCGCCCACCAGCTTAATGGCCACTTACTTTCTTTCTGAGAGTCCAAAACAAATAGCAACTCCATTAGCAAGTCTTCTATCATGTTGCCAACAGAGCTGTTTTAAGTGAAATTGCTACTGTCCACATATGTGTCTTTCTCATTACCTAGGGACATCTGCTAATCTGAGGAATAAATATGGAAGATGCCAGTTTTATTATTTCAGAAATTCTGTAAAAATAGCTTGGAACACCAATGTAGGCACTGACAGCTGAAAAAACATTTGTGGAAGCGCTAGGACAAAACAAAACTGCTGGAATGACCACAATAGTGGTCATCAGCCAAAACTGACTTTGTCAATGCAGGTATCTCAAGATCTTAAAAACAAAATCATCTAGCATGTCTAAGACATGTAATCTCTAGGACATTCAAGGTGCATAACTGGCATTAAAAAGGGTAACAAGCAGATTCAATACCAGATATTTGCCACAAGAGAAGAAATAAGCATCAGCTTCTCTGTTTCTCAAGTCTGCCTAGGGTATGAAAAGCCAGTTGCACTGACAAAAAGAAACAGGGCAGTCACCAATTAGTTGAAGATAGCTACAAATGTGGACAAGATAAGAGCAAAGACTAGAACTGTCAAATATAAGGAATGCTGTGCTTCTTAGAAACAGGACATTACAGTTTCTGCAGACTGAGAATCAGCAGAATATAAAGACAAGACAAAGACAGAATACTGTTGGAGAATACTGTTGGATGTTTTGTTCACGCGCAATACTCAAATTGTTCTTAAAGGACATGCAATGTGAATGGGAATGTATACTCATAGCCACCATAATGAAGCACACAGATAGCACAACCACAAACCCAAATCTAAAAAAAAAATCAGTTTGTCTTTTTGAAAAAAGGTGATTGCCACTAAAATTAAATACTTCTTTAGAAGTAAACATGTCACTAGCAATCACTTGGCTTTTTATAGGATAGGATTCATGACAGCTAACACGTGCATCCATTCCATGTTTCAATGATGCCCTGAAGTAGCAATGCATATTTACACTACATGCTGATAAAGTAATCACTGTTACATATAATGACATAGAGATAATGACAAAATACATAAAACACACCCCAGAGAAAATACAAATACACAAAAAATATGGACACGGTCTTGAAACACATCCCTGAATTTCTGATGGTTGCTAAAAAAGGTTTGTGCTTATGTTTCACCTGATTGATCAAAAAAGGATCATGAGAGAGTTTTTCTGGGGCTTTGCCTAATGTGCTAAGACAATTATAACCTGAGCTTTACCAGAATACTATACAATATTTTTTATTACAACCAAAGTAGCTCTTTTTAAACATGGTTGCCTTTATAAATTATTTCTAAATCTGATTGATGTCTCAAAAATGTAAAAGTCTATACTGTATAGCTGATGTTAATCTGTGCTTATTTATAATTTCCTTTTTATGTGTTGAATGGTCCTGCTCAGATACAGTAAATCTATTTACACCATTTATATGTGAGCAACTTAGGCTCACTAGCTTGTTACAAAATGCTACCATCTGATGGGCCAATGCCACTGACATTGCCTAAACCCTTCTTGACAGTGAAAAAACAGAAAACAATATATGCATTATTGTGTGAAATATAGCATATAAGAAAAATTTAGCAGTATATTTAAAACAGTAACTAAAGGTCCAGAGAGATAGCCTCTTTATCTATTTCCTTATCAATGTGAATATCATAAATTAATGTTCTACAAATTTGCCTTTTTTCCTTACCACTGTAAATACTATGTGTATATATCTTAGGCACATACACAAAAACATACAGTAGATGGTTTTTGATTAACATTTTAGCACATGAAAAAAGTGAAATGTTTTAATTTGAATACTGAAAGACTTATTTTGAACATTAGATAATTCACAGAATGCCTTGGGAGTCGTTGAGGACTACCACTAATAAATAGAGAAAGCCAATATCTGTGATATAACTATAGCATGACCTGTAGCTTTCAGCAAGCAATTTCTTATTCTAATGTAGCTTTTCTTTTTAGAAATCTTTGATATACACAGTAAATGTGTATTTTTCGGTGTTAATCAGAAAAAAAACTAATAGCCTTATAAAGATAATTCTTTAACAATTCAAAGCAGCTACCACTTCTCTTTGCTGTAGTTTTTGTTTGAACTACACTCCTTCTAACTGCAAGTTAGGAATTTATGATGGTAAATAATATGTAATGGCATAATTTAATAAATATGGTTTAGAAATTTTTAGGAGTGGATATGAAAATTATAGAGCCTGCCTTTCTCCAAAATACATCAAAAGAGCTCATGACCTTTCCATGTTTCCAGTTCAGCTGATACAATATCCTAAAATAGTCCCAGAAATAATACATGGTCACCATGTATTACACCTCCATGTGACCATGCCCCATGACATCCTAACATCTGGGATCCCTGAAAGCAATGGCAGCTTGCCAGGAATCCAAACAAAAAAAGAAAATAAACTATGCTTTTAAAACCATCAAGCACACCATCAAGTTTTTTAGTGACAGTGGGCTTCGTAAGTTTAATTGAATTAAACAGAAAACAATACAGAAATGTATGAGACTTACTATATATATATATATATATATATATATATATATATATATATATATATATATATAGATAGATATATATATATATATATATATATATATATATATATATATATATATACCCGACACAGATTCAGACCAGAGGCACGTTTATCCCACAGGCACAACACAGTCCCAAGCAACCTCGTCATACTCCTCCTCCTGACTCTGGCCATTGATTGGTGGCTGCTTGCCCCTTTTATGGTCCACCTGGAAGTGCTCCAGGTGGTTGACTGCCAAGTTCCGGGTGTAGTGAATACACTGCCCATAAGGGCTTAGGAGTCCCAGGTGCAGCACCCCCTGGTGGCACCTGGAGGACCCAACAGGGCTGCAACCAACTCCAATTCCCATTGAGCCCTGTGGGAAACTGAGGCACCGCTCCAACCCAGGGGGGGTCTGCCATCTAGCGTCCAGGGGGAAGTATTGCACAGTACATGGCTGCTCCCCCTGAACATATAGGGAAGGGCATACTAATAAAAGGCAAAGCCCTCACTGACTGACTAATTCACTCACTGACTCACTCACTCACTCACTCATCACTAATTCTCCAAGTTCCCGTGTAGGTAGAAGGCTGAAATTTGGCAGGCTCATTCCTTACAGCTTACTTACAAAAGCTGGGCAGGTTTCATTTCGAAATTCTACGCGTAATGGTCATAACTGGAAGCTATTTTTCTGCATATACTGTAATGGAGTTGAGCTCGAAAGCCGTGGGGGTGGAGTTTCGTGTGACATCATCACGCCTCCCACGTAATCACGTGAACTGATTGTCAACGCAGTGTGTAGAAAACCAGGAAGACCTCCAAAAAGCGCTGAAGAAAACATGCATTATATAATTGAGAAGGCAGCGAAACAATAAGAAGCAAGTGACTGACATATACAACCATATTCATGAGTGCTGCTACTTCAGAAACAAAGCACGGTGGAAACCTAAAGTCTAAATTAAGTTCACAGACAGGCTGCCGCTGGTGTTTGTAATTTAGTGCCTGCCCATATAAGGCCGTCCGTCAGCGGCAATCCAATAGAAACACTGCCGCTAAATATTCACGGGTGAAGGACTGTGCTTATGCAGAGGAAGTTGAGATGGTCAGGGTGGTGTTTGGCACAAACTCAGCGAAACTGTGAGAGAAACTTTTAAGTGCCGGGTCTTAGCTGACATTACATACAGCCGTGGACATCACACGAGATGGCACCAGCACAGCTGGGAACCATCGATGCAAGAACACCAAGCGGCTCATGTGAACTGACGCAGTGCACAGACAAAAAGCAACAGTTCCAAAGAGTGCTGAACAAAAACCGAATTACACAATTAAGAAGGCAGCAAAAAAATATGAAGCGTCTGATACATACAAGCATATTCATAAGTGCAGCTACTACGGAAACAAAGCACATAGTGCAAAAAGTGAATGTCCCGCTAAAGGAAAACAGTGTAAAAAAAAAACCCGTGCATGCAGTGTGTGATGTCTCAAATAAAGAGGAAGACGAGCTGTTTATTGATGCAGTAAGAAATGAATCGATGAATGAAACCTCTTATCTTTACAACGATTGACAAACACGGAATGTAACTTGAACACAACACATCGTACAAATATGACCCTGATTGAAACAAATAATGATAATCAAATCCTTGATGACAGCAACACTCAATAACACTCACAAAACAATTACTGTACAGTGGAACCTCGGTTCACGACCATAATTCGTTCCAGAACTTTGGTTGTAAACCGAGTTGGTCGTGAACCGAAGCAGTTTCCCCCATAGGATGGTATGTAAATACAATTAATCCGTTCCAGACCGTACAAACTGTATGTAAATATGTAAAAATATGTAAAGATTAAGCACAAATATAGTTAATTACACCATAGAATGCACAGTGTAATAGTAAACTAATGTAAAAACATTGAATAACACATAAAACACCCAGGCTCCCTGATCAGCTACACGAGCTGGCTCGCTTGCGCTCTCTCTCTCTCTATAGCACACACACCACCAAAGCCCCTCCCTCCCTCCCTCAGCTACAGGAGCAGGCTGGCTCACGCTCTCTCTCTCTGTGTAGCGCGAGCACGCACACACACACGCACACACACACACACCCCTATCCTCCCCCCATCCCTTCCCTGTCAGCAGCCCGCGCGCGCGCTCTCTCTCTCTCTCTCTGCGCTTGCTCGCTCACGCTCTCTAATCTCTCTGTAGCACGTGCTCGCGCAGCATTTTTTTTAAGATGAGTTTTAACACTAGGATTACCAGAGCCTACGAAAAAACTTGTAATTCCGTCCCACCTTAAATTGCTTCTTAAATCCCTTCACATCTCTCCGCCAGCGTCCTTTGTCTTCTAAATGTGCTGATAAAGAGAAGCTAGGAGCAGCCGGCTATTCCATCCCCCCACCAATTTAGAACGTGCACGAACTTCTCTCAGCTCATGCCTTGATTGAGTATCTGGGAGTGAAGTGGAGTTTTAGAGTGGAAATAATAGATCGTTATTTGGAACACACGCATTTCATGTCTGTTCCGTTTCTACATTAATCTGTGTAAACACATTGTTAAAACAGAAACGTTTTTTATATTCTAGTAGTAGATGACAAAATGTAGGCATAAACTATATAATGTATGAAGCCTGAAGTCCAAATAACAAAGAAACATTTTCACAAAAGGTTCAAATATAACACAATTGCGCTTTTATTCAAAAATATAACTGCAGAAACAAAAAGCCGCCTTAACATGCGACATTGACGGCTGTTTATTATAATTGCCTCCGTAGTGCAATAGAATCAGTTTTCGCCTTGGAATCAAAAGGTCGCGAGTTCGATCCTGCACCACTCCGTTTTGAGAAGTAAACTGCTCTTAGTCTTACTATTTTAGAGTAAAAGCATACATTTGATTTCAGTCTGTAACAGCCGGTGCAATTTATGATCCTTGTAAAGGTTAGCTTTTTTTTTTTTAATTCACTTTTCATTCTCTCAGTCGCGTTCAGAATCAATCCATACAACCCCATCAGACAGAGCTGTTTTCACTAAAGACACGCTATAGCTCTGCAGTGTACCACGATGCATACTAACGCGACCCCCCCCCCCCCCCAAACGGTTCTGACACACAAATGCTGGCGAAGCTGCCGCCTTCGTATCTCACTGTCACTTGATTTTCTTTTTATTCAGTTTTATTGAGTGTTCCTGCCAGTCCCCGCATGTTGCTGTATGCTGTTTCTTTTGTACTCCAGGACATGCAGAGGAGAGAATGGTAAAGAGCAATAACTTTGGCGCTATATGCAATAATCAGACACTCCCCATCTGCCCGTGTCGTTCAAACACAGGAACATATGTTGGTGTAAAAGTATAACAAAAGTGCACTTTTATTCAAGTGCACTTTTTCCATCGCCTTTTCCTATAAGAAGCAATGTACACACTTCTCTCTATGCTGTGGTTTCTATTACACACCTGAAAGAAAGAGACAATATATGTGAAAATATAATCGCACTAATGCAATATTATTTGAAAACGAACAGCGTCAGATCAAGTGTGAATTTATGCGGGAACTGGAAATTCTCTGATGCGGGACCTTCCCCCAGGGAAGAAAGTACAGTGTCAGGTGCTCATTCAGTGTAATAGGAACCATAGCACAGAGAGGTGTGTGTACTGCAACAAGTACACGTGTCGTAAATGTAGGAAGGACGGTCCTTGGGTGTGTGGGAACTGTTAATATTTGAATGTGATGATTTTATATAGCACGGAATGGAAATCAGCACTTCTTAGGATTGCACCATGCAAGCTGTCGTATCAATCGCCTACTGTAACTTGCTTTCTTTTTTCTTCGGTTATACAGGCAGTCTTGAATAAAAGTGCACTTGTTTTGTTTGCGAAATGAAGTGTCTGCGTGCACTTTTCGTGGCATTACACGTGTATTTTTTGAGCATGCCCGTTTGAGCATGCTCAATCACAGGAACATAAGTTGGTGTAAAAGTATAACAAAACAACGGGCAGATGGGGAGTGTCTGATGATTGCATATAGCGCCGAAGTTACTGCTCTTTACCATTCTCTCCTCTACATGCCCTGGAGTACAAAAGAAACAGAATTCTGTTTTAACAATGTGTTTACACAGATTACTGTAGAAACGGAACAGACATGAAATGCGTGTGTTCCAAATAACGATCTATTATTTCCACTCTAAAACTTCACTTCACTCCCAGATACTCAATCAAGGCATGAGCTGAGAGAAGTTCGTCCACGTTCTAAATTGGTGGGGGGATGGAATAGCCGGCTGCTCCTAGCTTCTCTTTATCAGCACATTTAGAAGACAAAGGATGCTGGCGGAGAGGTGTGAAGGGATTTAAGAAGCAATTTAAGGTGGGACGGAATTACAAGTTTTTTCGTAGGCTCTGGTAATTCTAGTGTTAAGCACAGCGGAAAAAAGAAACATTGGAACAAATCCGAAGCGCGTGCAAAAACCAACTCGCAAGCAAACAAAAAAGTAAGATTGCAGGAGATCACGCTATTAAACCTAAAGCCTGATCGCTGTAAACAATGTTTGTAAAAGGAGTTTTAAGCACAGCAGAAAAAAACTAACAACAAATCCAAAGCGCGTGCAAAAACCAACTAGCAAGCAAACAAAAAAGTAACATTGCAGGAGATCACGCTATTAAACCTAAAGCCTGATCACTGTAAACAATGTTTGTAAAAGGAGCTTTAAGCACAGCAGACAAAAATGAACAACAAATCCGAAGCACGTGCAAAAACCAACTCGCAAGCAAACAAAAAAGTAACATTGCAGGAGATCACGCTATTAAATCTAAAGCCTGATCGCTGTAAACAATGTTTGTAAAAGGAGTTTTAAGCACAGCAGAAAAAAACGAACAACAAATCCGAAGCGCGTGCA
>JANRMT010030988.1:0-14062 GCA_026402145.1 Polypterus bichir lapradei | reverse complement strand
GACATAATTGCTATGGTGTGCTTGTCGTGAGTGCACGTTCACTTCCACATGATTTGACAAACATGCTGCATTGTTTTAATGGATATGCTTTCTCAATAGTTAGGTAAGTTACTTAACTTATTCGTGAAATAACAAAAGTAATATAATATGTAATATAATACACTACTTAATAAAAAGTAATATTTTTGAACTTTTGATTATTTTTTTAAGTAAATATTTAGTTAAAAATTACTTACTCAACACTAAAAATAATAAAGTGATTGATCAGAAAAGGTGATAAATAACCATAGGAACCATAAATGAAAAAGTTGGTTACTATATAACATAATTTAAAATAGCAATCTAAAATGCAAGAGATAAACATTAGACCTTTTTGTTTGGATAGTTATAGTATATTTGACAGAACATCATGGACAGAAACAGTCGTCTCATAGTAAATAGTGTAATTTGTAAGTGTGTTCTTATCATTGTTGACTCTAGCAGCAAGAGTCGGAAGGGAATGCCATCAACATGTGTTACTCTAAAAGATGAAAAGGATCATAAACTGGTCACCAAAAAAGAAACTATTGCAATATGGTATACTTTTTTGTCAGACTGGATTAACAACAATTAAGCCTCAAATTTAATTTCCCAGCAGCACAATTTCACCACTATTTTCAAATTAGAAATTTTGTTAAAAGAAACCTACATAATTTTCCAAACATCCTACCCATTTCTATTCCAGAGAAATGTTGATCACTAAGACAGCATCTCAGAAATATATAAAAACATCTTAAAGAATCTACCCTTCAAGGATTCTAGGTTATGGTGAGAAAAGGACCTTTAAATGAACATCTCAGAAAAGAAATGGAAGTTAGCCATGCATAGAATATACTTTATCTCTATATGTGCAAAGCATTCAGTAATTCAACTTAAAATCTGTTAACGATGATGCTTGTCTCATTTAAAAGAGTCAAAAATTTATCCAGAGCAAAATCCACCCTGCAAGTGTTGCAGTCTAGCACCATCCTCACTGTGCCACATGTTTTGGGAGTGCATCAAATTAATATATCCTTGGACAAAAATCTTTGAACGCTTATCAAACACCTTGGGTGTCACAATCATTTCTAACCAATTAACAGAAATATCTGGTGTATTTCCAGATGGGCTTAAAGGGAGAAGGACAAATTGATTGTAATTGCCTACACCACACTACTAGCATGTAGACTTATCCTGCTTAACTAGAAAAAACCCCAATCCACATTTTATAAATCACTGGATAACTGACTTTCTGTATTATTTTTAAATAGAAAAAGAAATCCAATTCTTGCATAGAAGATCTGTTCAAAACTTTCTAAAAACATGAAAAATTTTTTAGAATAAGCATTCTTACAAAGGGACAAGGGTGTTTTCCCATTTTTATTTTTCCCATATGCTCTTTGCTCTTCCCTCTTTCTCTAGGGTGGGAGCTGAATTCTTGCTTTGTTAGAATATGAAGTTATTTGTTGTATAAGTTCTGAAATTGTATTAACTTGATTATACACTATGTTACTTTCTTTAAATAAAACCATATTAAAAGAAAGGTGCTATACAATATTGATGCAGGTAATGGAGAAGATACCATTGTGTCAAAGTATACTTAAACTGGTTTTGATTTTTCAGAGGTGGCTCACTCTGTTTAAATTTTAGATATGCAAATGTTATGCCTTCAACCATGTGTAAATGTTTCAATTAATCAATCAATCAGTCAATCATTGTCTAATATTAAATAGTTTGATAAAAGTATATAGTGATGCCACATAATGATAAATAAAGCAATTTAGTGTTAGAGGTGGCACAGTGGAGCAGAGGCTATCTCTGCTGATTCACATACTCAACCTGGTGTTTGAATCCCATGCCCATTGTCAGCATAGGCGTCCTTCAAGTTCTTCAGTATTCATCTCCAAAAAATTGCAGGCATGTAGGAAATTGGAGCAAGTGTGATAGAAAATAGCATTTGCTTCAGTTGTAAACTTCTGTTTACCTATAGGAAGGGAGAGCTGCTTTAATCAGGCCAAATGCAGATTCCAAATTTTTGTACCCCTCAAAGGACCAATCACCCAGTTTAATTTATTAAAAAAACACTGGAATTCATTTATGAATTACAATGACACATGTAATATTTTCATAGGCATGTTTGATCTTAAATTAAAGTTATTGCTATGGTCAGCCTTTTGAGGTTATTTTCAGAAGTTTATGTTTCTCTTATAGTACTTTTCAAGAGACTTTCTAAAAATGAACATATTAATGAAGCAGACCCAACTAAGTTTTCTGACATACAAAGTGTCAGTCTGTTTAATTTCTTTGTATTTCTCTTACAACAAGTCAAAATGGTACGATCTCTTTTGAAATTTATGTGGCCATCCCAATGGGCGACATTTGATCTCTGACTTAAATTATTTGTTTTAAATTCTTATAGTATATAAAAAAGATAAGTCTGAATGTACTAGGGGAAAATACTGTAAGTTATACTGTCTTCCATAATACATGTCTATGCTTTTCTAGTATTCTTTACTTCATGTTTTCTAACACAATTTAATTGTATTGTGTTACTGAATATAAATTTGGATTTTCCGTTTACTTTCTTGTAATTTATTCAAGTAAATTATGTTTATGTTATATTGATAAAGTTATTCCTATAAGAATCTGTAAATGAATTGTAGCATTATGCTAGTTTTTCCGTATATGATTTGATTCTGATCATTTTGCATAACTCACTTTTTATTTTCTACAACTCTTTGATTGCATTACTGGCAAAAGGCTATGAAACTTTAAACATTAAACTATTGGATTTTTTGAAGTTTACTTATATTTAACAAAGATACAATCAATACACATACACTTTCATATAAAAAAGCAAATGTGGAAGTCAAAAAGCGTTGCTCTGTGGCAGCTTACAAAAGCACAAAGAGCTTGTAGGTCAAGCACTGACATTCTACCCTCTCATGTGCAAGCAACAGAAAAAATATAAGAAAAGTATGAAATTAAACATGCTCAACTGTCCTCATTGCATTCGTTGGTGACACTCAAAATATGTAACACGACTGATGTGTACTAAATCTGCATCAGTACAGCAATGGACACAAATTTACCTTTTCTGCTGTATTTATGTTGATGTTTTGTTTTCTTGTTGCAAAAAAAATCAACCTTTTTAGGCCCATAAGTAAATATAATGCTAAGGAGGATACAACAACTTTTTGAGTACATTTTTGAATGAACAGGATGTATTCTTTAATAGAAAATCATTTACGGTGTTTTAATTCAGCATCATCATCCATACAATATTTTTGCATATTGAAATAATTAATTGATATTGGCAGTTTTTAACCGTGAAGATAATTTGGCTAATTTAGTGTATTTTTATTGGAAGTGTTTTTAAGTGCAGGATTTCTTAATGTCATTTTTCAAGTTTCACTGCCCTGCACAAACCTTATAATTTGGTAAGCACCATCTATTGGAATGTACAGTATTTTGTAATGCATGTAATGATTAATTGCATTGCCTTTTTCAATCTAATAAAAAACAATCACAAACAGCACAATTACACTCATAAACATTTCATTTTATAAAAAATGGCATAATATTGTATCAAACAAAAAAAAACTGAAGTTAAAACTGACATAAAAAAATCGATATATGTTGTTAACCGTAGGTCCATCATAGCACCTCCAACCCCAGACACAAGTCCACTTCAAATGAAAGGTTTATTATAACAAAATACCTTAAACAGGTTTCTTCACACAATTTTGCAAGCACAATGCACTCCTCTTTTTTGTTCTCTCTTCTTCCTCCACTCCTCCCAGATGGGCTTTGTCCATCTTCACTACCAGAGTCCAATTCGCCCAGGTGAGCTGCTCCCTTTATGTGTTGTATGAATATATGTGTTATTATACATATGGTTTGTCTCAGTGATTAATTCCAGACCTTTTATAATTTTCATTAAACATTTTATTTTTTTCTAAATGCAAATTAAAGTACCATATATATGCAAATGACACACACCTATGAACGTATATAGTGCTCTGAGTCTCTTCTGCCTTGAGAGTGTTTAAAAAGCATTATTAAATGGATATGCAATAATTTCCTTAAACTAAACAAAGAAACACCACAAACTAGTTATGTGTTGCAGTCAATAATCTTAGGAGAAAACTAATCAGCATCTGACCTTGCAAGTAAATCAATCCAGAATTTAAAGAATTTGGCCTCCTTATGGACTCTGAGGTACATTTTAAATCAAATATTAACCATGTTTCCAGGACTTCATTTTTTCATTTAGGAGACATAAGACGAGATTAATTTTTAATATCATTTCAAAATATGCAAAATTTGTGTTGTTTTTAGCTACCCAGTCTATTACAATTTACTCTTTTCAGAGCTACCAAAAAAAAAAAACTGGCTGAAGTATGTTCAAAACGAACTGGCAAGAATCGTAACGACATAAAAGCTGAACACAATGCCCATGCATTAGCATCATTACCTGTTTCTAGTATTGATTTTAAATACTCTCAATTATCTATAAGGTGCCACCTTCTGTTTCAGAATACCTATCACAACACATCAGTAATTGTAATGCAACAATTATACTACTACTACTATTACTATTACTACTACTACTACTGTTACTACTGATCTCAGATTTTAATCACTGGCTTGCTCAATGCTCCAAAAATAATGCATAAAAGAACTGGTGAAGTAGCCTTTTTCATTCTTCAACCAAAAATGTGAAATAATTTACTAAAAGAGATACATCAAGGAAGTACTGTTGAATATTTTAAAAAATCTACTAAAAGCATAACTTTAAATTGTCATTTCTATAATGTATTCATAGAACAACTATTGTACTAGATGAAAATTAATATCGATTTAAAATTTGTTCAAAAATTTTAAATTAAGTTTGTTTTTTATTATAATTACTAGTATTTTCTTTTGACCTTGTTTCCTCTTTCTGGTTTGCTGTGGTGACACTCTGAATATTTGCTTGAATGAATAAAAGATGATTCTATAATAAACAATACCCACAACACCATACAGTATATACTCAATAATTAATAACTTTATCATATTTTAGTACTGTAGATGCCCAGGTTATGGCCTCAGATTATTGATTCTTACAAACAATTGCCATGCAAATGAAAGTAGTTGTACTACAGATAACGAAGTAAATCAAAAATAAATACAGAAAATTAACAAATACAATGTTTTCCCATTCATAAGTATTTATCAACTCAGCCCATATCACAGTTGACAAAAGTTTATGACAGCAGGCACTTGAGAAAGCAGAAAAAACATTATTAACTGTAATGATTATAAGTATCCATCTATCCATTCATTATCCAACCTGCTATATCTTAACTGCAGGGTTGCGGGGGTCTGCTGGAACCAATCCCAGCCAACACAGGGCGCAAGTCAGGAAGCAGACCCCAGGCAGGGCACCAGCCCACCGCAGATGATTATAAGTATTTAATTCACAAAATACCAATGACTGGCTTTTGTATTTATCATGTTGCAGAGAGTTATATGATTATTTACTTTTATATGATTTGATCTTCATTTATGTAGGAAAGGAATTAAGTTTATGCACAGAATATGAGACTGGCTTACATTCTTTTATTTATAAATGCTGACCTCTTGATATTAACAGAACACCCTGTGATATTATAAATCAATGTGATCATTTTCTTCACTCTTGCTTAAAAATATAAGACAAAAATGTCATTTATGAATTAATAAATAAAGATTATTAATCTAACCAAACAAATATAATCTAATGAAGATATTAAAGATATTAAAGCTATAAGAATGTAATCTCTTTATAAATAATCTAATGAACTATAAAAAAGCTGCTTAAATTGGTTTTGTGTGTGTCTACTGAGAAGGGCACATTCCTTAGAAATGTGAGTGCCTGGTAGTTCTTTGTTTTTTGGTATACTCCTGTATGTCATGAATGAAGATGTAGCCTTAATCTGTGTATGACCTCAAAATGAACTGTTATGTTTTTTTCTGTTTTCTCTTTGGCTAATGAACAAGATAGGTGATAAAAGAGAGAACATTTTTTCTTTTAGGGCAGTCTGCCTGAGCCCAAATGAGTTGCTCTGAACTTTCAGTCTTACAGTTTTTCTTTTATTCACCAAGAATAAATATTTTAAAAATTGCTTTTTATTTTAAATTGGTTTAGATTCTCGTTGTTTTTTTTCGACTTCAGTGTTCACAGTTTTGGTGCCTTGTGTGAGGACAGAGAAACGGCCAAGCGACTCCTTGTGTGGGATCGTCCATAGGACCAGTAAAAGGACCGATTCCGGCTGGGTTGGGAAGGACCAACTCCGAAAAAGTTAGGATTGGCCTGCTTCTGCCGAGTCCCGCGTAGGGAGCCCTTGACCTCCTCTGATTCTTCCTGAAAGTCGAGTGAACTGGGAACTTCCAGATGGGAGGAAAATTCTTGGTGAGTACCTAGGGTTTTCTTGACTGGGAAAGATAGTCTTAGCCGATTAAGGTGCCTCCGGACGGAAATAAAGATGCCAGAAGAGTTAGTGAGTACACCCCTAGGAATTGAAAGAAATATTAAAGAAAGAAGGGGTTGGAAGAACAGGAGCACTTTTGATCTGGGCGCCGAATAAGTGAGGTGTTACGAATGCTTAGTTAGTACACTCCCTGAAATGGGACGGAGTCTTATACCGGCTTGGAAAAATAAATAAAATAAAATAAGGTGGGGAGTGGGAAGAATACATAAGAGGGAAAACACCTCACGGGCAGGACATCAACACACTGTTGCGTGAGGGCGAGACTCTTTTGCCTCTATGGTCTGGTCATATTCCTGCTCCAACGGGTTAATCTGCTGTGGACACCATGAGCGGTAACCAGCTGTTAGACGACTGAAGAAGGAGGTCGGCACTGAAAGTCGAAGCCCCAGACCCAGTGGTCAGCAAGACTGTTAGTCCGATAAAGCCACAAAGCAGCAGATAATAATCCGGGAAAGGAAGAGACCGGAGGCAGAAAACCACAGGGGCTGTAACCTTATACCTTGCAGCATTGGTGCTATCAGATAATGGGAAAAACAAATAGTAAACCGGTCAAGATCCCTCAAGGAAATCAAAAGTCTCTGTTGGAAGGATTTTTTTCGGAG
The DNA here is from genome assembly GCA_026402145.1 of Polypterus bichir lapradei. Lineage (NCBI taxonomy): Eukaryota > Metazoa > Chordata > Cladistia > Polypteriformes > Polypteridae > Polypterus > Polypterus bichir. Next base: position 6,924 of record JANRMT010030988.1, on the reverse strand, counting down.
GGCTTACCAACCCCCAGTAAGGGTCCAAAGGGCGGATCACCTAGAAAATTAGTGGAAAAGAAAACAGGGTTAGACTTTAAGAAAGCGTGTAAAAAATGGAATAAACAAAGTGGTGGTAGATGGCCAGTTGAGGGAACTGGGCATATTTTAGAAATCCAAGAAATTTGAAAAATCCTATGCAGAAACATCCAAAGTTGTTGGCAAAAGGGTTCCTATAGGATGGATATGTTTGATAGATGGGAAGATCTAAAGATCGAGTAATTGAGGCAATGCAGAAGCGCAATGAGACGCTTTCTGCTGAAGTTAAGACCCAAAAAGAAAAAGAAGAGATGTTGCTAGCATTACAAAAGACTAAGACATAGTTAGATTCACACAATACGTGAAAGAAATCGGATAAAAAGAATCCCCTTTACCCAAGCATTCACTCCCCACCTCCTTATCAACTCCCACCTCCTCCTCCTGCTCCAAATGCCCCACCGGCTCCTCTAGTAGCCAATGATACACCCGGAGCAGAGCCATTGTTTCACTATGACTCGTCTTCTCATTCAGACCCGGATGATGAAGACTGAGGGGCTCGGTCTGGAGGCAATACTAAATCCCAGCCACATACTTCACTCCAATCCCCAATTTCTAGCCATACAAGATGCCAAAATCACAAGCCCACACAGGCTCCCAATCGGGATTCGGCTTAATTTCCCCAAAGCATCAGAATCCTGGAGCCGAGTTTTGTTGTCCTTTAATACAAGTCCCCAACCTCAGGCACAACCCCAATCCACCCGCAGGAGCTAATAATCCCACCACTGTCATGATACATTGAAATTGGGACATCCAAGAATTAAAAGATGTGGTGTCTGAACTGCCAGATCCCAAGGGATTCGGTGGCTTCAAATTCGTGGAATTGCTTCAGCAGCTGGATGACATCTGTAAGCCAAATGCTGCAGAGTGGACACAGGTACTGCGCCGAAAGCAGGGCACCAGCTGGGCAACAGTAAATCGTGGGACAAGAGGAGATGGTAATGCTTGGAGATGGGATGAATCCTTGAACCGCGATAATCAGGAGCCCCAATTTTTAGAGCAATGGGAATTATTAAAAACCGCGATTGCAGGAAAATACAAAAAGGGAACAGACTGGTCACTCATATCGGCTGCCAAGCCACGGAAAGATGAGACGGTCGATGAATAGGCTCACAGAATTCAAGACCTGATGGCTAATCATTCTGGTCTGCAAGAAAGCGTAGATCGTAACTGTGCTGCCGTTCCCCCTTTCGTTTCGGGATTAAGAAGCGACATACAGAATAGAGTCCGAACGTCTTGTATAGGCTGGGAAAGTGCTACTTTTTAGGAAGTTAAACGCCACGCAGAGCATGCTGAGAGACAATCTAACAAAAAGAATCCAATACGCAGATTAAACTGATAGCGGCACAGCTTCAGTATTACACCGGGGGAACGAGCAGGGGCAGAGGATTCCAAGGCTGTAACCGTGGAAACTCCATCAGAGGGAGAGGACGTGGAAGGGGACGTGGGCTCCAGCCCTCCACGTCCACCAACCCGTTCACCCAGATGCCTAAATCATCAGAACAGTCTCACACACCTTACACCTGCTACAACTGTGGTGAGCATGGCCATTTCAGACGAAACTGCCCAAACAAGAGTCCACCTCCACTTCCGGAACCCAGTGACATTCCCTGGTCCTAGGAATTAGCAGGGACCCACAGCCATTTTTTCCAGTTTCCCTTGCTCACCTGTTATGCTGATGCAGACCCTTTACTGACTTTAATAGTGAATGGCAAGGAAGCTGTTTTTCTTGTGGACACTGGAGCTACTCGCTCAACTTTATCGTTGTTGGAGGTCCCTGCCTTGAAAGACACTGTGAAGGTCCTCACTGCCTCAGGACAACCTCATACTCTATCAGTATCCAGGCCTCTTCAAGTTCGACTTTCCACTGATAGTTCACCTCTGACACATCGATTCCTCTTAAATCATCTGTGTCCAGTTAACTTATTATGAAGAGATCTCATGACTGAACTGTCTGTTTCAATCTCTTTATCTGAACAAGGATTCTATTGCTCCATTCCTAAGATCCTGTGCCAAACTCTCCGACCCTCTTGCCCTTCTTTTGCTGCCTGCACCCTAAACATTTCCCCACAAACCCTCCTCCTTAAAGCCCTCCACGCTTTCCCTTCCTGCCATTTTCCCCACCTCCAAGTCCCCGACACTCTCCACTATACTGCCCAATATTTCCCCACTGAAGTTGACATTCCTTGGTTAGAATCTTTCCTTTCTTCAGCCCCTTGCCATGAGAGTCTTTACATCTCTTGTATTTTTCTCTCACCCACTAAAGCTGCTGCTTAAGTTCACCTCACACACTTACAGAACAATTTCTATCTAGGAGGTGCAGTCACCCATGTTTCCCTGGCTAAGACTAACACCGCTCACTGGGTTGAAATTGGGGACTGGGTTGAAACATGTCAAAAGAGGACTGATTGGAAATTCGTCGCACCAGGAATATTTGACACCCCTGATCACCTGGTTACTAAGGTATCAATCCAAATCGACCTGCCAGTCGTTCGTTCCCTCTGTGACTCGTCTCCTTCTCTGTATTCCTTGCAAACAGACTCTTTTCCTTAGCTGTCTACAATTCCTGACATTCTGTGGTTTCAGGGAAAAAACGATTTTGGCAGGATCGCAAATTGTGAACCCTTAGTGGCTTTCCAAAAGTCATCCTTCCGTCCTTGTCGTGCACAATATCCTCTTTCTCCCGAGGATGAACTCGGAATTGCTGCTGTACAAAGACCTAGCTGAACGGGGAGCTATTATTCCTATTAAGTATTCTCCTGTAAACTCTCCCATTCTGCCAGTAAAGAAAGCGGATGGATTTTGGCACTTTGTCCAAGATCTCAGACAAGTCAATTCTGCTATCTTTCCTAGCGCACCGATCATACCTAATCCTTCCACTATTCTGTCTACAATCCCTCCATCTGCACGTTATTTCTCAGTTATTGACCTCACAAATGCTTTCTTTTCTATTCCTGTACCAATTCTGGTTTGCTTTTACTTTTCAAAATTGTCGCTGGACCTGGACCGTTATACCACAAGGTTATACAGAGGCTCCTTGTGTATAAGGACAAGTGCTGCTCAAAACCTGGAAGGCTTCTGACCTAACAGGGGAAGTGAATTAATACAGTACGTCGACGACTTATTGCTCTGCAGCGATACAGAGAAAGCATGAACGCAAGATACAGAATTATTATTAAAATATCTTGTGGAAAATGGCCACAAAGTCTCTAAGACAAAGCTGCAGCTAATTTAAACCACTGTCAAATACTTGGGGCATGACATCACTTGTGGTACCAGAGCTCTGTCAAAAGACCGCATAACCACCATCCAAAATCTTCCAAGACCGGTCACAAAACAAAAGGTCATGTCTATTATTGTTATTGTCGACAATGGATCCTAAATATTTCTGAAAAAGCACAGCAAGAGGTGTGACCAGAACATCATGTGTGGGTGGGCAATTGGCATGTCTGGGGAGGCAAAAAATATCCATCCATCCCCATTTTTGTAGGGGGGGGGAGGGGTCAAATATTAATAACAACATAGTTTTATATAACACATAAAAGCAAATATTGTCATATAAATCATAACTTATTTCTCAATAAAATTACCAGAGACAATGGAACTTATATTATTTTTTGTGAACAAATATAGAACTACATCTACAAGGTAAATATCAATAAAGTCAAATGTATACAACATATGAGAGCAAGAACAGAAACGTGGCTCATTGTAGTCATTAGGGAGGCTATAGGATATCAGTTTCCAGTGTTTAACCTGAATATTATCTACAGGACTAGTCTGCCGTTACTCTTGGCAAATTCTGAAATAAATTCATTCATGTCTAAATTTTCTGTGATGTTTTTCTCAGGTGCCAGAATGACTAAATTTCTCTTCCTTGAATGCAGCATTGTTCGGCGGAGTGGAGTGAGAATGCGGTTCAAAGTACAGAAAGAGCTTTTGCATGCAGCTGAAGACACACCAATGATGAGTGCTGTGACATATAGTGAATGCAACATAGGGAAGGCCTGTTTGTACTGCTGAGTGCATTTGCATGCTTCAGGGAGATTACCATCAGCTAGCAGTTTATTGATCAACATTTCTTATGCCACAGCAATTTCATTTTGCAAGCTCATGCTGTTTTGCTCTGTGCCTGCAAGTGCCTGAAGTGGTTTCAGGAGAGAATGATCAAGAAATAATTCTGATTTTGGCAGGAGAAGCGATGTGGCCCTCAATAATTTAACATTTCTCTGAGAGAATCTTGTCTCCAATTCCACAATATCAAGAATGCAGAACATAGCCTTTTTAAAAGTCTGATTAGGAGCAATTTGTTCATCAGAGTCGCCATGCCCAAGCATAGACACGATAATACTATCATCAAGCTGTGAATTAACTTTCCGTTTCCTTTTGAGCAAATTGGTAGGCCTACTTTCACACTGAGAGAAATGCTCCTCCCAGAATGAGTCGTATCTCATCTCCTTCAGTGTGGCCAGTGAAGCTGTCACCAACTCCCCAGCAGTGCACAAATCCACTGCATGTGCCTGTAGATTTGCATTGGCTGGTTTCAGCACACCAAGCACATGCAGGAGGAATTTTCCTGTATTGAAGAAATTCTGCATTTTTAATTGGGTCAAAAGACCACATGCCTCTATGCAAATGTCAAAAGGGGCAGTGTCAGCCTCTGCTACCTATGAGAGAAGCCCCCTTATAGCTTCCTCATTATTGACAATGGACTTTGTGACATCATAATGACTGGTTCATTGTATTTCTAGAAGTCTTTTCAGTGTGGGTGTATTGTATGTGTGTGAAACATAATGTATGTGACAAAATGTGTTCAATGAATTTGACCAGCCAAAGAACTTCATAGCCAGAGGTTCTGATTCCATTGCATGTATCACTGCTAAATGGAGCTGGTGGTTATAGCAGTGTACATATGGAATGTACTTACCAACTTTGTTTTGTAACAAAGCCTGGACACCACCCCTTGCCCCAGACATGACAGAAGCACCATCAAAACACTGACACACTTAATTGCCTGGGCTGTAACCTAGCTCAGAGAGATGTGGCAGAATTTGGTTACAAATATATTCAGCATCAAGCTGATTCAGTTCAATTAAGCTAATCAGGTGTTCTTCAGGGATGGAGTTCTGGACAAATCTAATCACTACAGACAAATTCTCAGTGTTACAGCGATCCCTGGTACTATCACTTTTAATGCAAAATCCAGGAGAGTCAGCTTTTTCATATTTGGTCCTGATATCTTTTACCACCATTTTGGCAAGAGTCTCAATTATTTCATTTTGAATTACATTGGATGTGTATTTTGCATTGTCTGGGATGTATTTTACAATTTCTGCAAGTTTGGCATCATTTTTGATTCTGTAATCAAAGAACTTAAGGAAAAGTCCCTACTCCCCACCTTTGTGATTGTGACCACACAGAGCCAGTTCATTGACTGCAAGGAACTGAATGGCCTCCCCAATGCTTTTCACATAATATCTGTTCTTTTCTATCTGGGTTGGACCCAGTAGTTGAACTATGCTTTCACTCTTGCCATGCAGACATGGCTCTGGCATGCGGGATACTAGACACGTGTTTGTGGAAGCCGCCACCGTCTTTTTCTAGAGCTTTTTTCCAATTAGTGTAGCCGTGTTTGGTGAATATGTCCTCACGGTCCGAACTGGAAACACTAAATTTGCAGCAGGCAATGCAAAACGCATCACGGACAACAGAATATTCTAGCCATGGTCAAGACAAATGCCAGCCTGCACTAAAACATCTGAGTGTCTTTCCGAATGCGCGCTTGGGATAATTAATTAATTCCAAATAGCTGGGATGGGCTATCCATATTTAAGTCAGGCAGACCGGACTGTATATTTTGTTGAAGGCAGAGGTTTGGAGAACCTGACACGGGCTCAGAGCTGGAGGATTGTGTAGGCTTATCTACGTCTTTCGGAGTTTGAGTTCCCAACGTGGGTGTGCTGTGCTCCATGTTGAAAGCAGTGGTGCTGGGCTCAACCGTGGAGCCAGCAGCTTGCGGAGGGACAGAGGTTGAAGATTCTGCTTTTTAATAAGCTACCCATGCATAGCCTTTGGTGTTACCAACCAGAAAATAAAAGAAGAATGGAACGTACACGCTGTTTTAATTAAAGAATGCGGTCAACAGGTTCAAAATGTGCTGCAAAATGTGCGGCGAAGTGAACTGTGAGCAGCACGGTGCCTGGCTAGTGGAGGAGGCACTGACGGATACGCCCCAAATTCAAACGGACAAATTGGAATGCAGCTCAGTTTTGAAAATCAAATGTTATTTTTCTCCAGAGTTTTCACTGGACAGCCAGAGCATTTTGCAGTGTGGGCAGTGCCCACCCGAGTCCCCCGTGATCACACCTCAGACCGAAACATAATGTCCCAGAGGTGTTGTATTGGTTTGAGGTCAGCGAGCATGGGGGTCAGTCAATAGTATCAATTCTTTCATCCTCCAGGAACTGCCTGCATACTCTCACCACATGAGGCCGGGCATTTTCGTGCACCAGGAGAAACCCAGGACCCACTGCACTAGCATAGGGTCTGACAATGGGTCCAACGATTTCATCCCAATGGCTAATGGCAGTCAAGGTGCCATTCTGTAAGATGTAGATGTCTGTGCGTCCCTCCATGGATATGCCTCCCCAGGCCATCTCTGACCCACCCCCAAACCGGTCATGCTGAACGATGTTACAGGCAGCATAACGTTCTTCACGGCTTCTCCAGACTTTTTCACGTCTGTCACATGTGCTCAAGGTCAACCTGCTCTCATTTGTGAAAAGCACAGGGCACCAGTGGTGGACCTGCCAATTCTGGTTTTCTATGTCAAATGCCAATTGAGCTCCA
>JANRMT010030934.1:870-12218 GCA_026402145.1 Polypterus bichir lapradei | reverse complement strand
ACTTAAAAGTTGGTCGCCTTAAAAGGCGGGTCAGCCTAGTTATTATATAAAGCTTGGTGCCCACACTTTTTTGGAGCACCAGAGGTGTGTAGTAACGAGTTACATTTACTCCATGACATTTACTTGAGTAACTTTTTAAAAAAATTGTACTTCTAAAAGTAGTTTTACTGCACCATACTTTTTACTTTTACTTGAGTACATTTGTGAAGAATAAACGCTACTCTTACTCCGCTACATTGGGCAACACTCAAATTGTTACTTTTTTTCCATTACATAAAGTCTGACAGCCAGTTTTCAATCTGATCTGTAGCGTATGCTGTCAAGTTGCGCACATGCCTTCCATTGCGTCTCCAGCTCTGACGCGAGGTTTTGGATGTTCCCCAAATCAAGGCGCTGCAGCTTTGAGGACAGATGTAGCATTTTTCTTTTAAAAGCATTAACTGAGCTAATCATATTGACCATATTGGTTTTCTCTTTTCCTTGCAGCTGTAAATTAAGCTCATTCAACATGTTGGTCAGATCGGAAAAAAATGCCAAGTCTAGCGGCCATTGATTGTTATTAAGTTGTCTGTATTCTGCATGTTTAATGAGAAGGAGAAACTCCTTTTTCTCTGGCCAGGGGTCTTGAAATCTCAGCAGGAATTTCTCCCTAACCATCTGCCTCAACGATGGCCTCTTTTATCATCTCTCCATCTTGGAAGGACTTCTTATGCTTAATGATCGAGTGACTCACCCGGAACGATGCTTTGGTGTGTCTACCTTTGTTTTTGAATTCAGCCGAGGGAGAAATGCCGGCTGTCCAATTAACTGCGATTTTAGTTCCCTCTCCTTTCTCTTTCTCAGATCGCTTTTTGGAAGGAAGTCAGTTCTGTAGTTTTTATGAACAGTTCGAAAGTGCCTTTCCACATTTTCCTTCTTTGGAATAGCAATGATAGATTGACAGATCAGACAAACGCACTTCGATAGTGACATTGTGAGAGAAAAATCCTCTTCCAATTCCACCTCCAGCCCGTACCCTCCCCAGACAATTTTTTTTAAATCCCTTCTTTAGTCGATGTAAATTGGAAGGCTAACTAAATCACTTAGATAGCCGGAGTTTTGTAGTAGCTTGCGCGTTTGATCGTGCGTGCGGGATGACCAGTGTGTTAGAAGAAAGGAGATCTCAGACTGGCTGCCCTGTATGTCAATCAAGTGGCAAATGCCACAGGGAGGATATATGATAGACTAACATTTAAAAAAAAATATTTTTTTTGAATGCAATGCGATCTACCTGAACTACCATTCCAATCTACCGGTTGACCGCGATCGACGTTATGGGCACACCTGATTTACAGTACATCAGTGTTTGATTTTACATTCCTGTCCATTGTTTTCTGGTTATGTCATCATGTGGGGAGAAAAATACAACTTGTAAGACGTATGGCTTGTTATTAAGAGCAAGAAGCCTCAGGTGATCCAAGGAATAGTCTTGGAGGTGTAGTGGCCGGTCTGGGTAAGGAGTCACACTGAATCACAAACGCTTTAGCTTTCCTCTCAGGACTTGTCACTACCGGAGTTCTTGTTTGCACCATCATGGTGTGCGGCGCTGTGTTTCACAATCCTAATGGTGACTGTGATGTGAATCCAGGAGCACAGGTCAGACTGTGCAGGCATTTGTCTGTCCTTGTCATTCACTTGGTGCTAAGCAAATGGAGCCGCTGTTCTTGTTCTTCCTCTCACGAGCGGCTCAGCAATATGATTCATGCTCAGCAGATGTCACTGCTGCTTGTTTCCTTTCTGCCAAGCCACCCTGTCAAGTAGTTTGTCATAAGAAAGACACGAGCCGCCATAGCTTCTCGGAGTTTGCCACCACCTAAATCTGTCATGCGAGTCACCAAACCCGAACTGACCAATCAGATTGCTCTTAGAGACCGGACACTCACAGTGTTTTATTATATACTGTAGTTGATAGATATAATACAAATTGTTACTACTGTTACATATTGTCTATTATTTTTTTAATTATATTAACAAAAAATTGTTCTCAAAGAAAGAAAACGTTCCTTCATAGCTGACTTAATTGGGGTGATTTCTTCAGGGACGGAGGCCAAATCCAGAACTTTAAAGTGCCAACATGGACACTGAAGTGAGCGCCGCCACGGCCACATGCAAAGTCAATGGACATTCCATGACCTTAAAAAGGCTTTCTTGGGTTGGAGCCACACACCATGAAATCCGATTTCCAGAGCTAAACACTGACAATAGGAAGAGGCCGCAGCACATGAGTCATGTAATGAGCACTGCGAGTCATTCTGGCCCATACATGGAACACTTGTTAGGCCCTTCTGGGTGATTTTTATTAAAAATAAATAAAAGGAGACACGTCCCTCATCTGTATCTCATAACGGCAGGTGACCACAAACCACAACTGCTGCCCTGATTGCAGGAAAGCAGACAAAGGATGGCAACGTCACCCTGACTTCCATGTCACCTGCCTGCGGCCTCGTTTTCTCTGAGCGAAGTGACAGGCTGGGTTTTCAAACAGCCAGCCATTCCTCGACTTGACCTTTTTGCTGAACAGGCTTTCTTCAGCACAATGGAACTGCAAGCCAGATGCGATCCCAGCAGCATCAGGTGCCAATGGCAGTGCATGGCTGGGCCTACTCTAATGCCAGCGTCTGTGGAGGAATGATGGAGCGAAGGGGGTTAACGCAAGATGAAGTTCACATTGCAATGAGGGCAAAAATCAGAGATGGACGCCACTCCAGAGGGATTGTCTAGAGGATTCAGAAAATATTCAAACTCCTTCACTTTTTGCACACTTTATTGCATTGCAGATTTCATTTTAAATTATTAAATTTGCCATCCCATCAATCTACACTCAATAACTCATAATGTCAAAGGCATAACATGTTTGCAGAAAAATATACAAATTACTTGAACATCCAAAACTGAGATCTCTCCTTCAGCCCCTTAATGCTGTGCTGTGCTGTGCAGAAGCCCTTTGGCAGCATTTACAGCTTCACGGCTTCTTGGGTAGGCCTCTACAAGCTTGGCACGTCTCCTCAAGCTCCATTACATTGGATGGGAAGCGTCTGTAAGCTGCCATCTTCAGGGCTCTGCACACATTAAGTCTGGGCTTTGGCCAGGACCCTCAACAAGGACAGTCAGAGACTTGTGCCAGTGCCACCCTGTATGGTTCAGGTCATTGTGCTGCTGGAGGGTCACCCCAGCCTGTGGTCGAGTGCTGCCCTCTGCAGTAGGGTCTCTTTATGGATTTGGCTGCATTCATCCTCCCCTCAAACCTGAGCAGGCTGCCTGTCGATGACACCCATAGCTTGATGTTGCCTCCACTGCGCTTCACCATATTGATGGTTTAGGCAGGTAATGCGCACTCCATGGTCTTCACCCGACAAAGCTGCCCAAACAGTTCCATTTGTGCCTCATCAGACCAGAGAATCTTTATCCTTATGCGCCTTGCCAGGTCATTTGGCCAACTCCGAGTGTCTGTGTAGCCACCTACCATTAACACCCGAGTGACGGAGAGCTGCTCAGATCGTCCCCCTAATCCCATCTCAGGCGGATTTAAATTATGGCAGCAATGTGCTTTCAGTGAACGTTCGCTCCCAACGCCTAACAAAAAGCAGACCAACTAGACGTGCCAAGTCAAAGTCGTTTATGTTGGTATGGCCGGGCTTGTATATTTTTTTTTAAATGACTGTATAATATACCCTGCTGTGACTCTGTGACGCGCCGTGAGCGTGGGAAAGGCGCTATATAAATAAAATGTATTAGCGACTGGGAGCCCGATCGAATCGGCTACAAATTCTACGTTTGTGAAATCCATAATTTCTCTGCAAAGAATTGTTTCTTAAGTCCTTGAAATGATTTTGTTATCATGGCACTGATTTGTGCTTAGAATAGACCTTTTCGGCTGATGTAATGAAGAGCTTCCTGTTTAAACGGGGCTGCGAGACGTGAACTCAGCTGTTCGGCGCACCACATTTGATTTTTTCCGGCAAACAAGTTTTCAAAACAAACCGTATTTCACGACTCTAATCAGAGTCGGAGTAATAATGATGTTGGCGTGGTCATTTTAGATCTGAGATCGGCTAAAGTTTAAACAGTGACCGTTGTTAATACCCAGCCGTCATTACTCAGTTTGCCAATTGATGTCAGAAGGATGGATGCCAAAACCGAACTGCCCAAAGATAGATCTCGACGTACCAAGCAAATGGCGATACGTTTTAAATTACTTACGGTTCCGGAGCTGTCGAAGGGTTTAAGTCAGACGACGATGTTGGTCCTGGAAAGTACGCCCCACCAAACCAACGTTTCAAAAACCAACCGAACTTACTGTTATCTGCTCGAACCAACAGCGACTTACTATACTCGGCCGTCCAGCGGCGTCACTGAAGCATTTGAACATTCTTAGCCAATCATGCGATACTGTGTCCGCGCTTGCCACGTGATGTTCTAAGTACAGCGGCCCATTGTATGGCTCTAACTTGTATTGAGTCGAGGTATTGACGTGAACACCATACATACGGATAGTATCAAATTATATATAAGGATTATTATTATTTAACAATAATAAAAATAACATTAGGCTCACTTGTGACAAACTTGGGCCCACCCTTTAATAAAATCCAGTGCAGGCAACCTGGCATTAAAAACAGCAAAAAAAAACAAAACCAAAAACACCGGAGGAAGGGAGACTTGAAAATTAACGTCTTCAAAAATATCTCACATCAAAAACACATCAGGTATTACGTTTCCTCACCTCTAAAGCCCCCAAAACGATACCACCATTATTTTTAGAGGCCAAGGAAATGGCTGTAAAAAAACTGATGAATAAAAATAAAAAGAAAAGTCCAGATCATCCTGACAGGGTAGAAAGAAGAGACTTACATTTATTTAACGTAGAATGACGACACAGAAAAGCAGGCAAAGCTGACCGCCAACTGGGTTTGGCGTCACTGGTGGTCTGGTTCTTGCCGAGTTTGAATGTTCTCCTTGTATCCGTGTAATTTTCCTCAGACACAAACCCAAGTGTGTCATCTCATTTACCAACTTCAGTTTTTGCCTGTGTGACTGAGAATGTGGGGTCTTACGATAGACAGATGCCAGTGTTGTAGAGGTGGGCACCCTAACCAGACAGGTGCACTGACTTAGACGAGTCTAATACTAAATGAGTCATACTGCAGACTGGCCACAGGGTGGCAGTGCAACTGAGTGGCCTGAACCTCAAACAGCTCACAGTGCCACCCTGCAGAGTGCTGGGCTGAATCAGCAGGGCACAAGAAGAGACGTAGCGAAGGTCAAACCTGAGAGCTCAAAAGAAAACGTGAAGCAGAAGTCAAAGCCGCAAAATAACGTAGCCAGGGAACTGAACAGCAAAATAAATTTAAAAACTCTTAGGCTATCAGTATTCTTGGATGGTGATGGCATGGAAGGGTGACGTCTTACCGTGTCACTTAGGTGACATCACTCATGATGTTGGGTTGTAACCAAAGTGACAAAACAACCATCGACTTTAAAAACTGCACAAAATAAATGTAAGCCAGTATGAACAACCATTGACATAAATAAGTTACCCAATATTGAAAACCTCAGTGAGATGCAAAAAATTGTGATGAAATGTGACGATATTTCTGTAACAAATTAGCAATGAAAACAATTCACAACACACAGGGTCTGAACTTTTATATGCAATATTCCATTGAAAGGTTTTCATGTGTGGCAGGAGGCCGGGACACCCATGCCCAGCTGGGATGCCCATGCAGCAAATGTTCCGGGGGAGACCCAACATCTCCCCCTGGACGCTAGAGGGCAGCCTCCCTGGGTGGCAGCGGTGCCTCGGACTCCCACAGGGCTTCATGGGAGTTGGAGTTTGGTGAAGCCCTGTTGGGTTCCGTAGGCGCCGCCAGGGGGTGCTGCAGCGGGAGTTGCTGACCCCTTTTGGGCACTGGTTTCGCCGCAGCCGGATGTCGCCAGTCAAACACCTGGAGCACTTCCGGGATCCCAATAAAAGGGGCCAGCAACCACCACTGATAGGCCAGAATCGGGAGGAGGAGGACGAGGGAGGAGTGCTGGAGGAAGAAGAGGGTGCTTTGCTTTGTGTGTTTGTGCTTGAGACTGTGTACTGCCTATGGCACACGGGGAAGATGTGCGCCCACAGGCGTAGAAAAATAAATAGTTTATTTATTTTACGTGCGCCTCCGTGTCCTAGTCCAGGTCTATGTAGCGCCTTATCACGCATGATCTATTAGGCCATTTTGGGACTAATTGTTATGTTTATTTATTGAACAGCAGCCGTGCTACCCAACTAAGATGGACTGAAATCTAAATAATTGACAAAGACCTCAGTGCTAATGTTTAGGAATGTATTTTGTAATGCATATTATAAAATTCATTGCATTTGTCATTCCAACAGATGGCGCTTTCCAAACACTTATACCAATAAAATGCTTTACTACAAGTGTTTGTGATGCTTATGTCTCTTTTGTATGCCATTTGGTATGGGATTCGTAAAAGAAGTGTTAAGGTTGGTGATGTGCCATTTGTTAGAATGACAAATGCAATGCATTTATTACTACATATGATTGTGATGCGCCATCTGCTGGACTGAGCAATACATAGCAACCGGACAGACATACAGACACTTGTCCTTTTATTATGATGGAATTTTTTTTTTGCTATCAGTGAAAAAACAAGTTAATCGAGGATAATAAGAAATATGACCACTGATATCGTTATTTAAGCAAGTACGTTGCACCATAGCTTGGCACTCTTACAGAAGGCAGGCCCCTCAAGCCAATACTCCGTAATGTCAGACTTGATTGGACTCTCTCGACATTACAGCCTTCAGGCAGCTTTGTGTTTGGGGCGGACGGCAGTCGCCTTCAGAGAACACACAGGCGTAGACGAGCCCCTGCCTGACACTGGACACTCACAAGAGGAGAAACTGGGGTCTGCAACTGGCAAGAGCCCAGCAGGATGGCTCTCAGCAAAGGCTGTATTGATTGAAATATTCACTACAATTCAAATAAATACGTCCCACAGCTTGGCGTCTTCCAAATCCACTCTAGTTAAATGTGGCTGGACTAGACTTTATAATTTATGATCAGGTAGCACATGGGTTTGTCAAAAGGGCACATTAAATCAAACATGCTGAAATACTACAATAAAGACAACGCTTGGCATTTTAAAGGGTGCCGCCATCTTCTTTACACTTTCCATGACGAACGCTGGTCACTTGATGTGTGACGACTGATGGTATTAAACCAGAGCACTGGTGGTCATTGAGCATGTGCCAGGTGGATCATGGGTAATCCTCGTGATCGTCGTCAGTGCCGTTTTCTTAAGCGCAGAGCACCCTACCTGACCAGCCAGCAGCCCACAGCATCCTTTCCTGCTGCTCTTCTCCTTCAGGACTCTGACCCAGCATGGCAGCTCATAGAGGAGCGATACGAGGCTGGGACCCGGACAGAGCCTGTCTGTCTGTCTGTCTGTCTGTCTGTCTGTCTGTCTGTCTGTCTGTCTGTTTGTCTGTCTGCCAGTCTGTCTGTCTGTCTGCCGGTCTGTCTGTCTGTCTGTCTGTCTGCCTGCCTGCCTGCCTGCATGTCTGTCTGTCTGTCTGTCTGTCTGCCGGTCTGTCTGTCTGCCTGCCTGCCGGCCGGTCTATCCGTCCGTCTGTCTGTCTGTCTGCCGGTCTGTCTGTCTGTCTGTCTGCCTGCCGGCCGGTCTATCCGTCCGTCTGTCTGTCTGTCTGTCTGTCTGTCTGTCTGTCTGTCTGCCTGCCCGTCTGTCTGTCTGCCTGCCTGTCGGCTCTTCATTTAAGGGGTAATTGTAACCCACAAAGTTTACGGTAATGAGGTGGTCCTCCATGTCTTTGACTTTGAACATGTTGAGAACCACTGGTGTACAACACGCCGCATTTCAAGAAATGTCCAAACACTGAATTCACGTCGACTTCTCGTCCTTCTGTGCCTTGTCTTTTGGTTTTCTTGCTATCCGTTCTTCACACTTTGATCCCGTTTGCCAGTTTTTCTTTTGTTTTTTTGCCTCTGTCTTTGAAGGATCCATCCATCCATCCATCCATCCATTATCCAATCCGCTATATCCTAACTACAGGGTCACGGGGGTCTGCTAGAGCCAATCCCAGCCAACACAGGGGCGCAAGGCAGGAAATGAACCCCGGGCAGGGTGCCAGCCCACCACAGGTCTTTGAAGGATGCTATACTTAAAATAAAAAAAAAATACCCAAAAGTCAAAGACTTAGAACTGAGCTCAAAGCAATAATGTCGTAAGAGGTGAAAGTAATGCAGCCCACCGAAGATTTAGGACAAGACGAGTCGCCTCCTCACTTTCTGTTCTTGATTGGCCTCACAAAGTTCTTGCCACTCTTGTGCAGTGCCCACCAAAGCCATGAAGCACCCCAATGTCATTTGAATCAGTGCACTGGGGGGCTCTGAGAGTGGCCCTGACCTTTGTGCCCACCGGTTGGTGCAGAGCGCTCACACACACACACACACACATACACACGACTGGGATGGCGGACACAGGCCTGAAAAAAGAGCCCAACGCACCTCTGGAGTGCAAATGGCTGTACCCTTACATAATGGCGTGTCCTGGGCGCTGCCATGGGTGGGACTCACTCACAACAATCATGCGGTTTAAGATGGGAATGTCAAGGCTGCCAGGCGGAGGAGGAGGATCACTAACAACAGAACAGCCAAACACGATGTGAAGTGACCCTCGTAGCAGTGACAGGTGGGCTAGCGGCACAGTCTCTGTGTCTGAGGGGGTCTTTCCTCCCACACGTGTGGGGTTATTGGTGACTAAACTGGACTTGACGCTCTTACCTTCCGCCTGTTACTGTTAAAGGGGTCACTCAAGTGCACTGACTGGTGTAGGCGTCTATCACACCGGGGGTCCCGGGTTCAGTTAGGGCCTTGGTCACAGTAAATGGGGGCTTTTCTCCAAGTGCTACGGTTTGCCTCCAATATCCCAGGCACATGCAGGGTGGACAGGTAACTCAAAACTGGCTCATTTTGACCATGCCCAGCACTGAAGTGGCAGCCCCTCTAAGATGGTGTCCTGCCATCTGCTCAGTGTTGGAAGGAGATACAAATGCACTGCTGCCGCTGCGAGTTTGGCCAGACGTTTGCTCGGTGAATCTTGGAACTTCTCAGCACGTCACCTGGCCGTAGCTGAGCAGTTAAGTGATGGACGGAGATTGTTGGGCCCCATTTGTGTTAAAAGCCGCTAAGTTTCCTGTCTGCGTAAAGAAACGCCTGTCTTTATAGAATTAGTCAGTTGTAAAGTTTGAGAACTCATCACAGTGCTGAGCGGTCATGGGCGCCACATAAAAATTAACTGAACAGAGTCGCCGTCACTGTCACTGTCGAGTCTGCCCTCCAGTCTGTGTGAGCTCCCTGCGATGATGCCCAGTCCAGGCCTGGCTGCTGCCCCTCTAAATCACTGAGGGTGGTGCCTACCCATGGGCCACGGAACCAGCAGTGCTACTCTTACACAGCAATCTGAAACTGAACTGAATTGTGAAACTGGGGTGATAAGCGATTGGCCACACTGAGCCCAGAACAATGGTGTTTTATATATATATATATACAGTATATACATAGTGGCGAGCGGCTGGGGGTGGTACCCAGCTAGGACGCCTGGAAGGACTGGCAGAGGGACTACGCCTCCTCTGGACCACGAGATGGCAGCCGTCCTGGTTGGTATGGGGACCACGGGAACACAGCATGGACGCTCAACCCTATATGGGCCCGTGGTCGCCACCAGGGGGCACCCGGATGCCTATGAAGCCCTGGATGTCGGCACTTCCACCACACCCAGGGGTGCTGGCGGAAGGAAAACCAGGGATGCCCGGAGTGCTTCCGGGTGCTCAGCCTGCACTTCTGCCACACCAGGAAGTGCCGGTGGAAGTTCATCAAGGGGCACCTGGAGCACGTCTGGGTGGACTTAAAAGGGGCCGGCTCCCCCCATTCGTCAGCTGGAGTCGGGTGGAAGGGGACGACGCTTGGAGGAGAGGAGTGGAGGCGGTAAAGAACGAGGCCTGGACTGAGGGTGCTTGGTGCGGGGGCACTGGGTTGAGCGTGGTACTCTTTATTGTAAATATTGTAAATAAAGTGTGTGTGGTGATCTGAAATGATGTCGGTCTGGCCGCGTCTGGGCTGGTTCCCACAATATATATATATCAAAATATAATCGCAGAATACGTTCAAGGGAGTGTAAAAACGATGGGAAAAGAGAAGCCTTTTTTAAGGTTTTTTGACAGATTCATTTTTGTTTTGTGGTGTAATGACAAAAAAAACATCAATTACAGTCTTATTATTATTAGATTGATTTAATTCTATTACCACTACAACACTGTTACAATAAGAATAATGCAAGATGAAAATATAGTTAACAAAAACCAACATTAAACGACAAAACAAATAATACTACGGATGTTTCATGATCTGCAGTGGGCTGGCGCCCTGCCCGGGGTTTATTTCCTGCCTTGCGCACTGTGTTGGCTGGAATTGGCTCCAGCAGACCCCCATGACCCTGTAGTTAGGATATAGCGGGTTGGATAATGGATGGATGGATGGATGTTTCATGATCAAACTGTTTGTTGCTTTTTACGGAGCCCACCAGAAACATTTGGAGCGTCAACTGGATGATAACATACATACAAGACCGCAAGATTGTGGATTTGTGGGTTACAGTCTGCTTTATATATGGTATATACTGTATATATGATGATAAATATATATATATATATATATACACTAGAGGGGCAAGCCCCCCTGGCACCTTCGGCACCCAACCCCCAGTTGCAGCCAGCCCCTAGGAGACGCGGTCGCTCCTCAGAAACCCCCTTTTAAAAGGTGATATAATGGCAAACAAATACAGTTCTGGTTTATTTACCTCCTCTTTACTTGATCATCTGCTGCTGTAGCGCGTGGCACTTCGACATTTAAAAGTCTGTACAGCAGCTGTCCTACTCTTTGTCTTTTATTTCCAGCCCCGGGCGTAGTTAAATCTCTTGCCACTCTTGGTTAAGTCTCGTCTTGCGGGACGCGAGTTCTTGATATTTTTTAGTTAACAATTTAAAATCGGAATAAGAATCTGAAAATCTAACAACATCACATTAAAGTTTGATAAATTCTGAAAAGAATGATACCAAACATATATATGTAGGTTTTAAAATAAGCCTGATTTAAAGCGTGACAAAAAATGTCACATGAAATCGTTGCACAAAATTGTTGTACCTTTAGGCTTAGGGTTTTATATATAATTATGTATGAGATATATATATATAATATATATATATATATATATATATATATACAGTA
>JANRMT010030907.1:0-12203 GCA_026402145.1 Polypterus bichir lapradei | reverse complement strand
TGAGTGAGTGAGTGAGTGAGTGAGTGAGGGCTTTGCCTTTTATTAGTATAGATATATATATATATATATATATATATATATATATATATATATATATACACACACACACACACTAGATATATATATATATATATATGCACATATATATTTTGTGACAGACGTCCAGAGACCTTGCCCCACCGGGACACTGCGAGAAGCGAAGGACTGGGAGAAGGGCAGTGTTTTCCCTGAAATAGAAGAGGGCAGCCACCATGGATTTTGTCGGGGCCACGAACCTGGGGAGCTCAACACTGTGGAGCAACATGGCCACCGCCAGGGGATGCCTGGGTAGGTCCGGAACTGGGGTCCGCAGCACTTCCGCCACACCTGGCAGTGCTGCCAGAAGAGGAGCTGAACGACTTAGTGAGCCCATCTGGGCTGTGATGCAGCCACACCCGGAAGTGCAGCCTAATTAGGCTAATTACCACCTGAAGCACTTCTAGGTGGGCTATAAGAGGAGCCTGCAGCTACCACTCAAGGAGCTGGAGTCGGGTGGAAGTGAACAGAGCTTGGAAGAGAGGAGTGGAGGCAACAGAGACAGAGAGAAAGAAAAGAGTCTAAAAAGGATTGTATTCTTGGTGGATGGTGCACTGTTTGGGGTGTTATTGTGTGGTACACAATAAAACATGTGTCCTGTGAGACATTCTGCGTCTGCCTGTTTGTGTCCGTGTCTGAATATTCCACAATGGCATCCCAAAAGGGACACTCCACCTGATACAAGGCGAGGACCCATCAAAAAATAATTTTGTGGATGGCCCAGGACTTCAGAGCAACACGCAATGTGCTGCAACCACTGCGCCTGCCTTGCACGATCACCTTGCTCGTCGCTGAACATCCGGGTGACTCACCATTCTCCCTAATGGGAAAAAAGACGGCCAGACGCAGCCAGAAGACAGCTTCCAGAAAGCCTGTCTTTGAAAGGGTCGGCATGACGGAAGGAGCGGCCGGAAGAAAGCAGCAGCCTCCAGGAGAAAGAATCCAGGAGGTAGGTACCGACTGCAGGGAATGTTTGCCCAGGGGAAGTTTTTGGAGTGTTTTAGGTGCCTACCTCCCAGGGGGAGACCTTACAGAGGCGTGCTGTTGTCCGAAGGATGCCAACACCAAAGAAGACGGTGGGGCAACATCCAAGGAGGACGGCAGTCCGTTGTCTTTGAGAGAGCAGAAACTGGCAGACGTGTGCTTGAGCTCGTATCCCAAGGGGAGCAAGTCCTCAGCGGAGAGGGCGGTGGAGGACCGGAAATCCCGCCTATAAGCACGCAAGGGGTTGGACCAAATACTGGTAAGTCTATCGCCGGCTGTTGATATGTGCTTGATCATGGCTGTGCGTGAGCTGGAAGAGGTCCTTCAGCCCATACAGCCGCTTCTAGAAACAATACGCGTTCTCCGGGAGACAGTTGAGAAGCTGGGGGAGAAGGCGATCCCACCTCTGATGGATCTATAAAAGTGGGTGGAGCGGCACGGTGCTGGATTCTCCAGCCGGAGGAACGCAGCAGTACAGGTAAGTGTTACTGGTACTGTAAATGAAAGAGGAAGCCCTCGCGAATTGAGCTGAGATGTTTCTGAAGAGACTCGAGTAGCAAGGCGTCCTACAGTAGACTGGGGTACAAGCACTGATCACGTTGTAGGGGCAGAAGCGGTTGAGGCGCAGGGAAGGACCGGCTTGTAGGTGTCGGCACCAAAACAGCCCCGCCGCAAAAAGCCTCGGCAGTCTTGTTCCAGTTGAAATGAGTGCAAACCGCGCAAGGTCCCACTCATTCCCATTAGGGGATCTAGGCTGTTGTGTCACCCCAGAGTAAAGGGAGACCCCGAAGAAAGGGAAAGACTCCCTATAGGAAGCAGCGTGAGCCAGAGTTCTCACGCACTACTGTATAACAGTGCACTCTCTGAAAGGGCAAAGAGAAACCCTGAACCTGGCTGGGGATGAGGCAGAGCAGAGATACCCTGATTGTTTCTATGCCTCGAGGGCGTGGGATAAAAGAGCACGTCGGTGTTATGAGTGCCATGGGATTAATCATATGTGGTGTCAGCACAGAGTCTCCGCGCCATATTCCTCTTTTTCAGGGAGAGACCGTGGACTCCAGTATGCCGGTGCCCTTGCCTGTAAAGGACTAGCCCTCGCGGGATGAGCCGCTTCAGCTGGGGGACTGGCAGTGTGACAGACATCCAGGGACCTTGCCCCACCGGGACGCTGTGAGAAGGGAAGGACCAGGAGAAGGGTAGTGTTTTCCCTGGAATGGAAGACGGCAGCCACCCTGGATTGTGTCGGGGCCACGGACCTGAGGAGCTCAACCCTGTGGAGCAACATGGCCACTGCCAGGGGATGCCTGGGTAGCTCCGGAACTGGAGTCCGCAGCACTTTCACCACATCCGGAAGTGCTGCCAGGAGGAGCTGAATGACTTAACGAGCCCATCCGGGCTGTGATGCAGCCACACCCGGAAGTGCAGCCTAATTAGGCTAATTACCACCAGAAATACTTCCAGGTGGGCTATAAGAGGAGCCTGCAGCTACCACTCAAGGAGTTGGAGTCAGGTGGAAGTGAACAGAGGAGTGGAGGCGACAGAGAGAGAGTAAGAAAGGAGTCTAAAAGGACTGTATTCTTGGTGGTTGTGCACTGTTTGGGGGGTTATTGTGTGTTACACAATAAAATGTGTATGCTGTGAGACATTCTGTGTCTACCTGTTTGTGTCTGGGTCTGAATATTCCACAATATATATATTGTCACAATAATGAGACATACTCTGATAAAGTTTTGGGGCAGCCACCCGTATATTCTGGTATCCTGGCTGCAGTCGTTTTTTATCACAATACACAGCACTGATATGCATACAAATAAGTCCAAAACAAGACTGAGGGAAAAGGGAAAAAGGGCAGGCTTTTAAAGGGGAAGACAGGAAGTGAGGTCATAAGGATCGGGCCCGTGTTCTTCAATCATTGGATCGAGCCCGGACGTGACATCACAGGGGACGGAGCCGGTAAGGTCTACTTCCATTGGCTCGGTCCCGGAAGTGACGTCAAGAGAGCCAGGTGGAATCTCCCGGGAATGGTCTACAGGAAAGGGAGAAAAAGAGTCAGTGCACTCTGCCACATCCCGGCATGCCTCAGAACTGCCTTCACTCAAGCCCTTTAGCTGCCTCCCATGCGCACGTGTGACAATATATGATATATATATATATATATCAGCCATGTTATAACTTCAATCAGTTCTGTCTTGAACTCAGCCTTGGAAAGACCAGTGCATTGCTCTTTTTTGCTTGTGTGACAAGTCCCCAAATTTGTATTCTCTCTTGTGTCTCTGTATTTCACAATATATGGACATTCTGAATTCATTTCTGTGCTGGCATTTTGGCTTAGTTGAAAGAATGCGTGACTCATGTGTAGCCAGCCTCAGCTTGTCTCTTAAGCATTTTTTTGCCTGGTCCTGCAAATAATTCTCACTAATGTCTGTCATGGTCTAAAAGTAATGTTGTTTGTGTTGATTTAACAGGATTTGGAATTTTGGGACTGAATGCAGCTTATGCCTTATCAGAGATAATGTGCATTTCATAAATCCTGTAGAAATCTTCATTATAATGAAGCATAATAGTGATGGTGTCAAGTTACAGGGATTCTTTTTCAGCGACGGGGACCGAGACATCTGTCAGGACCAAGGGGGATAACGAAATTCAGGATGTGGCATACTCTATTGACTGAAGATTCACAATCAAGCTGGCATACAGCCAGAGCAATAATGGAGTGGCTGCTGCACACTGAGGTGACCTTAAACGCCACATTTAAAAATTTGAAGACTGTGCAACCTTGACTATTTCTATCCAACTTTACACAGATTTTGCAAATCTACATCAAAGAAGGACTGAAAATCTGTCAATCCAAATACATTTTTAGCAAAGAAGACCCCACTAAGAAATTACAACCAAAAGTTCATCTACAAAACATTTTGCCAAATTAATTAATATTTACTGTACATAAAATAAACATTTGTATTTTTCTGCATGTTTTGCTATGTAAAATGTGTATTTTGCCTTTGAAAAGATTTTATGAATGAAATAAAAAAACAGTTATCATCAACTGAACTTAACTGGCAGTTAACTGGACTGCTTTGTGAAGGCACTCTGTGTAAATGCAAATTGCTTTGAATAGATATTTTTTACATTAAAAGAGCAACATTGGTGGAATTATATGGATGTTAATGGTAGTTTTACTTTCACCTGTAGCACAAAAACAGAAGCTAATTTTCCATTAACAATGAAAGACATTTTCAGCACGGGCTAATATTTTAACTTGACCTGGTCTTATTGCAATCAAAGTTATTGCTGGTCTCAGATCAGCAATCAAAGGCTCTCAGGCAAGTGGTAATTATGGGAGCATTTAAGCAAACACCCAACAGTTTAATGGTGCAGACAAAGCCAAACTCCTGGAAAACTGGCACCAGACTGCAATTTACTTTGTGGGAAGTGATCAGCATGATGATAGTGTGCAGGACAAGGTCAGCGACCTGTGTGTCATCTGGAGGATTGTTTTACAGTTCCACTGCAAGGTCAAGCTACTTACTTTACTTTTGTGGTTTCTGTAATATGCTTTTCATTCTGTAAGCAAGATGCTTTTACTTACTGTACTGCGGGAAAGATTAAATCCAGAGCCTTCACTGGAAGCTTTTATCACTCAAATTCCTACCTTCAATATTTTGCTTGAATTGTTCGTACTATTAACATCATGCAATAAGATGTCAAATTATCTCCTTAAATTATACAACTTATTGAAAAAGTCCAGCCTGACTAAAAATATGTAGTATACAATTTACTTGGGGGTCATCAATTAACTAAATTTTGGATTATTATATTTTTTAACATGGCTAAACTGTTATATCATGTTTCAGGAGAATTATTAATTGCTGGAAACTGTTCCAACTCCTCTGACAAAATCTTCAAACAGCATCCAGTATTTTTTTGTAGAGGACAGACTCAAGTTCAGAGTATGATTAACTGAGCTTTGGATCCTCCAAAGTGACCTAGAAGTCAGGCGAGGGATATTAAGAAAGGTTTTAAAGAATGATTGTCTTATGTTACATCTTTCTTGAACTGAACACTTGTGACATCCCTCTGTAACAGCTAATTAAAAATGAAGGAATATAAACAGCTTAACATGTGTTTGCCAGATATAATCACAATATTGAATATAGAGTTTTAAAATTTTGTGGATAAAAAAGAGCAAAGGTAGCATTATTCCATAATGTTCTAGTGAAAAAACTTGACTACATTTTGAAATTATTCACCACAAGGAATTGTCTACCTGAAAAAAACACAGCTTTATATTAATGGAATATAATATATTATATGCCTGTGGTTACTAATTATAAAACAGAAGAAAATTATCAAATTAAGAATTGGGGTCTCAGTTTAATACTGTGATTGTAGTGATATTGTTGGTTGTGCAGGCACACTGTTGCTAGTCTCGCGGGGCCAGACGTTTATTCTCAAATGAGAATACATGTTTGGGGACAAGCGGTTAAAAAGTGTGTTAAAATACCCACGGAGCTTCTTTCTAAAACACCAGCCCCCACTCCCCCCTTCTCCAGTCTGTGTGTTTTAAACGGTTTCTGGGGGTTCAGGGAAAAAGCAAAAGATACTGAACAAAAGACTTGTAGAAAAATAAAAACCTACAATTGCTGTTATCCATTCAGGAGCTGAGTAGCACAAGGTAATTGAAGCTAAATAATGAATTTGCATGCTAAAATGAGTGCTGCAACAGTACAGACAGACAGACAGACACACACACGCAGTCCACTAACGCTACTGGGCACCAAACATTTGAGAAGTGCCTCTGTCTGCTACAGCATCTTTCAGCCATTTTAACTATTGCATCACTACATGGCATAACAATACAGTTTAGATAAGCATCTATGGATATACGTGTTAAAATGCTGCAGCTATTTTACCACGGCATGTTTACATTTCCAATTAGACAGTAATGTTATAGTTCTTTAGTTATTTATTTGGATGTGCAGTCAGAAGGTGGGTGCTGTGCAGCCTTGTCTGTGCTTTACTGGGGTTGTTAGGCACATTTGTTGATTCAGGTGTTTTGAGCACTGAAATCTGCATCTCCGGTGGCTTTGCATTACCAGCTCTCTTAACAGCAGTCCTTCTGATGGAGTGGGATGCACCATTTGCTTTAAATGTACTGTATATTTTGCAGTTCATATTTTAATGAATATAGCTGTCAATTCTTTCAAGCTTACAAGGACTCCTGCACTATTGTTGTAATGCTAAAATAACAGAGAGTGCACATAGCACCTACAACAACATATCATTCACGTTTACCATTCGTCCATTTTTGCCGTTGAATGCCAATGTATAATCTGTTGTTACAGAAAGGTTTTTCCTTGTTTATGTTCTTCTCCAGACCTGTGACATGTGATGTCTCTAATCTCACCCTACAACTCCTCCTGTATTCCTTTTGCTTTGCTTCTCACAAACCAAGCTGAATAATCACACTCATGACAAAATGAAAATGAAAGTTCAAATGATATTTACATTTTTAAAAAGCAGATTTGATTTTTTTTATGTTAAAGTCCTAATTTGCCTGATTCTAAAATTCCAGAGAGTATTATTGATTTATACTAAACATTACATCAAGTATGTTTAAGTTTGGAGGCACCATCATGCAGTTAGTGCTGTTGCATCACAACACCTGACATCTGAGATGAAATGAATAGTTTTCTGCAGGTATTGTAGCTTCTTCCCACATTTAAAAGACATGCTTATTAGGTGGATGAGTTGGTATCAATTAGGTTGTTGTGAGTGTGGGTGACCGACTAGTGTCTTGTCAAGAGTGCTTTTTGCCTTGCATGTGTTTTGCCATGTACTATGTATCATACACTCGCACAAATTACATATTTTGTACTCACTGTTTCTGAAAGTATCATGAAACCTTTTAAGCACATTAATTAGGTAACAATTTTATGACAAAGAGCTGTTAATTGTAGCACACTTACATGTTAAATAATCATCGACCCCTGCTGAATTCATATTAAGTACACATGGTGTAATTCAGCTTGTTATTCCTCTCTAATTAATACTTCATTCAGTAAATTAATACCAAGGTGAACTTTGCCAGCAATAAAAGTGCTCTTAATGATTGTTTTACATGACGTAGTGAGTGAATAAATTTGTGAATTCGTTGGACCTAATCATTATGTCCAGAACTACACAAATGTAACTCAGCGCAATATCAATTGACTTTTGAAACAAAGGAAAACTATATTACACACAATGAAATTGGAATGTAAAATTGTGTAAGCAGCTTAAATATGGAGTAAGGGATGTCTTTTAAAGGGTTCGCATAAATTATTATGGCAGGATTTCATTATTTAAACAAGTGAAAACCACTATAAAAAAACAGTACAATAATCTGTCTGTAATACACTGTTAAATCTATTATAATCTTGAATTATTTCATTTTTTTCCTGACCTTTTCCTGTGTGTCTCTTGAGGCTGAGTAACTGAGTTGAGGATTTTGATACATGCGGAATTATATCCTTTTATTTAGAGAATTATCTGACGTGTGTTTAAGAATGTTGTAAAATGTTTATATGTTTAATATGTCACTGTGCTCTGTACAAAAACTATTTTATAAATGTGCTTCTTCTCACATGTACAGCCAACACAAGGCCAGATTTTGCACACAGGGGCTCATCATTTAAAACTGCTAGGCAAGCATTAGAAGACAAGAAAGGGACAACTACGAAAATGGGCATTGTACTATTTCTGTGTGACAAAGTCAGCATGACATTGGGTCTTCTTTTCCTTGTTTGGAATGGCATTATTTACCTAAGGGGGGCCTGCACATGGAGAAAGGGTATAAAACCTTGGAACATTGCCCGACACACCTTTGAACCTGACAGATGGATGGGAGATAACGTCATCCGATACTGAAGATCCTTCCAGCGCAGTGACGAAAATGGCAGAGTCTACACAAAGGTCTTGTCATGGCTTCCCGTCTGTTATGCTGTGTAAAATGTCATTAAGGAAAGCTGTTATTTTCTCTTATGTGATTTCTTACCGCCGTATCACTATGGGAGGAATATCGCCTCTTTATAATATATCTATTTAGGTTCAAGTTAGATGCCGCAATTAAAAATGCACTTATTCTAACCAGGGAGCTAGCGCAACTTAGAGGAAAATGTAATGTCTTATCAAGATGCCAATGTTGTTAATTTGAGGTGTTGGCATCTTTGTTTATGGTTGCTATGGCTTTCCCACCTAGGGATGACCAGGAGTGCCAAATGATGTCACCTATGCAGTGGTTTAAAAAGTCAGTGCCTGACTTTCTAAGCTTGCAGATAAAACATATTCCGTTGATTAATGTATGCTTTGCTAAAATAATAACTGGTTTTGATCTTCCTGCTTTGAGTTTTTGACTACAATTTGAGGTGAATGTTTTGTGTTATGACAAAAGATAGGACTAATTTTTTTTTTTGTTTAGAATAGTTGCCTGACTTTTGAGTATGTCTATCTTTTGCCTCCTTGAGATGGCACAACAAAATCATGTTCAACAGTCGCATGTCAAGTTTGTGCTTGAGCTCTGCCCCAGCCTCTTTCTTTTGCTTACAGTTTGCTCTGACACTCCACTTGTATCTGTTCTTGGGCAATGTTGATGGAAATGGAAGGATCAAGGTAAGAAAAAGAGCCTGACTGAAGCCCATATCAGGTATTGTCCCTTGTGTGAATGTCTACTTGTAGTGTTTATGACTTTTTTTTGCTACACTTGACTTTTTTCCCAAATTAACCTTTCTTACTCTGTTTATATTATTTATTTCGCATCATTATATTTTCCTTGTTTTGAATCACTACTTTTGGTTTATGAATTTTTAATACAATTCATTAGTTTTTACCTGCTGCAGGGGTTTCCTCTCTCAAACTATGGGTGTTTTTGGCTTTTGGAACAAAAATTATTATTTGCCATGAAGTGTGATATTAAGTGATTCAGGATCATCATCATCCACCCTGTACAGTAATACCTAAATAAGCATTATTCATTATCCTTGCATTCTGGATTTTGGGGACTTCAAGCTGCTTTCATTGTTGTTATGATTTCCAAGTGCAAGAAAATGTCGGATGATGGGGAGACTGTAAAATTTAAATATTTCATTGGCAATAAGGAGTAATGCACTAAGAATAAAAAAAATACAAATGCTCAAGAAAGCAAGGCCAAGTAATACATCATTCAGAAGAAAAATAAGGCAAAGTTATGCAAAAAAAGTTCCTCAAGAAAATCAGGCCAAATAAAGCCCAAAGTACTACAAAATACCTAATACTCAAAAGAGGCCAAGGCCTAAATTCTCAATAAACTAAAAAATATTAAAGACAAAAAGCCTGTAGGAACAACAACAAGGATCCAACAGCAAAAAAACTTTCAAATGCCTCATTCGTTACCTGGGCCTGCAAGAGTGATTAAATAAGGCCACTGGCAGCATCCCTGTTCAAATAGTTAGCTAGATGTACAATGTTTTAGTTTTATGTTAGAAAAACAAAGAGAAGAAGATGTACCGCACAATATTAAAGCCCAAACAAGAATCAAAAACTGAAGTAAAAAAAAAAATCAAGCCCAAGAAGAAAACCATCATATTAAACCTAAAAAGGAACCAAGCACAGAGAAAGACACACAATTGAGCTACAAAAGGGTTTTTGTAACCCTGGATAGGAAAATCTTCTCATGGGTGACCTTTTAAACCCTTACAACGTCTGAAGCCACGCCCTTAGCAACATGGGAGCTACCCTAGCAACAGGAAGGCAAAATAGCTGTGATCATAACTAACAAAGAATATAGCAAAAACAGTACAAAATAATTCATAGCAATAAAAATCAATTTTAAATCAAAAATGGAAGATTTCGAATCTGGGGCTCAAGGAATTCCCAAAATGAGTGTTCAACCTTGTAAACTGATTAGTAAAACACATAAAAAAATTAATAATGAACCCATTCATAACAGGTGCTCACCTGCAATGCCAGGAGGCTACCAAACCCATGAGCTCATCATAAAAAGGAAAAGAAAAAACAAGATAAAAAACATTTACAAATACAGAATATTACATAATTACCCTCAAAACCTAGAACTCCTAATGATGAACAATCACATTAATAAAGGAGTAAGCTATCTAACCAAGTTTTATTAATAAAATTAACACAAAGATTTACAAAAATAATGAAGTGATAAAAAAACAAAACAAATTCAGGGGACAGAGCTCTGGTACAACCGTAGCAATTGATTTCTTCTCACTGTTTTTCAATCCTCACTTTTCTTCATCCTGTTATCTGCATAACCCTTTCAGAGTCTGAATTTTATTTCTCCATTCTGGACAAATACTACAGTATGTCAAGTGAAATTACTTAAAGTTCTGCTCAATGATCTTCATGCTAAACTTATTAACAGTCTGCAGCTGCTGCATGTTATGTTGCCAGAGCTAACATATATCAAATATCAAGACTGCTTAACCATTCACCTAGTTGAATCCCACTTCAGAACAATCTTTGTGGCCATTTTCCTTCCCTTTAAGCTTCAAAATCCCTGGATACCTAAACCTGCTGCTTAAACTACACTTGTAGAAATTTGAACAGTTAAGGAAATCCTTTGTAGTCATACTTCTTATTTTGACAAGTATAACTGTGTTACTACTTAGTAGTGCCTCATTTTAGAATTCACTCACACTGTTACTTTGTTTTGCATTTTCAACTTCAACAACCTGCTCCACCAAGCAGTGCTCTTGTGATAAATCACAAATGTGACTGATTAGTTAAAGTAGTTCTATAAAGAGTGTGATGCAAAATTCCTTCCATGAACAATGAAAGCTTGATCAAAAAATGTAGAAATTCATACAATAATTAGTGATATCAATCAAATGAGATGCAGCCAAACATGTTACCAGTTCTGAACCAGAAGAAATATTTATCACTCAGCAACATAGATGCTGCAAGCACAGGGATCATAATTAGCGATTTCATACTGAAGAATGTCAGAATTCCTAACTACAAAAATTCAGCATGGCAAGTAAAATCATCTTCTGATATGAAGTAAATTGAAAGTAAACTGACTGAACATGCATTAATAAACTTGCTCTCTTCATGCTACACATTAGCACTAATGACATTTATTTTCAGAATTCAGAGGTATCAAAGAAGCTCTTTATATCTAAAACATCTTCTTAATTTAAATCTAAATGGGATATTGGGACAACTTAGTTATTAGCTGTCATGAGTAATTACTCATTTATTGTTTTATTTCTTAGTTTAAGAGTTTTTCACATGGCTGAGTTTTTTTTTCACTGAATCTGGCATTCATGTTGCATGCTATTATACCTTTATTTCATGGCTACAGTAAGCATCCTAGCAGTTTCACTTACTTGTTATCTACTCTATATATAAAATCCTAATCCTAACAGTGCAATGATTTTGTGCAACGATTTTATGTGACGTTTTTATGTCAAGTTTTTTGTCATGTTTTAAATCGGGCATATTTTAATACCTATATATATATATACATGTTTGGTATCATTCTTTTCAGAATTTATCGAACTTTAATGTGATGTTGTTAGATTTTCAGATTCTTATTCCATTTTTAAATTATAAACTAAAAAATATCAAGAACTCACATCCCACGAGACGAGACTTAACCAAGAGTGCCAAAAGATTTAACCATGCCCGGGGCCGGAAATAAAAGACAAAGAGTAGGACAGATGCCGTACAGCAGGGGCGTCCAATGCGTCGATCGTGATTGACCGGTAGATCGGAAAGGTAGTGCAGGTAGATTGCATTGCATTCAAAAAAATTTTTTTTAAACGTTAGTCTATCATATATCCTCCCTATGGCATTTCCCACTTGATTGACATACAGGTTGGCCAGTCTGAGATCTCTTCTCTTCTAACACACTGGTCATCCTGCACTCACGATCAAACGCGCGAGCTACTGCAAAACTCTGGCTGTGATCTAGTTAGCTTTTCAATTTATATCGAACTAGCAGAATACCCGCGCTTCGCAGCGGAGAAGTAGTGTGTTAAAGAAGTTATGAAAAAGAAAAGGAAATATTTTAAAAATAACGTAACATGATTGTTAATGTAATTGTTTTGTCATTGATATGAGTGTTGTTGTCATCTCTCTCTCTCTCTCTCTCTCTC
>JANRMT010030854.1:3579-14165 GCA_026402145.1 Polypterus bichir lapradei | reverse complement strand
AAAAACTGCATTTTGTGTTTACTTGTGTTATATTTGACTAATGGTTACATGTGTTTGATGATCAGAAACATTTTGTGTGACAAACATGCAAAAGAATAAGAAATCAGGAAAGGGGCAAATAGTTTTTCACACCACTGTATATAGCCCCATTTGTGTATTGCATAGAAGAGTATGAAGTACCACTACAACAGCAAAATGGTGCTATTGAGAGAGGGAAGACGTTACAAATTTTATGACTGCAACTGCAACACTGATATTTTTACATAGGAGTTAAAATTTCTTGGGCATAATCTCTAAATCAATTGAGGATCTTATAAGTCATAGGAAAATTTACTTTCACTAAGTGTAACGTGGCTCAGCTCAGATGGTGTGGCAGTCTCTCATACTGACCGTTTATAGACCTTCTAAATATAATGCGTCTTTTATTGAAGAACACTTGAGCATTCATAGTATTCATACTCTTTCTCTGTACGTTTAGCATTTGCTCAGAGGTTGATGCACTTGCTGCTTCCTGAGAAGCTCTTTGTTTTTCCACCCTAGCGGCCCGCTTCTTCTCTTCTTTTGTCAGCATCTTTTCGCATGAAAACTGATTAAGTCAGTGTTTGTGTTGCAATTACTTAGTACGTTTTCTTGAATTTTTCACTTAAGCTAGCACTTAAATCTTCAATCTGCCTTAGGAATGATTTAAGATATGAAGAGGTAGGGGAAGTGACGGCGAAGGTGTTAGGGATGAGAACAGTGCCCGTACGTATCCGCTGCAGGGCTGTCCTGCTGGCCGCTGCTGAGAGTTGATTCTACAATAAAATAAAATAAAAATAAAAAGACAAATAACAGTGGAGGTCAATCATCACCCTGAAAGCGGATAGCAGATGTCATGTAGTATATGTGTACCAAATTTAAGTTCAATAGGTCAAACAGTGATTTAAAAATCCTGGACAGACAAATGGACAGCCTCAGTAGCATATTATATATAAAGATTCTAAGACTTAGTATCTATAATAATAACTTTGATAATTTTGTAATTGTAGGTGATTTTAATTTTCATATGGACAACCAATGTAACCAGAAAGCGACACAAAATTAATGAACTTACTGCAATCTTTTGATCTTAGCCAGCACATTAGCCAGCCCACACATAAGGGAGAACAAACGCCAGATTTAGTAATTTCAAAAGGATTAAAAGTGGATGTGAGGCATGTCATGGATATTGGTATAATGAACAATTTTTACAAATTATTTAATGTAGAAATTCTGATAGCTACAACTAAGGAGAAGTGTATTGTTAAAAAACATTATTTTGATACATCTGCAGCTTCAAGGTTTGCTAAGTTTCTAAAAAATCAAAAAATTGTGATACGTACCTTAATGATGATAATTGTGTCAATAGAACATTTTAACATTAAGGCAAGAGGTCCAGCTGACATAGTGGCACCTGAAAAGAGAGTTAACAAACCCTCCAGCACTATCATACCTTGGAAGACACAAAGAGTGTCTGATGTAAAGAGAACGTGCCAGATAACTGAGCATAAATGAAAGAAAAAACTAAACTGAGACTCCACTACGAAATATTGAAGGCAAAAATAACTGAATATAACTGCACAGTTCACCTTGAGAGGCAGTACTATTTTTCTAAAATTATAAATGATAATGCTGGAAATCCAAGAGTTTTATTTTCAACTATTGATTATCTTTTACACCCAGTTCACTCAATGGAATGCCTCCTAAAACCACTAGTGAAATCTGTGAGGCTTTTGCTATATTTTTTAAACACAAAATGAATGATATTAGAAATAATATAGTACATCCCCCCAAAGTTAATCCAATTGAATCCCAGCATGCCCCTTTAAAGCGAGTTAAATTCTTTCTTTCTAGGAATAGATTGACCTGAACTATGCAGAATAATTTGCCAGTACCAACAGGTTTTTTTAAAGAAGTCTCTGCTATCCTTAGTGATATTGTAGTTGACATAGTGAATTCATCATTAGATATGGGGGGGTCCCCTCTGACTGTCTAAAGACTGCAGTTGTTAACCCTTGCTCAAGAAAAGTAATCTTGACTCATCTGACTTAGAAATGGGTCTAATATCAAACCTGCCTTGAAAGGCAGTTATTAAGCAGCTAAATGCTTACTTGATTCAGTATTGTTATTCACAGGAATATAGCTAATGTTTTATATATATAACTTATAACTTTACAAGACCGTTAAAAATTAGTTTCTAGTTGACTAAATTACTGGAATGCACTGCCAACATGCCTAACTAAGAAAGACATCAATCGACTGCAATTATTGCAGAATGCATCAGCCAGAATATTAACTAGAAAAAGAAAATCTGAGCACATCTCACCAGTTTTAGCATTGTTACATTGGTTGCCGGTGTTGTTCAGATTTGACTTTACTCCTACATCATAGAGTGCCTTTTTTCCATTAGCAATCTGGTCACTGCTCAACAAAATTCAGCTCATTGGATCAACATAAATAGCAGCTAACAAGATTTGATTATCCAGTAAGAGACTCTCTCTTTTCTTCATTGAAGATACGATGCCATCAGCTATTAACCCTCCACTTTTGTTCAGGCAATATATCAAGCTCTTCCATTCCAAGAAAAACTTACCGAGTGTTAAATATTCATAATGCAACCGCTTGGTAATAGTAAAAGGGGAAGAAATTAGACTTTCCAATTTTTTTTTACTTAAAAACATTTTCCTTGTACAGTTCTACAAGAAAGTCTTTTAGTTCAGGCAAACTATTTATCATTAAATAAGTGCTTCCCCAGCGTGTTGTTTGATCCAAAATGGCTCATTTTCCAGTACGTCTTTTCAAAATGGCATCTGTTTCAGGGGCCCTGGCTGCAACAGTTACAGTACTTGCCTCAATTTGCCATTTAGAGTAGCTGCATGACGATCTTTCAATCCATCTTATTACAAGTTGCAGAGTATGAACAGCATAATGCATATGTTGAATAGTAGTAAGCTTAGATGCTTCTTCAGCAATGTTATCCAAAATTTCACTATTCTCTTTGGTTTCACTTTCTCCCACACAGAACTGACTTCCTCTAATATCTGTTTGCACTTTCTTCATCTACTTTATTCATTTTCTCAATTGTGCTTAACATATTAGAAGCATTATCTGTCACAATCCATAGAATCTGTTCCTTTTTAATTTCAAAATCTTCTAGAACAACCTCCACTAACTTCTGAAGATAGTCAGTGGTGTGATGTGCCTGGGTATCGTTTACTGCCAAAGTCTGCGTTTTATTATTTTCATCAACAAATCTAACATTAATAGCAAAATAATTGACTCTGGGACATGTGCATGCATCCATTTTAATGAAGACAAAAGGTCCCTTCAGACCTGTTCGTAGTTCTTCCTTTTTTACATTTGGCCTCTTCAATTATAAGTTTCCTTATACTTTCTCTTTCCAGAGAAACCCCAGATCTTTTAGCCATTTCTCCATTTAGGCCTAAAAAGACTGGCTGTGAAAAGAAGGATAGTGGTACACTATTCTTTACTACCATTTCAATAATGTGTTTTTTTAATTTTTCTGGTGTGATTGTTATGGTAACTTTGTCAGATATAAAGAAATTTCTTAGTGGTGTTTGGTCTCCAGTAGATTTCTGAACATTTTTTATAGCAGAAGTAGATGGAATGTTTTTGCTATCTTTCTCATTTACAACTTCTATCACTTTAGGATGAAAACGCTGCGAGTGCCTTTTCAAATTTGATGATCTTGTAGGTGCATTTTTTTCAGACCCACTGAAACTGCTAATTTTTCAATCACATTGTTTTTCTACCATCATCATCTCTTAGAATACATTAGCACACGTAATGTTTCCCATCACTTGATAATGTAAAGTGCTCATTAACAGCAGACTTTGTCGTGTTTGTTGACAGTCTTTTTGCCATTGTGAACAGGGTGCCGCTTTCACTAAAATATAAATATAAAATATGTTGTACCAACTAGCATATACTTTGATTTAAATACAAACATACACATAGTCCTGCTCTATACAAACATTCATACAACACTGCACTATACACATAAATAAGCTATAGCCCAGCACTAAACCTAGACACCATTTGCCCTATACAGAAAAACAGGCACAGACATGTACCATACACACAACACAGAGCCCTACATTTTACTCAGGAACATACTGTATACACATTCTGCACTATACACATTCATATATTCTTGCACCATACACACAAACATACACATAGCCCTGCAGTTTTATCTAGAAACATGCACACAGCCTTCCATCATACACACAAGCAGCCATGCAGTTTTAAAATAAACATGAACATTGACTTACAGTTGAATCCAAGAGGTTGTTCCGCCAACTTCTTTTTTTAAGCTCTTCTAGCAAAGAGAGGAATTAGGGCAGAAGCTGATGCCGTTTCCCATGTGTGCTTATCTTCTGCTGAAGACAGGACAGTGGGAGGCTCCAGGGGGGCCACTTAACTAACTTCCTAGTACTTAGGTGGTGTGCAAAGTTATGCACTGGGCTTTATTCTAACATCAGAGAAGTACTTAATTATGACTATTGTTTGTGAAATGCGACATTTTAACTTGCTGTATTTTTTTTCATTTCAATTTAAATTTATTAGGAGTCGGAGTCAGTACATTTTTGCCGACTGCGACCCCGACTTTAGGTGCCCAAAATTGTCTCTGACTCCTCGACTCTGACTCCACATCCCTGCTTGAGATACAGCTTTGTTTGAGGTCTATTTAAGAGGAGAACTATTGAGAAATTAAATATACCTCCTTGTGTTCTTTAGCTCTCTTTTCATTTATGATTTTGGACTTTTTGCTTTTGGATCCTTTGCTTTTTATCCTGGATTATTATTTGGATTTTGGATTTAACACTTTTATTTTTTTTAGAAGACCTTCAGTAATAGTTTTGATTTTTGTGTTCTTTGTTTTGTTTTATGGAGATTTAGTTTGTAATAGATTTAGGATTTTTGCATTTTGAATTTTCCTTGACTTTGTTTAATAAAATTAATTAAAATTTAGGTTAATTCTTTTCTGGGTCAGGATTTTAATGGTTCCCTTCTCCCTTATTGTTTATTGTTTAGACCTTAAACCTATTTTTTCCTTAGACCTTTTTTTTTAAACATTCTGGCCTTTTTTTAAGTTTATAGGTCTGAATTATAACACTGACAGAATATAATATGTTCGATAGATACATTTATATAGCAGTGATTCTTAATATTTTTGCTACTGTAACCCCTTTTCATGTAGTTTTTTTCATGTTGTTGTGTGGTCTTGGCTAGCTGAACTTCTAACTGTCATAACAACAATATGTGCTCAGTTATATGCATTACTTTCCTAAAAGTGGATATGCAAATTCAACAATGAAAAAATATACCACATCTGTTTAAGTGGTTGCCTTTCATACTCTAAGGAGTCATTCTTTGTTTTGTTGAAAGAAGGAAATGAGAAGTATATTATTATCACACCAAACTATAGTTTTGTCAATACCAGGTCACATGCCTACCTCGGAAGTCACACATTTATATTTAATTGTTGCCTATATTGAAAAATATAAGAGGGAATTTACCAAACTTTGTTTTATTGAAGTTATTTATGGAAAAATTGTTCTGATATTTAACATATTAGGATGATTGCAGTGTTAATTTGGTGTCTAAGACATTTTCTGAGGTAAAAGTGGCTGCTTTAGGGATTAAGAAGCACCTTTTGCTTATTAATGTGTATACTATATTTTTGTTCAAGAATTGGTATTGGGTATTGACCTAAACCTTATGGGTTTTGTAAAGTGCCATTTAAAAATGACTTATACAGTATTTTCAAATAAATATGCTCAAATGTAACTTTTCCATTTTTATCATCAAAAAAAAAAACAACACGCCAAAGTAAAAGGGTACAATAGTTGCCCCATAGTCTCAGGCTTTTATATTTTATTTTAATCACAATAAACTTTAATGAACATAAAAATGTTAGCTATATATTCCAGGTTTATGGTCTATATTTGTATGATTCCAGGTTAATGAAATGACACTCTTTTTAAGCTTGAGGGAAATTGTATTAAATTCTGTATTTCAAAAAATGGCACAATATATTTTATAATTTTATAAATTTGAATTATATAGCTGAAAATGAAAAAAAAAAAAAAAACTACCATCACTCTTGTTCCATTTCTGGGGCACCTGGGAGGAAACCATGTCTTGTGTTATCGTCTCGTCAATGATACACGTAGAAGAATGCCTTATGGGAGAATCTGACTTGATCAAAACAGAGATTCATAAGCTCCTGAAGTTCACAAAATTTCCAGTTTTATAAATGTAATCAAAGGGCTATGCAATGGAATATTGATATTGTTTTGTCTTGTTATTTTTGACTCTTTCAGATTATACTGCTTAAATTATATATAATGTGATTTTCTGCATTTGATGAATGGAGTATTAGTTTGCTTTAAGGTATTTTGCAGTTTCTTTGTCTCTCGTCAGTTGGTTGATTTTATCATGATCTAACCCACTTAGCTAATGATTTGGACAGGCTCAGACATTTCTTAACAATTCAGTTTCTAGGTGATATGACCTGCTTGCTACAGAAATCCTATGTGGACAGGCAAGTCTGTTATAAATGAAGCCTGCTTGAGTGTTTCATCACACAACTCTGGAAACTGGATTGTAATTTAAGAAACTTGGTACATGCTGTGAGATGACAATTATGGGCTTCGGTTTAGATTTCTTTTCTGTCACTTATATTTATGGTTAATAAAATTGTACTTTTGTTTATATCAGCAGTTTGTTTTTTAGCATTTATACGTTACATCTTTTGGGCAAAATATACAAGTAGCATCTAAATCTTGTATAGCTATAATATATAAAACATCTCCTACACTGTTAATTATATAATTGCAAATCGTTTTTCTTAATTGATGCCCTTTGTTATCTACTTTGTCATTAAAAATAAGAAAGAAAAATATCTTTTTTTTTTTCCTTTTTTTTTTTTTTTCATATTCTTACTCTTAGAAAAATATAGCGTGTCCACTAACTATTATCCTAGTCTATATAGGATAGGGTAAAAAAGTGAGCCATCAATACTAAAAGAACTAAACATAGCAATAAGGAAATCAGTGCTTGAGACCGTGCCAAGACCAGAGCTAAAAACAGCCAAAAAAGTAGAAAAGCGACACATAAAAGAAACAGCCTAAACAATCAAAAAAGAACTCGTACTGTAAATTCGAAAAATTCCTAGGACATCTATACTATTATAATGGTATTGTCTGTAATCTGAGAAAACCAAATCAAAAAATCCAAAAAATGATCTCTTGTCTTCAAATTTTGAGGTTGTCAGAAATTTTCTAGAGGTCATTTTGAGCCCTTTATAATTATTTTTAAAGTACATTTATTTATTTTGTTCATGATTAGTTCCATTTTGTGAACTGATTTTCATGCATGCTGCCATGAGTGTCATATTATAAATTCACTGTGGTTTTAAAAAGTGGTGTTGCTCTCAGCAAACTGTCTAAACTTGGAATATTTATAAGGAGGCTTTAATAATAAAAACAATGGTGCGTAAAGAAAACACTTTTTTGAAAGAGAGATAAAAGATCAGACATATCTAAAAGATGGAAATTTTGAGTTGTAAATGGACAGAAAAAAGACAATAAGAAGGAAAGAAAGCACCTAATACTGGACCATAATTTGGGGACTAAAGTACAGTGTCAAAACATGTATGAATGTGCCCTGTCACAAAAACGACCAAGAGACATCAAAAATGTTTGAGGCAGCCAACCATATAATATGCCCTGGCTGCAAAAGGTAATAGTTGGGAGATGTTCACAAGTCAGAAGCCAAAACAGAACTGAATTAGGTTGTTAAAGATGGCGGCTTTATATGCCAACAACGGAAGTGACGTCATAAGTGGCGCCGGAACCATGTGGGATTTCCCGTGGATTGTCTACAAGGGATAGAGAAAGACAATTAGTGCACCTCACCGCCCCCTGGTCTGATTTGGAATTTCTATCATTCAGACCGTTTAGCTATCTCCCAATCGCACATGTGTAACAGCCGATGACATCCAAGTCACAAAATAGACATTGCGGGAGTGGGTTAGGTCCAAACTCAAACGATTTCAAGGAGTTAAATAAAGGCAAGTGAATTATTTACAACTGGGTAATCACAGATCTTTTCAGCATTTGTGTTTTATCCTTTTTAAATATGACTTTACTTGAGACTTCAGCTGCAAGAGTTAATTCAACTACTATAACTATTAACTTGTAGGAAAATATAAGCATAATGATCAAGAATAAATTATTTTTCGTAGCAGGGCTGTTAGTGCTGGTGATGATTTTTTGGGTTTGGGTGGGATTGTGTTAGGGTGAGTTGTTTGGGATTTATGTTTGTGTGTGTGTGTGATACAACTTCATTTATTACTTCAGGTGGTGTTTTGACTAAGACTGGAGAACAGTAATTTTGGTTTGATGAAAAATATCCTTAACTTCCATGCTTTGACTTCTCAAAATACTTCTTTTGCTCAAAACCTCTTTTTGCATCAAGTGCAAATAGCAGTTTCTAAATATTCAAATTAAAAATGTATTCCAGAATTAAAAAAAAAAAAGATCATCAGCAGTGATGATTTAAACAAGTTCACTGTTTTTTTTGTCAGGGACATGGCCATTGTGATGTCAGAAGATGACATGCTGTACGTGACAATGCCCAGAACTGTGAAAATTGCTCAGCCAACTGCAGCATATGATAAAATGGAAACAGGAATGCAGTGACCTAAAGAAGCTATAACAGAGTTCCATAATTACCTAAAAAACAGCATTAAAATACACTCTATCCTATATTGTCGCAAAATAGATATGGAAACTTTACTATATGTAAATATATATATATTTTATGGATGCTTCAGACAAATTATTGAAATGCATTGAAGTGTATTATGCTGAAATGTTGTCTCCACCATATCAATGATTTCCATAAACACAAATCTTCACCACCATTACGCTTTCATGCTGCTTTCCTCTTTTGAGCAGGTGAAAGGTTTATTCACATGTTATTATCTGATGGTGGGGGTTTATTAAGACAGGTTTAGCCTTCAGGATTCCATATTACAGGGATTCTTAACAGGTGAGCCATGGGAGAGTATTTCAAAAAAGGACTGGTGAAGCTATAAAGTTACAGTTAAGATATTTTTAAATTCTCTTCTGCAGTTAAGCGTCAGCAATTTGAAATGCCAATCAGGACCATTTTGAGTTACAGGAGCAAAAACCCTGTAGGATTATCACAAAGAATGAAAGTGTAGCCACTTTTAATAATGATTTCTTGCAGATTCACATGTCATAATGAAAAATACTGCCAATCATGTAGACTGTACGACACTGCCAGCATTTTATTCTTATACAGCATTATACAGAATCTGTGCACAGCTTCATGTCTAATTGAGTAATTTTTGTGAAGCTTTAAATAACATTTGAACCAAAAAATTCTTAATGCCTGCATTTCACAGTAATCGATTTATAGACATCCTTTTCTTCTGTTATAGGGTTATGGGGAGTCGAAATCTAGTCTGGCAGTAATGACAGTAAGGTAGGAAAATCTGATTTAAAACATAAATAGATGAACAATATTTCAAAAAGTAAGAGTGAGACCATAAGTATAGGTTATTTATAGTCAGTTATGAGGTAAGTCTATTATAGTATTGTTGAGAAACAACAATGCAGCAATACCACAGACAATCTGTCATATTTGCCCTGTAACGTCATGACAATATGCTTGTTCTTAATGTAAAGTATGTATCATGATGGTTCATTTATTCACCTATAGTTCAGTGAATTATGGAGTTAAGTGAATGATCACCCCCTTACCTATTCATCATGCTGTGAGTCTCTGCAAGTCATGCCTTACTCAACTTTCCATTAGGAAGTTCTTATTTAAAGGGAAGGGAAAGGACGAAGACCAAATATTGAGTTGGGAGATGTAAAATGGGCGCAGTGGTAGCATTGCTGCATCGCAGTTACAAGACCCGGGTTCGCTTTCTGGGTCCTCCCTGCGTGGAGTTTGCATGTTCTCCCCGTGTCTGCGTGAGTTTCCTCCGGGCGCTCCAGTTTCCTCCCTCAGTCCAAAGACATGCAGGTTAGGTGGATTGGTGATTCTAAATTGGCCCAAGTGTGTGCTGGGTGTGTTTGTGTGTGTCCTGCGGTGGGCTGGCACCCTGCCCGGGATTGGTTCCTGCCTTGTGCCCTGTGTTGGGTGGGATTGGCTCCAGCAGACCCCCGTGACCCTGTGTTCAGATTCAGCGGGTTGGATAATGGATGGATGGATGGAGATGTAAAATGCTGGCCTTAAGGGGTTCAGTCACCATTTCTGCAACTATTACCAGTTTTGGGTCCCAGGATTCAGAAAGGTATTACAATATCATTAATCTGCACTAACTTTATTTGAGAAGAGTCACACTACTGAAAATATCTCCAGTGTGGACATTTACTGATTCCATCATTCTTTTCTGATCTGATAATTCCTATTATTTGTTCTGTTTTTAGGAGATCTTTTCAAAATTTTCTATAATTTTTCAAAATACTACAATAAATGATTTTTCATTTTTGTTGTAAATA
>JANRMT010030835.1:0-10345 GCA_026402145.1 Polypterus bichir lapradei | reverse complement strand
TATCAATGACAAAACAATTACATTAACAATCATGTTACGTTATTTTTTACATTTTTCCTTTTCTTTTTCATACCTTCTTTAACACACTACTTCTCCGCTGCGAAGCGCGGGTATTCTGCTAGTCTATACTAATAAACGGCAAAGCCCTCACTCACTGACTGACTGACTGACTCATCACTAATTCTCCAACTTCCCGTGTAGGTAGAAGGCTGAAATTTGGCAGGTTCATTCCTTACAGCTTCCTTACAAAAGTTGGGCAGGTTTCATTTCGAAATTCTATGCGTAATGGTCATAACTGGAAGCTGTTTTTCTCCATTTACTGTAATGGAGATGAGGTTGAAACCCGTGGGGGCGGAGTTTCGTCTGACATCATCACGCCTCCTACGTAATCACGCAGTACGTAGAAAACCAGGAAGAGGCCCAAAAAGCGCTTTAGAAAACATGCATTATATAATTGAGAAGGCAGCGAAACAATAAGAAGCGAGCGAGTGATATATACAACCATATTCATGAGTTCTGCTACTTCGGAAACAAAGCACAGTGTAAACCTACACTTTAAATTAAGTTCATAGACAGGCTGCCGCTGGCGTTTGTAATTTAGTGCCTGCCCATATAAGGCCGTCCGTCAGCGCCAATCCAATAGAAACACTGCCATTAAATATTCACGGGTGAAGGACTGTGCTTATGCAGAGGAAGATGAGATGGTCAGGGTGGTGTTTCGCACAGACTCAGCGAAACTGCGAGAGAAAGTTTTAAGTACCGGGACTTCGGTAGCATTAGATACAGCCATGGACATAGCACGACATGGCAACAGCACAGCTGAGAACCTTCGATGCATGTACACCGAGCAGCTGACGTGAACTGACGCAGTGCACACATAAAAAGCAACAGTTCTGAAGAGCGCTGAACGAAAACCGAATTACACAATTGAAAAGGCAGCAAAAAAATATGAAGCGTCTGATACATACAAACATATTATTCATAACTGCAGCTACTGCAGAAACAAAGCACACGGTGGAAAAAGTGAATGTCCCACTAAAGGAAGACAGTGTTAAAAAAAAAAAACCCGTGCATGCAGTGTGTCAGGTCTCAGATAAAGAAGAAGACGAGCTGTTTATTGATGCAGTAAGAAACGTGTATATATATACCCCGATCTACATACTCGAATAATGAAAACTTTATTCGGAATCAATGATTGTTTTGGTAAAGCCATACTCAGTGTATTCATTAGATGAACGGTAAAAAAGTAAGAGCGAGGGGAGGGTCACTTATTGAGGCATGCACGCAAAACCACATTAGCACGCGGGCTCGATGTACGAAAAAATATATCTTTTCAAGTTCTATTTAGTCCATATGTGTCAAACTCAAGGGCCACGGGCCACATCCGGCCCGGCGTGTAATTATATCCGGCCCGCGAGATCATTTTATATACTGTATTATTGTTATTAATGGCCCGGGTATATGAAGCGCTGGTAACACAATAAACTACAGATCCCATAATGCAGCGCTTCAACTCCCTTCCCGAACACTGACCGCGTCCCCGCGGTCTCTTCAGTCGTTTCCTTACTTTGCGAAGGAAGCAGCTTTCTCACAGCTTCTGCACTGTTTTATAAACGAACGATATATAAGAAAGTCCTTTTCCTTGCTTCGCCAACGAAGCAGCCTTTTTATTTAATCCATGGGTTCTCCGCTGTTCTTGGCGAAGGAAGCAGCTTTCTCACGGCTTCCGCACTGTTTTAAAAACGAACGATATATAAGAAAGTCCTTTTTCCTTACTTCGCCAACGAAGCAGCCTTTTTATTTAATCCACAGGTTCTCCGCAGTTTTATTGTTCGTTTATTACGATTGTTATACTTATTGTATAGGTATTTTATACTTTGTTTACTGATCAAGTAATCATTCCCTTTATTCTTCCAACTATACCCCTATTAAAATGTCTATCGACGTAATTACCATCAATGAAAGAACTGTCACTTACCGAGTGGTGTCTATGCCCGGAGATGGCGCCTGCCTTTTCTATTCTCTGTGTTACATATTGCACGGCCATATCAGGCTCACTCTTGATATCCGGAGGAACATTGTGTCTTATGTATTGAATGACTGGGACAGGTTCAAGGTGTGGACTGATGACGGTACAGGAGATAATTATACTACACAGGAGCACTAGAAGAGTGAAATGCTTAAGCCCTTCACCTATGGTTCTGCGTGTGAGTTGATGGCTGCCGCTGAATTCTTTGGTTGTCGCTTTCAAGTGTACCGAAATGGGCAGATATTTTACACCTTTGGAGAACCGTCAATGCCTCTTAAACATCTTAGATTCACAGGTGACAATTTGAGTAGTGGACACTTTGATGTTTATGAATATTTCAACTCTCAAAAGCTGGATGCGAAGTTATTGATGAAGCCGGTTGTATGCTTACATCGATTGACATATGCTCAATGTCACTTCAACACAAATCCAGCTGATTATTACAGCGGCAATCCAAGCTATGAGAACACAGTAAAAAGGAGGCGTATCAGACGTCGTGGTAGATTTTCTGATACAGCTAGACGAAATCAACTTCGTGCAGCTACCGCCAAATACTCGCAGAAAAATCCACAAATTCATAGGGACGCTGTTGCTAAATACTCGCAAGCACATCCAGAAGTTCATAGGGACGCGGTCGCTAAATACTCGCAAGCACATCCACAAGTTAATAGAGCTTCTGTTTCTAGATACGATCCCAATAATGAAAAGCGGCTCATACGAAAACAACAAGTTTGG
Organism: Polypterus bichir lapradei; assembly: GCA_026402145.1. NCBI lineage: Eukaryota > Metazoa > Chordata > Cladistia > Polypteriformes > Polypteridae > Polypterus > Polypterus bichir. The sequence continues at coordinate 7,581 of JANRMT010030835.1, read as the reverse complement.
CTCAAAAAAGCCAATTGTGGATTTGCGTACGACCCAAACATACATTATGAGTCTGATAAAACAGTACACATTGGATCTATGGATGTTCACTGTGACTATTGTCAAGCAAAGAAGTGGAAATGCGAGTCTCCTGGTTTGTGCTGTAACGGTGGTAAAGTCTCTCTCACTCCTTTATGTAAGCTTCCTCACCTTCTTGAGGGCCTGTTAAATGGCGAACATCCTCAAAGTGAGCATTTCTTGAACAACATTCGAAAGTACAACAGCGCATTTCAAATGACATCATTTGGTGCTAACCAAATCGTTGAGGGAAATTTTTATGCCTTCATTTAAAGTTCAGGGACAAGTGTATCACTTGATTGGCAGTCTTTTACCTATGCCAAATGAGGAACACAAATTCTTGAAAATTTATTTCGTCGGGGATGATGAAAAGGAAGCACAAATCCGCTGCGCTAATTTTTCTGGACTTAACATGCCCCTGGTCAAGCAATTACAAAAAATGCTCCATGACTGTAACACTTACATCCAGGACTTCCACTCCACAATGGACAGTATTTCAGATGATGACAAAGACTTCAAAGTTGTCATTCACGCAGACAAAAAACCATTACATGCACACAAAGGCAGATTTAATAAACCCACAGTTCATCAAGTTGGTGTTGTCATCGTTGGGCAAACGTTCAACAATAGAGATATTGTCTTGAAAACCAGAGACAATAAACTGCAACGCATTAAAGAAACCCACAGATCCTATGATGCACTTCAGTATCCTCTCATGTTCTGCTATGGTGAAGACGGCTATTCTGTGTCTATACCTCAAGTTCATGCTACCAGTAAGTTACCTATGAACAAAACCGTCTCTGCAGCAAACTTCTATTCATACCGGCTTATGATCAGACAACATCATGCTAATAATATCCTTTTCTTCCGAACTTTATTAAATCAGTTTTTAGTAGATATGTACGCAAAAATTGAATCCGAAAGACTAAATTATATCAGACTAAATCAAAAAAAACTTCGGGCTGAAAATTACGTTCACTTAAAAGATGCTATTGACAAAAACGACACTGATTTAACAGAACTTGGTCAAGCTGTGATATTACAATCTTCCTTCACTGGAGGACCTCACTATATGCACGAGCGTACACAAGACGCAATGACATATGTTCGTCGTTATGGCCGCCCTGACTTATTCATCACATTTACTTGTAATCCTAAATGGCCTGAGATCACTGAAACTCTCCTTCCACGTCAAAAACCTCACGATCGCCATGACCTCACTCACTGACTGACTGACTGACTGACTCATCACTAATTCTCCAACTTCTTTAATGCTCACATCAATGTCGAATTTTGCAATTCTGTAAAATCAATCAAATACATCTGCAAGTATGTTAACAAAGGAAGTGACCAGGCAGTATTTACAACACAAAATCAAAATGACGAAGTATCTCGATACGAAGCTGGTCGTTACATTAGTAGCTCTGAAGCAGCCTGGCGCATTTTCTGTTTTCCCATTCACGAACGATTCTCTCCGGTCGTTCATCTTGCTGTACATCTTGAGAACGGACAAAGAATTTATTTCACAGAAGGCAATGTTGCCGATAAAGTACACAATCCACCACAAACAACCCTTTTAGCATTCTTTGACCTTTGCAAACATGATGATTTTGCTAAACAACTTCATTATAATGAAATTCCATCATATTATGTGTGGGCAAACAACATGTTTCGTCGAAGGAAACACGGCAACCCTGTACCAGGATATTCGGGAGTAAAAAAGGATAATGTACTGGGACGGGTCTACACTGTACACCCGAATAACTGTGAATGCTACCATCTTCGACTACTCCTCAACAAAATCACAGGTCCCACATCTTTCAAATATCTCAGAACAGTTAATGGTATCCTACATCCGACCTATAAGTCAGCCTGCAGGGCACTCGGTTTATTACATGACGATATCAACTGGGACGAGACACTGCAAGAAGCTGCTCTATCTCGCTCACCTCAAAAGATCCGTGAACTATTTGCTGTCATGTTAGTGTTCTGCCAAATGGAAAACCCCTTAAACCTGTGGGAAAAACATAAAGACAGCATGGCAGAAGATGTTAGGAGACAGACTGAAAGAGATCATATACAAACAGAAGTCCACCAGTGGTTAAATTTGATCTATAACAAGTGTCTACAGTTACTTCAAAACTACGTCATTGCTATTGGAGGTCAATCTCTTCATCATTACGGTTTGCCTTCACCTTTAACAGAAGTCGCACAACTTGCATCAAATCCCGAATACTTGAAAGAGACATCTTACAACACCTCGCAATTGGCCAATATAGTCAGAAATAACGAGCAGTTGCTAAATAGTGACCAAAAGTCAGTTTATGAGCAAATCATGAGCAGCGTTACGTCAGCCACTGGCACAGTGTTTTTCCTTGATGCTCCAGGTGGAACTGGTAAGACATTCCTAATAAACCTTCTCCTTGCAAAAATCCGAGCAAAACGTAACATTGCCATAGCTGTGGCTTCTTCTGGCATTGCTGCAACTCTTCTACAGGGTGGCAGAACTGCTCATTCAGCTTTCAAACTGCCTCTAAACCTAAACCATACTGAATCCCCCATGTGTAACATATAAAAGCAGAGCAACATGGCTGAAGTGCTGCGACATTGTCACCTTATTGTCTGGGATGAATGCACTATGGCACACAAAGCAGGTATTGAGGCTTTAGACAGGACCCTCCAAGACATCCGAAACACCAACAAACTTATGGGAGGCTTGACAGTGTTGCTGGCTGGAGACTTCCGCCAAACCCTTCCAGCAGTGGCGGTTCTACATTAAATTGCTCCCCGGGCGAGACTCCCTCCCGGCGCCCCCCCCAAAAAAATAACATGACAAAACTACACATTTTGTACACACCACACGTTTTATTGTAGTAATTCCGTCATTCCGTAACAGACCAAGTTTTGCAAAAATAAATAAATAAATAAATAAACTGCTCATAACTTAATTATACTCTGTACAAACCAATATTATTTAAGAAAAAATATTTTAAATTATTAAGAATAATATACAAATAAAATATAGAATAAATCACACTAAAGAAAATTAAATTATTTCACTGCAGAACAGAAAACACAAACTGAAACTAAAATCTGACATTTCTGGCCTTTCTAGATGCAAAGTCATCAATAATGGCATCATATGAGATATGCTCCCCTACTGAATAATTAATGCTTATGACAGCAAGGCCAGTGAGCCGTTCCTGAGACATGGTTGACCTCAGGTATGTCTTGATTAACTTCAGTTTGGAAAAGCTCCTCTCTGCTTGAGCCACAGTCACTGGCAGGGTAAGTGCAATCCTGAGAGCAGTCCAAAAGTTGGGGTAGATCTCAGATAGATCCTTATCGTGCATGAAAGTGATAAGCTCAAGGAGGCTCATGGTTTTTGATGGCAGGTGAGGGAAGTTCTTGATTTCCTGCAAAAGCTCTCTACTGTCCAAATCAGAATGCCCTTCGAAGTGCATAAACATGCCCTAACATGTATACAATATAATCTAATCTAAGGGAGGAACAATTAGCTCCTTGGTTAATTTACTGCCTCAAATTATATGCTTTGTCACGTAACAGAGTTATAGCAAATGGAAAATGTTTATCTTTTACACTATCTACACATATGTAAATTACACTGGCTATTTACAGTAGCCAACACAAACAATGGAAATAAATAATAACTGTACTTGCAACAGTTTTGTTGAAAAGCATAATTTTGTGGTTAAATTTAATTAGATCTCGTGTTGTATACACTGCTGAAAAAACAATAGAACCCTGCCCAAAAATAACAGAAAATGTAATGGATTTAATGGTTATAATGGGAATTGTATTGGTTTTAATGGTAAGTATAAGGTGTCTGCTGGTATATGATGGATTCTATTGGTGGGTGGGATGGTAAATCCTATTGGAAAAGTGCCCAAAACACACTACAATAAGGAATTTTGTAATAGTTTCACTGGAAAAAAGTTAATGGTTCACAATGGTATTTAATAGAAACCATTAGAATTTCTGTGATGGTTTGTATATTAGGCTTTTACTGTGTTTTTTTTTTTTTTAGCAAGGTAAGCATAGCATGCATCATAAGCAAGAAAGCTAACAAAGTAAGAGTTAACGTTATACCACTAATTAACACAATGACATGAATACCTTAATCATACAGAGAGAATATTGTTGCATACCTTTATCTTTTGCCCGTTTCTCCTCCTCATCTTTTCTTTTTTTCCTAAATTGGGCACCTGACAGCTTTGGCCTTTTTCTCTCCATCGCTGTGTTTACTAAGTAATCGGCAATCAACAGATTTCCCATCATCCCCCAACGCTGTCACTCACGACCAGAAGTCAAGACTAAACCAATTCACCTCCACATCATAATCGTTTTTTATTACCTATTTTTATTAGCCATTTCACACAATTAAATAAATAAATAAAAATGTGCCAATTATTGGTCTGTGTTTAAAATATTTTGAATGAAATGTGCGTTATTTGTAAGAAAGTCAGGTGTCACTGACATAGTTTAGCCCCCCTCCTTGTCCGCTTCATTTGGGAGAGGTGAACTGTACTCTGCGCCTTCTCCCCCCCGACCCCCCACCACCCCTCATCCCCTCTCCTCTCCGCTCGCTCAGCTTCTGTGCGGCTCCTTCAGCAGCAGGGGCGGCGCAGGTATCATAGATAATAGAAAACCGCTTAGCGGCACAGATGATTTTTTTTTTCCTCCAAGTTCGTGTGCCGCCCCCCACGTGTCATGAAAACATGCCGCCCTGGGCGGCTGCCCCGTTCGCCCATGCCTAAAACCGCCACTGCCTTCCAGTCGTGCCCAGAGGAACACGCGCTGATGAAGTTAAAGCATCTCTGAAATCTTCATACCTATGGCCACAAATCCATGTTGCTACTTTAAAAATAAACATGAGAGTTCATTTGAAAGGCGACAAAAAAGCAGAGGAATTCTCTACTCTTCTGATGAGTATAGGTGATGGTACCTTCATACAAGAAAACCGTAAAATAAATATTCCTACAAATCTATGTCTCATCGTCAATACCTTACAAAGCCTACTTCAAAATGTTTACCCCGATTTACGAAATCTACACCAACATGACGTCTCATGGTTAAGAGAGAGAGCTATCCTGACACCAAAAAATGACATGACTACGACTATAAACCACATTTTACTTCAAGAACTACCTTCACAAACAAAAACATATCAATCTGTTGATTCAGTTGTAGAAGTAGAAGACGCAGTACATTATCCGGTAGAGTTTCTCAACACTCTAAATCCTCCAGGCACTCCTGAGCATAATCTCATCTTGAAGGTTGGGGCACCAATAATGTTACTGAGAAACTTACAACCACCAAAACTTTGTAACGGCACAAGACTTCAGGTCACATCTCTACAAAACAACCTAATTGAAGCAACTATTTTTACTGGCAGTGCCTCAGGTGACACAGTTTTTATTCCTCGCATCCCCGTTATACCATCTAATCTCCCATTTCAATTCAAACGCGTTCAATTTCCAGTAAGGCTCTGCTTCGCAATGACAATTAATAAGTCTCAGGGACAAACACTACAAAAGGTTGGCATTGATTTGAGGCAGGATTGCTTTTCACATGGCCAACTGTATGTTGCATGCTGAAGAGTGAGCTCAGCACACAGCTTAGTCATATTACAACCAGAGGGCCGAACTGACAACGTGGTATACAGAGAGATCCTTAACAATTAATTTTTTACATATTTTCCTTCAGTCTAAAAATGTTTACTTTTTTATTAATAAAAATATTCAGACAGTATTTCACCGCTGCGAAGCGCGGGTATTTTGCTAGTCTATACTAATAAAAGGCAAAGCCCTCACTGACTCACTCACTCATCACTAATTCTCCAAGTTCCTGTGTAGGTAGAAGGCTGAAATTTGGCAGGCTCATTCCTTACAGCTTACTTACAAAAGTTGGGCAGGTTTCATTTCGAAATTCTACGTGTAATGGTCATAACTGGAAGCTATTTTTCTGCATATACTGTAATGGAGTTGAGCTCGAAAGCCGTGGGGGCGGAGTTTCGTGTGACATCATCACGCCTCCCACGTAATCACGCAGTACATAGAAAACCAGGAAGACCTCCAAAAAGCGCTGAAGAAAACATGCATTATATAATTGAGAAGGCAGCGAAACAATAAGAAGCGAGCGAGTGACATATACTACCATATTCATGAGTGCTGCTACTTCGGAAACAAAGCAAGGTATAAACCTAAACTTTAAATTAACTTAATAGACAGGCTGCCGCTGGCGTTTTTCATGCCCACGGGTAATGCAGGATACAAGTTTAATGAGAGGACGCAGGATATAAACGAGAGTTTTGATCACTTTGTAACTAAGTTAAAATTGCAGGTGAAGGGCTGTGCTTATGCAAATTCCGAGAGACTGTGTTTGTGGGGGATTGACAGTTAAGGCGGGTGGAGGAGTCACGTCATCATCTCCCCTCCCATTCACCTCATTTCGCTCTGAGCTGAGCTCCGCGGCTAACGCCGTCTTCCGAAGCAACTTCGTCACACTGCCACCAAATACAGAGAAATCCACAAGTTAATACACACGCTGTCTCTAGACTTTCTCCACACTGAATCCTCCAGGCACTACTTACAAAAGGTTACATTGACAATCGTGTTACGTTATTTTTAAAATCTTTCCTTTTCTTAGCACAAGCACAGCTGAGAAGCTTCGATGCATGTGCTCCATAACGCGTTAAAAAATAATGCATTTAATCACACTTTACATTACAAGCAAAGGGGAACTTTTGTCAATGCATGATTTCCTGGTACACCGATAACATTGATCAGCGCATCCCAATTCATTTTAGCCTCGCACCACCTTGGTTTGAGAAGAAGTATGAAAAAATATGAGGTTAACACAGAAAAACAGATCACCAATTCAAGCTTTATGAATAATCGATTCGCCATCAATAATTGTTTTGGTAAAGCCATACTCAGTGTAATCCTCCTTCCATTTTATAATTTTTCCGCCACTAGCCATGATTAAATGAACGGTAAAAAAGTAAGAGCGAAGCGAGGGTGACTTATTTAGGCAGGCATATATATGACAGCCACACTCATGACAATGTCAATCATGTTACGTTATTATTAAAATGTTTCCTTTTCTTTTTCTTTTCTTCTTTAACACACTACTTCTCCGCTGCGAAGCGCGGGTATTCTGCTAGTATCCTTAATATCCGTAGCGCCTTTAATGTTCATCTTGAGGCCTACAGAATTGAGCCTGGGCTTCCAGAACTTACCGGACACGTGCAGTTGCAGAGGGTTGCTGTATAATGCCTCACTTTTATCAGCCTTTCTCCTTGTGTAACATCGATATGCCCCCCTGTCGGTGACGGTGACTCTCTTCATCATTTGAGTCCTGCTGTTATCCCAGTCCTCATGAAGGATCCTTCCATCTTTGTACCACAAATACTCCCAAGTATCAGGATCACCGGCCTGGCAGTCAAAGGTCACTGAGTCGCCTTCAAAGATGTCTTCACCTTCCTCCTTCAGGGACAGGATG
>JANRMT010030820.1:0-10370 GCA_026402145.1 Polypterus bichir lapradei | reverse complement strand
TTTTTTCCCTTTAGAAGGGTTTTTTTTTTGCTTTTTTTTCGCCCGCACAAGAGCAAAAGTAGCTGGGTGTTTGGATGTGCGCTTGGAAAAGTTATTTGTACTTGTACCTGTCTTGTTATCTGTATTTGAATTAACATCGAGGCGGCAGGGTAGAAAGCAGCAGTAACTGATATCGGCATTTGTAAATAAATAACCGCGTCGTCGTAACAGCGATTCCTTAGTTTAAAGGAAAAGAAAAAAAAGGCCGCGGCTGACTTCAAAACAGTAAAAGGTAGAAGCTCTGCAGTGCGCAGGTAAACGGCCAGCGTTGACGCCGATCAGGCACAAGGAGCAGTAGGTGCAAATAAGGTAGTAAAGTTTTATTTATTTGTTTATTTTAGATTAAACAGCCCTTAGCGGTCCAGAGGTAGAACAGTTAAGTGGGCGACAGCGTATTGGTTCATTAATACGGGGGAATACAAACAGTGCGAGTGCAGAGCTTATCAGTAAGAGGAGCGCAAAGTCAGGAGAAGAGGCAGAGAAAAGTAAGTTAACCTCATTGACAAATAGCAGGCAGCTGAGAGGGACAACAGTACAGGAGCTTAAGGAGATAAGGTGTAAAATATCTGTAGCAGATCTTAGTGTTACCATTTAAGTTAAGGAGCAGCTGAAAGAAGAAGAAATTTAATTTTAAGAAAAAAAAAAGTTAAAGTTAAGGCAGTTTAGTAATCCCAAGTCAAATTTTAATAATGAGGCCAGTGCAATGCAAGTCCTGTTGGATGTTGGACTTTTTAGATGATGGTTTGGAAGAGCCAGTTGTCTATGAGGGCTACATCTGCAAGAGATGCCAGCTGATCCATCACCTCGAGCTCAGGGTCGCTGAACTGGAGGAGGAGTTGGCTGACCTGCGTTGTAATAGAGAATTGGCGGACTTGGCCCAGGTGTCCTTTAGAGAGATAGTGTGCACCCCTAAGGTGGCGCGGGAGGAGATTCCAGACCAGACAGGTAGGAATAGGTGGGTCACGGTCACAAGGCGTAAGGTAAAGGGTGCACACTGTCCGGGGGCATCAACCCCAGAATTAGAAGTGTCTAACCGTTATCATGTCCTTGCGGAGCTGGACGGTGACTCTGATAATTCTGAGGTGGTAGGCAGGGTTGAGGAGCCCCAACGGGGCACCTCAAAGCCAGTTCCCAGAAAGAGAGAGGTAGTGATAGTTGGGGACTCAATCATTAGGGGGATTGAAGCGCAGGTGTGCTGCCTTCCGGGAGCACAGGTGGGAGACCTCCCTGGAAGGGTGGATAGGCTCTTGGCCAGAGCGGGGGTGGATCCATTTGTCATTGTCCACGTTGGAACAAATGACATACATAAGGGTAGTCTGTCAGTTCTGCGATCCAAATTCAAAGAGTTAGGTACCAAGCTGAGGAGCAGAACTGACAAGGTAGTCTTCTCCGAAGTTCTGCCTGTGCCACGCGCCAGTCCAGGTAAGATTGAGGAGATTAGAAGGCTTAACGCGTGGCTCAAATCTTGGTGCAGGGTAGAAGGGTATAGGTTTATGGGGCATTGGGACTCCTTTTGGAACAGATGGGACCTGTTCCGCCGTGACGGGTTACATCTGAACCGGAGGGGCACCAATGTATTGGGGAGGCGTATGTGTAGGCTAGTCGAGGATTGTTTAAACTAGGGAATGGGGGGGCAGGGAGTTTAGGACAGGCCAGATTTAGATCTATATATGGAAGAACAAACAATGGTGTAGAAAAAAAAAAAGCATAGTAATGTAAATTCTAAGCAAACACGTAAATGTAGAAGGATTAACACTTTAAAAATAGCTTGCCTTAATGCTAGAAGTATCAAAAATAAGGTAAGTGAGTTTGAGTTGTATGTAGCAGAGCATAATTATGATATTATAGCAATAACGGAAACCTGGCTAAATAACAAAGATGGAGATGAGTGTAACATAGAGGGATACACATTTTTTAGGAAGGATAGACAGAACAGAAAAGGAGGTGGGGTTGCTGTTTATGCCAAACAGGGTTTAAATGTAAGTCCTCTTCAGTTGGATGATGAGCCCCATCTTAGTGAGGACATGTGGCTTCGCCTGGAAAATATTAGGGAAAGAGGTCTTATTTTAGGAGTATGTTATAGACCACCCAATTCAGACAATAATTTCAACACACATCTTTTTAGTAATATCAAAAAGGCAAGTTTACAGGGGGATATTATAGTCATGGGGGACTTTAATTATCCAAATATTAACTGGGATAACCTTGCAGATGGAGGAGCACAAGAGCAGGAGTTTTTAGAAGTAATCAGCGACTGTTTTTTAACACAGCATGTTAAAGTACCAACACGGGGTGAAACCTGTCTGGATTTAGTATTCTGTAATAATCAGGATAGAATTGAGGGTGTAGAGGTAATTGAACCACTAGGGTCAAGTGACCATAATGTAATACAGTTCTCAGTATTTTGTAATAGTACGGATGCAAAGACTAAAATTGTTAAGTTGAACTTTGGTAGGGCTAATTTTGAGAAGATGCGACAAAGTCTAAGTAGGATAGACTGGGATAAGCTTTTAAGTGTGGAGACAGTCGAGGAGCAGTGGAACAGGTTTAAAAATGTGTTACATGTAATGCAGGACAGATACATACCTAAATTTGGAATTAATAGGAAACTAAAAAAAACTCCACGATGGATTAATAAAGATTTAAAAAAGAAGTTGCAAAGGAAAAAACTGCTGTATAAGGCATATAAGACTAATGACTGCAAAGTGAATCGTAGAGCGTATGAAAATATGAGAGCAACCATTAAGAAGGATATATCAGGGAGGCTAAAAGACAGTTGGAGAGGAATATAGCAGATAAGGCGAAAGAAGACCCCAAGAGATTCTTTCAGTATTTTAGTAGTAAAAGAACAGTCAAGGAGGAGGTCAAGTTCATCAGGAATAGTAAAGGGGAATTAAAAGATACAGACAATGAAATAGCAGATGCCATAAACTTACATTTTTCGGAGGTGTTTACAAGTGAGCGAGTGGATAACCTCCCAGAGGTAAACACAACTACTAAGGAGGTACTGAGGGATTTGGAAATTGAAGAGGGAGAAGTGCTGCTCAGATTAAATAGGCTGAAATCAAACAAATCACCAGGCCCAGATAATATTTATCCTCGTGTTCTTAAGGAGGCTAGTGAGTACATATATAAACCCTTGACACATATTTTTAGGAAGTCACTGAGCACTGGAGAGATTCCGAAGGACTGGAAAATGGCAAATATCATTCCATTATATAAAAAGGGTGACAGGGCAGATCCAAGCAACTATAGGCCAGTAAGCTTAACATGCATCACAGGAAAATTAATGGAAGGAATTATTAAGGATAAGATTGAGCAACACATGGCAAGGACAGGAGTTATTCTGACCAGTCAGCATGGGTTCAGAAGAGGGAGGTCGTGCTTTACTAACATGTTGGAATTCTATGAGGTTGCAACAAAAGCATACGATCAAAGTGGAGCATATGATGTTATTTATCTGGACTTTCAGAAAGCATTTGATAAGGTGCCACATGAGAGGTTGGGCATCAAGTTAAAAGAAGTGGGAGTTCAGGGTGATGTTTTTAGATGGGTACAGAATTGGCTCAGACACAGGAAGCAGAGGGTGATGGTGCGAGGAACCTCATCAGAACTGGCCGATGTTAAGAGTGGTGTTCCACAGGGGTCAGTTGTAGGGCCGCTGCTATTTTTAATATATATAAATGATTTAGATAGGAATACAAGTAACAAGCTGGTTAAGTTTGCAGATGAAACCAAGATAGGTGGATTAGCAGATAATTTGGAATCTGTTATATCATTACAGAAGGACTTGGATAGCATACAGGCTTGGGCAGATTTGTGGCAGATGAAATTTAATGTCAGTAAATGTAAAGTATTACACATAGGAAGTAAAAATATTGGGTTTGAATACACAATGGGCGGTCGGAAAATCGAGAGTACACCTTATGAGAAGGATTTAGGAGTCATAGTGGATTCTAAGCTATCAACTTCCCGACAGTGTTCAGAAGCCATTAAGAAGGCTAACAGAATGTTAGGATATATAGCACGATGTGTGGAGTACAAGTCCAAGGAGGTTATGCTCAACCTTTATAATGCACTGGTTAGGCCTCATCTTGAGTACTGTGTGCAGTTTTGGTCTCCAGGCTACAAAAAGGACATAGCAGCACTAGAAAAGGTCCAGAGAAGAGCGACTAGGCTGATTCCAGGACTACAGGGGTTGAATTATGAGGAAAGATTAAAAGAGCTGAGCCTTTACAGTTTAAGCAAAAGAAGATTAAGAGGTGACATGATTGAAGTGTTTAAAATTATGAAGGGAATTAGTACAGTGGATCGAGACTTGTATTTTAAAATGAGTTCATCAAGAACATGGGGACACAGTTGGAAACTTGTTAAGGGTAAATTTCGCACAAACATTAGGAAGTTTTTCCTTACACAAAGAACGATAGACACTTGGAATAAGCTACCAAGTAGTGTGGTAGACAGTAAGACGTTAGGGACTTTCAAAACTCGACTTGATGTTTTCTTGGAGGAAACAAGTGGATAGGACTGGCGAGCTTTGTTGGGCTGAATGGCCTGTTCTCGTCTAGAATGTTCTAATGTTCTAATGTGAAGGACTGTGCTTATGCAAACAAATAGCAAAGCAAGGTGTAAAGCTTAACTTTAAATTAAGTTTATAGACACGCTGCCGCTTGCGTTTGTCATGCCTAAGACGAATACGATATTCGCTAGAGAGGACCCAGGGTATAAACGAGACTTTTGATCACTTTATAACTGAGTTAAAATTGCTGGTGAAGGACTGTGCTTATGCAAACAAAAATTAGATGGTCAGGGATAGAATAGTGTTTGGCACAAACTCAGCGAAAGTGCGAGAGAAACTTTTAAGTGCCTCGTCTGAGCTAACATTAAATAATTGCTGATGAAGGACTGTGCTTATGCAAACGAATAGGAAAGCAAGGTGTAAAGCTTAACTTTAAATTAAATTCATAGACACGCTGCCGCTGGCGTTTGTCATGCCTAAGACGAATACGATATTCACGAGATACAAGTTTACTGAGAGGACGCAGGGTATAAACGAGACTTTTGATCACTTTGTAACTGAGTTAAAATTGCTGGTGAAGGACTGTGCTTATGCAAACAAATATAAAGCAAATGTTATGTTATTTTTAAAATGTTTCCTTTTCTTTTTCATAACTTCTTTAACACACTTCTTCTCCGCTGTGAAGCGCAGGTATTTTGCTAGTACTGTATACATAGTGACTTGAAAGTGCTCAGCCCTTTATCTCACCCTTAAAAGTCTCAGTTTAGAATTTTAAAAATGTTTTAAATTGAGAGACATGTTGCAAGTTAAACATTCATCTTCCCAAAGCCACCCCCAATAAAGAAAATACAAATTAAAAAAAAATTAAAGTGTGTGCCATCATAAGAACTTTGTACATCAGTTTGACCATTATTCCTTGTGAAATTGCTCTAGTCGTGTCAAGTTAGTTGGAAAACTAAAATAACTTTGAGATCTTGTTGCATATTTTCAAAAAGTAGTAGGTAGTGTGGTAATGATTACATATTTTTTCCACATTTGACGAAATGACTGCACTAACTTTCAGCTGAGTTTGTACTATTCAGCTATATTTATGCTTTACTGTAATTTATCTTTTGCCTTCATTTTTAAACTTCCCCTTGACCATCACTGTTTTGAATCCTGTAAACGCCAGAAGTGACTCTACTCTGTTGGGCCCTTGAGCAAGACCCTTAACCTGCAATTGCTTTGTCCTGGGTATGACGTTAATCTGCATCCAGCCCTGCAACCTGGACCCCAACTTGCAGGGAAAACATGGGGGTTAGTGGAAGAATTGACACTCCAGCCACCATAAAAAACCTCACATTGTTCCAGTGTGCTGAAGTGTCACCTACTGCACACTCGGGTCCCAAGCCGGGTGGTTCATCATGTGGTGGGTGCAGCAATGTGCTGTCAGCTCCCAACCTCTCTGTTTGACCATCTATCATACAGTGGGATATTACAGCAAGAGGGTGGTCATCCTCACTTTTTCATTAAAAGCAGGTTATTTACACAATTACCAAACAGAGTCAATTAACAAGCTGTATATTATTCATGAGTAAACTCTGTCCTGTAATTACTAACAATATTGCTACTTCTTTAATCTGATCATTCCATTTTTCAACTTTTCCTTTTTCTTTTCAAACAGGAATACCAGGTTTACCCTTGGCACCATTCTAGGCTTGCCCACCATGGACTGAACTCCAGGCACCATATTTCTCATATACTTCACTGTAGAACCAAGTAAATTATCTTTACTAACAAAAGAAGAACTGGACAACTGTCATAATGATAATCTGGGGTATAATGACATCTAGATAGATAGATAGATATTTTATTTATCCTAAGGGGAAATTCACATACTCCAGCAGCAGCATACTGATAAAAAAAACAATATTAATTAAAGAGCAATAAAAAAAAGCAGTGCAAGGTGGAGAGTGCAAGGCAAGAGTGCAAGTGTAAGAGATAATAACTTTGTATAATGTTAAAGTTTACCCCCCAGGGTGGAACTGAAGAGTTGCATAGTGTGGGGGAGGAACAATCTCCTCAGTCTGTTAGTGGAGCAGGACGGTGACAAAAATCTGTTGCTGAAGCTGCTCCTCTGTCTGGAGATGATCCTGTTCAGAGGATGCAGTGGATTCTCCATGATTGACAGGAGCCTGCTCAGCGCCCGTCGCTCTGCCACAGATGTCAAACTGTCCAGCTCCGTGCCTACAATAGAGCCTGCCTTCCTCACCAGTTTGTCCAGGCATGAGGCGTCCCTCTTCTTTATGCTGCCTCCCCAGCACACAACCACGTATCTCTACACTATACAGTAATAGCTTTTTTTTTTTTACTAAGTGACCATGGCAGATTTTTAAGTATCAATGATGATCACATCTTTTCACATGGATTGACTTGTTTATAAAGAGTTTGATCCCCATGAACAGACTGTTAAATAGTGGCACTGCATTGAACTGCTGAGGAATCTACAGGAAAGAATCAAGAAAAATGGCTGGAGAAATGGTGCAAGTAAAACTGCATTTTGCACCATGACAGTAAACCTGCACACACCGTGCTGTCTGTCAGAGCTTTTGGCCAAAAAATGTAGTTGTTTCTTTGCCAGATCTCAATCTCTAAGAATTGTTTTGGTCCTGAAATTAAAACCGATACTGAAGGGAAGCTTTGGTACTGCAGAAGAAATTCAGGAAAAAATGCCAGAGGTTCCAGACACAGTAAGAAAAAGATGAGTACAGGAAATGTTAACAGGAATAGGACAAGTGCATTGAATCTTGAGTAGAGTATATTGAATGTGACTAAAAGGGAATTGCTGTAAGATTTTTCAACAGCTTTGGGAATTTTTGGTGCACACTTGTATATTTAAGAGTGATCTTGGCTGCATCTTAAGTTTCTTCCATCTTAGCAGCACTGAGGGTTTAATTCCTTTAGGGCTGCTCAAAACCCCTTGGTGCCTGATGCATAACCTCATTAGTTCCATTGTCACTCAGATCCTCAGTTTTGGAAGACATCCTCTTCTACATAGATTCCTAGTTTGAAATGTTCTCCTGTAATATACCGTCTTTAACACTAGAATTACCAGACCCTACGAAAAAAACTCTCCGTCCCACCTTAAATCGCTTCTTAAAACCGTTCCCGCCTCTCCGCCAGCGTCTTTTGTTTATCTAAATGTGCTGATAAACACAAGCTGCAAGCAGCTGGCTATTCCATCCCCCCACCAACTTTGAGCGTGCACAAACTTCTCCCAGCTCATGCCTTGATTAATTATCTGGGAGTGAAGTGGAGTTTTAGAGTGGAAATAATAGATCGTTATTTGGAACACACTCATTTCATGTGTGTTCCATTTCTACAGTAATCTGTGTAAACTAATTTTTGAATAAAAGCACACTTGTTCTATTATATTTGTACTTTTTGTGAAACTGTTTATTTGATATTTGGACTTCAGGCTTCACACATTATAAACTTCATGTCTACATTTTGTCAATTATGACTAAAACATGAAAAATGTTTCTTTTTTAACGATGTGTGTACATACATGAAATGCAAGTGTTCCAGATAACGATTATGTATTTATAAAAGGTGTCATTTTGCTTGACTTCTCGCTCTATACAAGTCCAACCAACTGACACGCAGGTAAACAGACTTGAGCTGAGAAAACTGTGTGCCGTTGGGGGATGTGATAGTAGGCTTCTTGCTGTTTGCTGCTTAGACACAAATTTAGAAGACGAAAGACGTGACGGAGAGGTGTGAAGTGTTTTAAGGTGGGACGGATCTACGAGTTTTTTCGTAGGCTCTGGTAATTCTAGTGTTATACTGGATGACTGAAAATCTTAACAGGCAGATCAAATATAATGAGAAAGAACTAGTGCTGAACCCTACAAAAGAAGGTCTTCCTTTGACTTCCATGTGCTGGAGATTAAATTTAGAGCACTGAGAAATTTGCTTGAAAAAGTAAATCATATTCTTAAACTGAAATGAGAAACAAGCCTGATTAAATGACACATTCATTTTGAAGTGTGAAAAGATCTTTTATAAAGAAACCTGTTTAAATGAAAACCAACAAATACTTTTCTAGGATCAAATTGGAAAAATCATGATAGCCTAGAAAACTTTTCTCAGTATATTAAGCGACCAAACTCAATCTGTTTCATTGAGTTTCAAGTTTTTAGTAGAAATCTGGAACAAAGACTCACTGTCAGAAATAAAAATAAAGACCTTTATAGGTAGACCTAGTGAGACAGAACTGCTGCTGTTTGCTTTATACTTTGTGTCCTCTCTTATTTATTCCTCTCTTGTGTTTAAAAGAAAATACAGATTTTATTTGTGCTTCTTGTCTCCTTTGCTTCCATCATTCCAAATGTGGAGAGGTACCATAAGTGTGCACACTCCTTGTTATAATGCCTACACTCCAAAGTGTTCATTGCAATTACAACACATAGGCCTTCTTGTAGTTCCATGGATAAGTACATGTACTCTTGGGCCCCGAATGTTTAACTTTTAAACTCATTCCTGAAATAATACCATATACAGTATTTACTAAATATTTGCAGGCACAGATTCTAACAACCAAAGAACTTGTTATCTTGTTACTTCGAACAGAATTCTGGTACATAAAATGCATTATGATTATGTGATGTGTGACACGTGCAATATAAAGTAAAGATTGACTTAATGAGTCAGTACAAAGAAAAAAATAATCACAACAGAAACACTTGCTTACTGCCTATAATGGCCACTGGCAAGCAGGGTGGCTTTGCTTAATTCTGTACCAAGAAAAATTTTACAGGGCAGGGTTGTTAGCTTTGTGCACAAATGGCAGGTTGGAGGACATTAAAATACACAAGCTTCCCGAACCACAACAAGGTAGCAGCTGACTGGTAGAACAACATTGCCTGTTGCTTATAACTCAACAGTTTCTCAGCTCACTCAGCACTTTTACTCAAGAATTTCTCACAAAAGAAAAAAAATCATATTGATTTCTTCAACAGTCTAAAACTATGTATGTTAGATTAACTGGTGACTCCAATGACTGTACATAAGGATGCGTGTGTATGTATAAACTGAGATGAATGGTGTGCCATCCAGGGTTGGTGCAGGTCTTGTAACCATTGCTGCTGGCATAGACATCTATACCAGATGGACAGGAAACATGTCATGATGAAACAAACAGTTCACCAACTACATGGAAATTGCTTATTCTAAAATAAGGAAAATGTAAAAGACATCTTCATCACCTTTGGTTAACCATGTGTCTAGAAAAGTCACTGCAGCAAAGCTCACTTTTTTATACTTGTGAACTCAAGACAGAGCAGACATTTCAATGAGGATGCTCAGCCTCTGAACTTGATTTTTAGGAATAGCTTTGCCTTTCTAATACAACACTGAAAAACAAACCTTTTATCTAAACTAGTTAAAGGTGATACACAATAAATAGCCAACGAACATATCTGGAATTTAGTTGAGAACTGTGACATCATTTTCCTAATTAAGCTTTGTTACTGCATTTTAAGCAAGAACATACACTGTGACTCATCCAAATTGTGGAGAACTCTGCTGTGCCCATATATAATAGCTCATATCTACTGACACATGTTAGTGTGGCAATGAACAGAAACAATGATGGTAAAGTATATGCTTCTGTTTATTTATTCAGCTGCTTCTACGAGTTTTACTTTTTTTTTGGCAAAGATACCTTTCTGCTATGTGAGATTCTATGGAATTGTCAGGCTGCTGGCATGGTTTAGGGTTGCTGTATGTGACACCAGGCCATACTAATATGTGTTTGTATATACAGTATATA
>JANRMT010030785.1:14883-35121 GCA_026402145.1 Polypterus bichir lapradei | reverse complement strand
AAAAATCAATATGCAGTCTAGTTTGCTCTACATTTTGAAAAATTACATTTTACCAATATTAAATACTGTAAGTCAGTTTACTAGTTATTTTGCGATTTATATTTAAAAATCATCTAGTATAATGAAGAATCAATACAATGATTACATGATGTAATGGAATATTGTACTAATGTTAAGACAGCACATGGTGTAAAATCTAATGTTAAAAATATTGATTACAAGGACACTGTAGTTCAGCATTCATTTATTAAAGCAATCATTTTGCAATAAAAGATAAGATGTATTGTAGAACTGCAGGAATAAATGTTTTTTCTGACTGAGCACTACACAGAATCACTGGCTTGGCATTAATGAATGCGGATCGGGGCCACTCATCTCTTTCATATACAGACAAATGCAGGACAGCAGAAAATCACTGTAAAGGAGATGTGGTATTGAGGTGAGGCTTTAGTTCTATAGTGCTTGTACTTAATGGAGAATTTGAGGAATATTAAATAATGGTGAGAAGAATTGAGCAGATAGGACAAATTACTTTTTTTAGAGTTTAAGTTTATGTGATAGTTCAAATAATTGGGTAGCAGGTGGCATTGTTGAGTATTTTTATATCTGGCCAACTCTGAATACTCTTGCAAATTAATAGATGATAATGAACATGGCCATCACATACTGTTTAAAATAGCGGTCAATTTGACAAAAAATATTAACAACCATTAACAAAAATAAAATCCATCCAAATATTAGAAAGTTGATTTTATTTTTTAATTACAAAGCAGATAGCACAGGTCAATGGATCTATGAAATGACTCTGAAATGTATTATTCCAGGATCTAACTACATCATTCCTGATACCTCTTTAGTATTTTCAATATAATAACTTAACAGTGAATTCAGCTTTAACTTCTGAAATGAAACCAGCCCCACATACACAGTCACATCAAAAACTGTGCAAAACTAATTTACTCTTTAAATGAATTGCCATATATGCCCATTCTTAAAGTAATTATTAGCTTTTTATTGACAGTCAAAGTTAGCTATGCATTAAAGTAGCTACAGTCAATCCTGATCTAGACCTAAATAATTATATGCCATTATGTTTAAAATATAGTTGTCAAGTATTTGCAAAAAAAAAAAAAAAAAAAAAAAGCAGTCTCATATCTACAATTTTTTTAAAAGTTTAAACCTGTGGTTAAACAAAGGCCATGATACAGAAACAGGCTATTGTTGTATTGTCGATGACATTCTAATAGTTTTCAATAGGAGAACTTATAGAGTAATTATTCAGTCACATATACATGTAGCATTTGACTATATCCTGTTACTGAGATCTGGAAAAGTAAGTTGGGCTACCAGATTGTATTATTTTGTAAATAGGCTCATACTACTGCCATATGAACAAAAATATGATAGTACCCTGTGTTTATTTTCTGAAATTACGAATTGACTATTACTGTTTTTTTATGCACTCTCTCTGACAGCAAGCTTGAAAAAATTATGTTTAGGTTTGCAAACAGGCAGAAGATACTCAGTTTTATCTCTCAAATATGCGTAATGACTTACTAAACGTTTCAATGAATTAAAACATTGGATGACTGATAAAAATTGACCAATGCAGAACTAAACCTGTTCAATCCAATTAGGGGACATGGCAGCAAAAGCACACAGGCCATAACTACTGCTTCTTTAAAAATAGGAAAAACTGAATTACTTTAAGTAATAACACTGCATACAGTAACAATATAGTGTCACTTTTTAAATCAGAGCTGAACAGATATTTCACTGAACCTGAAACAACAAGGTTGCTTATTCAGTTTCATCATTTAATGTATTTTATGTTTGTATACCTCAGGGTGTATTTAAATACTGAAGAGCTTTATTGTCAGGCTATTATTTTCACAGTGATACTGTAATGGATATTTAAATCCTGCTTCCGTTCTGTATTTGTTGCAATGATTACCCAGTAATAAATAAACATGCAGTTGGGAGTATGATAACCAAGTCTACACATATTTTGTAGATTTTGTTAAAGCATATGACTGCATCCCTTGTCATGTTGTGTTGTAGATGCTGCAGGAGTATGGGGGTAACAGGTTGGCTCTTGCATGCTATTCATTCCCTATATAGTCACAGTGCAAGCTGTCCGAATACCTGGCGTTAACTGTGACTGGTGGACTCCATCAAGGCTGTATCTTGTCACCCTTCTTGTTTGTGATTTTTATGGACAGGATATCAACGCACAGCCAAGGACTTGAGGGTGTGCACTTTTGGAGACTAGGGGCAGTATTGTTGCTTTATGTAGATGACCTTGTCCTCTTAGTCTTATCTGACTGTAACCTTGCTGAACTGCTAAATGTGAAGAGGCTGGAATGAGGATCAGTACCTCCAAGTTTGAGTTTCACTCTTAGAAAAGAATGGCTTGCTTTCCACAGGTGAGTCGGTGTTGGGAACAACTGCCCTTACTGGAGGAGTTCAAGTACCTCAGGATCTTAATAAGAGGATTAGAGTGACAGCAGCTGTTTTGTGGGCACTGTATAGGTCCATGATGGTGAAGTGGGAACTGAGCCAAAAGACAAAACTCTTGGCTTACTGGTCGATCTACATCCCTGTTCTCACCTTTAGTCATGAGCTGTGGCTACTGACCGAAAAAATGAAATCACAAGTACAAGTGGGATAAGTGAGGTTTGTTTGCAGGGTGGCTGGGCTGACAATCCATTATAGGGTAAGAAACTCAATAATTTCATGACAGCCTCAGAGTAATGGTGCTGCTTTACTGGATAGAGAGGATCCAGTTGAGGTTGTTTGGGCCTGTCGAAAAGATGCTTTCCAGATGGCTCGCCCTAGAGTTGCTTCAGGTATGTTACACTGGATGGAGACCCTGCAGCTGATCCAAGACATCCTAGAGGGATTATATTTCTTTGTTAGTTTAGAAGTGCCTGGGAATTCCCTAGGAAGAACTGGAAATATAAAAAGTATGACCATGTTATATCTATTCTAAGTTCTAAGTTTATAGCCTGCTTTAAAATCTTCCTTTCAACATGTAAAGGTTTATATGAGCAGCCTTTTTTATGCAAATCTTAATTATAAATGCAAGGCACGGTGTTCCAACAAAATTCAAAGCATGAATAAATGAACTATATGTAGCTAAGCATTTAGCTACAAGGTGCTCAGACTGTGACATGATGCAAATGCTAGAAGTAAAATATGTGTCATTGTCCTCAACATTTAAATCCAGGTTGACAGTCATCCTTATCAGAGCTGCTGATTATGCTGTTCATGCTGAAAAACAATCTGTTAGTTACTTGCTTAAATGTAAAATTGAGTCTGTCATTCATGGTTACCAGCAATTCATGACGTTTCCCACTTCTATTTGTCTTTTCTATATCATTCTACCTTTTACTTAGCCACTGATTCTATACTTGAAATACATTACTGCAGCAGATTTGTAATAAACAGCTTCCCATAAGCAGGACATTGGATTAAGTGAGTTCAGAAAGCGGATAGGAGAACAGACATAATAAACAGTTACTGACACAGTAGCAGTGTCTATCAGTGGACTTTAAAATTTAGTGTATGAAATTGTAGAAAACCTGAAATCAGGAAGGAAGTCAGTTGATGTAGGTGAAAACTGTAGTTTTGGTAGTTGCAAAGGAGCTTGAATGTCCCTGTGGATTTCAACAAAGTATACTGTTAACACTAGAATTACCATAGCCTATGAAAAAACTCGTAGGTCCGTCCCACCTTAAAACGCTTTGCACCTCTCCGTCAACGTCTTTTGTCCTTTAAATGTGTTGATAAGCAGCAAACAGCAAGCAGCCTGCTATCACATCCCCCCACCCCGCACAGTTTTCTCAGCTCAAGTCTGTTTACCTGCGTGTTAGTTGCTTAGAGTTGTATAGAGTGAGAAGTCAAGCAAAATGACACCTTTTATAAATACTATATCGTTATTTGGAACACTTGCATTTCATGTGTGTTCCGTGTCTACAACAATCTATGTAAACACATCATAAAAACAAAAACATTTTTCATGTTTTAGTAATAATTGACAAAATGTAGACAGGAAGTGTATAATGTGTGAAGCCTGAATTCCAAATATCAAAGAAACACTTTCACAAAAGGTACAAATATAACAGAACAAATGAGCTTCCATTCAAAACTATAACTGCACAAAAAGAACCCGTGTTAGGGTGCGACATTGACGCACATTTGCTATGATAGCTTCGGTGGCGCAACGGTATCAGCTGTTGACTGGTAATCAAAGCTCCACGGGTTCGATCCCGGATGAGTCCTTCTTGAGAAGTGAGCTGCTTGTATTCTTACTATTTTAGAATAAAATCATACATTTGATTCCAGTCCGTAACAGCCGGTGTAATTTATGATACTTGTAAAGGTTAGCTTTGTTTTCTTTTTTATTCAGTTTTATTCTCTCAGCCGCGTTCACGATCCCAACTCCCCAGACTGCATTTGACACTGCTGTTTTCACACAGACGCGCTATAACAGAGGTAAACTCAAATCATGAGTTAACATTCGATCTGGCTCTTACATACAAAGGACAGTGCATGTGCCCAAAACATTAACATTTATATGTTACTTACATAAAAGCCAGATTGAATGTTATTTACCCATTTACCTTTATTTATTTACTTACTTCCTACAGTCACAAATAGAGTGCAGAGCTTCCCATGTACATATACAAAGTACAGCGATGGCGAAAGTGCATTTTTGATCCGATGTAGAACCGTCATCATGATTTGAGAAAAAAGAAAGCAGGTTACGGTAGGTAATATAAATTTACAGCAGCTGTTACAGACACAAATCAAATGTATGTTTTTATTTATAATATTAACAATAAGAGCAGCTCTCTACTCAAAACAGTAAACTTGAGAAGCTCCCAGCATCAAACCCAGAAGCTTTTGATTGGGAGGCAGTAGTTCTCAGCATTGCACAACACAAGCTGGCGTATCAACCGCCTACCGTAACCTGCTTTCTTTTTTCTTCGGTTATATTCTTGAATAAAAGCGCACTTGTTTTGTTATACTTGTATCTTTTGTGAAAATGTTTATTTGATATTTGGACTTCAGGCTTCACACCTTATACACATTTTGTAAAGACGGTCCTTGGGTGTGTGTGGGAACTGTTAACATTTGAATCTGATGATTGTATATAGCGCAGAACTGACCTCTCTGTACTATCCTGTCCTCTGCATCTCCTGGAGCTCAAAAGAAATACCAACATGCAGCACATGCAGACACTGGCCAAGATCGGAAAAAAAAAAACAAAAAACAAATGCTGTCACTGACTACAACGCATGAAGGTTTGCAAATAAATATAATGTTGCATTAGTGCAACGTTTTCCGAAATGTACAATACAGGTCATCAAATGAATTATTCCAAATGTCATATATACCTAAGTTTCTTTTTTTTTTTGTCAGTGCTTCTTTGACATCATGGATCAGAAGGTGCATACTAATTCAGCATGAGCAGGAGCACTCAAGAATAAAACTGAATAAAAAAAATTGACATCCATAGTCATTCTCAATCACGCACACTACTCACATCCACAGTTTTCCCAGTCTCATTCGTGCACAAGAAATGACAAGGTTTTCAAATAAAGAGGGGGTGTAACAAAACAAGTTTGTTTGTTATACTTTGTCTTTATATGAAAACGGCATCAGATCCAGGGTTTGGGTGTGAGGGGATTGTGTGTGGGAGCTTGAACGTAAGAGAATAAAACTGAAAAAACCCCGTTAACTTTAACTATAAATTTATAGACACAAATCAAATGTATGTTTTTATTGTATGATATAAACAATAAAAGCCACTCACTACTCAAAATGGTAAATTTGGGAAGCAGCTGATATCGAAAAAGCGACCTCTTCATTGGAAGGCAGCAGTTCTTAGCACTGCACCCCGCAAGAAACGTCCACTCACATATAAGAACAACGCAGCTGCACCAGGCGTAAAGGAGAAAGATGGCACCATTTGAATACAGGACAAAGTCCGGCGTCATCCTGCCAATCACCTATCCTTTAAAGAAACAGCACGGCTTACAGAGCTCAGCAATGCTACACCGCTCAGATCTAAACACTAGTGTGGTGTATGTGCCCAAAAAAAGTCTAACTGCATTCTCATACAATTGCTCGCGTACTAAAGTGTCAGCAGGTATTTTTCGTGGCATTACACTTGCAATTTGTGACCATGCCCTTGACGATCAAACAGAGGAAGCTCTGCAGCCTACTTGTGACTTTACACTGTAGGAAGATAAGTAAATAAATCAAGATAAGTAACATTCGATCTGGCTTTTATTTAAGTAAAATATAAATGTTTCTTATGTAAAGACCATCACAAAACATAATCACAAACAGGAGTTTGCACAATACGTTGGTGAGCTCTGTAAACGGTGCTGTTTCTTTGAAGGACGGGTGATTGGCAGAATGATGCCGTCCTATATCGAAACCGTGACATCTTTCACCTTTACGCCTGGTGCAGCTGCATTGGTATTATATGTGAGTGGAAGTTTCTTGCGGGGAGGGCTTCTGTTCTCTTTCTCTGATCTGTGTTCACCTCTATTATATAGCATGTCTTTATTTGAAAACAGCAGTGCCAGATCAGGGCAAGCATGAACGCGACAGAGAGAATAAAACTAAATAAAAAAATGCTAAACTTTACAAGTACCATACATTTCCACCGTCTGTTACAGACTCTAATCAAATGTATGCTTTTATTGTATAATATTAACAATAAGAACAGTTCACTACTAAAACTACTACTACTGGGGGTGGATGGTATAGCAGGCAGCTTGCTGCTTGGGATTATCAACACATTTACAAGACAAAAGAGCTGAATGGAGACGTGCGAGTGGATTTAAGGTGGGCTGGATTTCCGAGTTTTCTCATAAGCTCTGGTAATTCTAGTGTTAATTAGATTTTTTCCTTCCTCTACTCCGGGTGCAGAGTTATGGCTCTGAGGGTAGGGCTCTGTGCTGACAATCGGAAGGTTGCTAGTTCGAAACCTGTAAAAGCCAAAGGTGACTCTTCTTCATTGGGCCCTTGAGCAAGGCCCTTAACTTGAAATTCTCCGTCCTGGGTATGACATTAACCTGCATGTAGGCCTTCCAACCTGCAGGGAAAAACCTAGGGGTTGGTGGCAGAATTGGCATCCCAGCCACCATAAAAACCTCACACTGTTCCACTCCATCTGAACTAGTGTGGTGCTGAGGTGTCACTTGTTGCATGACTGCACTTGGGTCCTAAGATGGGATCCTGTGATGTGATGGGTGCAGATTAGGACCCAAGTGCAGTCATGCAATAAGTGACACTTCAACACCACAGTAGTTCAGATGTTAGCTAGTCATTTCTTTTGTTAGCTGGAATGTCTATTTTATTTTTTCTTTACTTTTTTATAAAATGTGTCTGTATAGTATGTAGTCATAAAAAATAAAAATAAGAATAATATAAACTCTTTAAATTTTAGTCTTTTAATAAAGAAACATTTTCTCATTCACAGAAGTCTTTCTTATTAAATAACTTTCTAAATAATACATCCTTCATTCAGCATTATTACTCACACACTGATACATCACACAGTCAGAAGAAGCACCCTACCAGCAGCAACCAACCCTGAATTGGGCACTAGTTAATCATAGCATCATAAAACAAACTCATGTAGACAGCTATATTCCTGCATTTTCGGCTAATTTGCAGTCACATATTAATTTAGTACACATGTCTTTGGGATACAAGAGCACTGGAATTCCCAGAGAAAATTAAACCAGATACGCTGAGAATGTCCTAAAATCATACAGACTGTGCCAGGAATCAAATCTGGATTCCTAGAGCTGGTAGGCAGCGGCATTTACCACTTTTCAGATACAGTATGTCACCAGTAGCCTACTTTTAAATTCTTATTAGTATTTGTTTACAATAAAAATAAAAAATAGGAAATAAATAAAATGGCAAGCTGTCAAACTTATATTGTACCAAATCAACAAAGATTACATAATCAATGAATTTTATAAATGCAAATATATTTCCCCACTGGTATTTTGTATGGAAATGTATTTGGCCTAATGCAAGTTTGTGAGCAATTAAATGTGACATGTGTGACTAGAGTCTGTAAATGCCCTGAGAACACAACATGCAGCTGCCTCATGGTAACCTCAGCTATAACCGTACCCCCAAGCAACATTTCCACTTAATGTACAAGACACCCAAGAAATCTCTATGGTGCCTTCTTTATTATAGTGCATTACCCAAAATGAATATATCCACTGCTGCGTCCAGAAAAAAGGGGGGCGAGGAACAATGGCTGGTTATGCCAATGCTGAAATGCCATTCCCAAACATACTGTACTTATCTCGAGTGTCGATGCTTCATCCACAACCAAAATTATTAACAATAACGCTGCCCACTAGGTACCATTTTTCTTTTAATGTGAAAATGTGTGCAAGTTTACAGTGTTAAAATACACTAAGTGTCCATCTTCATGTAACCAGTATACAAGGGAAAAAAAAAACTTCTTGGACCAAACTCTAACTGTTTTATCTACCAGTTTAATAGTCTCCACAAACTACACACATTCAATAGATCCCTCTCCTCGATCATTAGAGCCTGTATGGCAACAGAGGTAAGACCCTAATAATCACGTCAGAAAAGTTTTTACTGCCTAGAAATTCCAAAGACACTGAGATCTGTAATTAAATCTCCATTACTGCAATATTTTAAAGAATATAAATATGTTACCTTCATTATTCCTTAGAGTAAAATTAGGGTTAACTGGAAGATCATCTGGAAATGAAAAGAAGAACTGTGGTCCATTTGCAAAGTCATCTTTGTCCATAGCAGTCACAGTTTGAATTATCTATTAAAATGACAAAAGGAAAAATAGTTTTGTTAATTAAAGAATATTTTAAGTACCAGTGGAGAAAAAATTGAAAATCACACACATATATGTGTGTGTATAGTGTGGCCACCAGAGGGTGCTCCAGTTACCTTTCCCCGACACAGACAGATGCAGACACAAATCTTACCACACTGAACACTTTTATTCACGTGGGGGAGCACTTTTTGCTTGCTCCCCATAACACAGCACAGTACAAGCACCAGTAACACAACGCAACACAGTCCTTCTTTCTTCCTTTCTCTTCCTCGTTCCACCTCTACTCCTCCTCTGGCAAGCTTCATCTCTCTTCCCCCATCGACTCTGGCTCCCCGAGTGAAGTGAGGCGGCTCCTTTTATGCTGCTCCTGGGAGTGCTCCAGGTGGCTCTTTAGCCTGATCTGGAATCAGTCCCAGGTGTGGTGGAAGCCCATTGTAGGGCTCTGCAGTTTCCCCTGGCAGCAACCCGGGCCATCCTAAATTCCAACTCCCATGAAGCCCTTTGGGAATCTGTGGAGCTACAGCATCCCAGGGGAGTTGCCCTCTAACACTCTGGGGGAAGCAGTGTCCTGTGCACATCTGGTCCCCTAGTCCTTCCAAAATATATGCCTCCTGCCCGGGCAGTGACCAAAGCCCTCTGTCACAATAGGTAGATTGATAGATGTATAGAACTTACCTTTGTCCTAAGGAGAACATTTAGATTATTACAGAAGCTCAAAAATATATACAACTACAACAGCTACTAGAAATACACATTATAATTGGTAAAAAAAGAAAACTTTTGACTTGGCTAAAGATAAACAAGCAGTCACAGTCAAGAGGCATTATAAAGGCATATTGCCAACTGTATAAAGGAGTCTGTAGTCAGTGGCATGCACAGACATTTTGGTGTACAGTGGCTCAGAAAAAGGGAGAAGAGGCACTTTTATAAGACATGATTTGTTACATTTTAATTCTTGAACACAAATGAATACCTTTTTCTGTTTCTGTGTTTTTAATTTCACTGAACATGCGGATCTAACATCAGGGTCATTGTAATGTTCAAAAATATTTGTCCATGATTGCTGATTTTGTCAGTTTATTAGAAAACATACTACTCCCCCTTTACTTCCTCCTTGACTGTGCATATACTTCTTTTTCCTAATTTCACACATCTTAACAAGATGAAAATGTAAATAAAGGGATTCCCATTTAATTCAATAAAACATTAAATGGACTTTAACAGAAAGAGTTAACATTATATCACACTGCTATAACTTGAATGCTATGCATAAACACATTTTGTCTGCATGATTATTAAAGGCAGAATGAACACAATTTTAGACAACACCATTATTGTATGATTCTACAGAGTGAACACTATTTTTAGTTGCCATACTGCACCTGTATAGCATAGAATTTCAGAAGTGCATCATTTCAGAACATTATACAATGTTTGCCACTGTGCATGAAGTTTAGCAAATATGTCCACTGCTTTGTGTGTAGCGATCAATAATGGAAAGAAAAAAACATAACTAGTAGCACCACACCCCATTTACATCTATACTATTCTTCTTCATCTGAAGAAGTACTTTTGTTATTTTGTTAGCTTCCCAGATTTTTCAACAGTTTTAGCATTTCACGAATCAAAGGAACCAATAAAACACTCAGCAATATCCTCCTAACTCATAAGGGGCAGCAATGCACAATATTAAATACCTGCTACCTCATCTACTTGGAAAATAAGATATTTTGACCTCATCCTTGATCTCCTATAGAAGCAACTAAAAATAGTTTTGTGTAGACTGTGACATGTCAGAATACCAGAAACACAGATAATGACAAAGTGAGCTGTCAAGATATGAGCAGATTTTTCAAACAGTTCTGTAATTTTTTTTTAAGGTTGATCTTATTGACAGAACTGTTCCTCATGCCCTCAGATTGCTAACTCCTAGAAGCAAAGCAGTATTGGTGCATGTATTAGACATCTGAGCACAATCCTATTCTTTTTCTCCATTTCATTGTGCTTTGCCACTTGATGTTGTGCCCCTCTGACCCAGCCATGTATTCTCAGTAATGTACACTTTCAGATCTGTGGTTCTTAACCTTTTTATGAATGCAACTCATTTTTTAAAGGTGAAGTTGAAAAAAAAACTCCCTTTTAACATTGGTTATCAGCAAATATTTACAATGATGATATTGTTATGACCACCAGCCATATACCCCCTACCATGCAACTACAATGTGATCCCCAAGATAAAGACTACTGACTTAAATGCTTTTTTGAGGTGTGATGTTTCTTACATAGCCCTTTTCTGAACAATGCTGCTTCCGCATACCAAATTCTTCAGCAGGCCTTGCTGTACTCAAGAGCTGTCAAGGCATTAGCACCAGCGAGCCAGTGGATTTCATACTGTACATCTCATGAAGGAAGTGTTATTCATATTCAACTTCTCTACCAGATTTTTGGTGTTGGCCTAATTTCCTACTTTGTTTTCTGCTGTTCAAAACTCTGGTCCTCATTTGTATTTCCTGTTCAGCCATAACTAGCTGACTACTACTCCAATGGTCCCAGTTAAACTGCCTTGGTTACACAAATGGGATATTTGCAAAAAATTTCAAAATCTATAGTATATATAAGTTAAAACCAGAAGCAATACACAAGCCTTTCTTGAACAATTGCAACTTCTGTTTTCTTCGCACACTATAAATCCACCAAGCGGTGAAGGTTCAAACAGCAAAAAGAAAGCAGATCAATGAATAACTTACAATGATGATGAATCAGGCACATTAAATGTCAACTATTGGCAGTTTCCTTTGTGATTAAAAATTATATATATTGACCAATAAAAGTGCTCAATTTAGTTGCATTACCTAATGTAAGGGCAATTTTCTCCATAGAAACATATTGAAGAGAAGAGTCTATTCTTCAGTGGACATATCTGTCTACAGCCAATAAGCTGGGGTTTGCTTGTTAAAAAAACTGCCCCAGTGCACAGACACCCATGTTAAAAATCACCTTTTATTTTGATAAATAAGTAGGAGTAGCCTACCTAGCTTTAACAGGGCCTATTACTTATCACCACTAGTGATGGTTTCCTGACTTTTATTTATAAATAAAGGAGTTCTATTTTAGATAAAAATGCAGATCAGCGAGGCATAAGAAAGAAAATTGAAATAAAAAATCAGTAACAAAAAACACTGCATCATGCCCTTTATTGCACACCTTTACAAGTTCTGTACAGTCTGTGTACCTGGCAAATTTCCCCAAGTCAATAAAGTAGCCTATTTTTTTGCCATTCATTTAGGAATCTCTTTCTGCGTCATCTGCTCTAATTTAATTTCTTTTGAGCAGGGTGCAATCATTTATACACCACCAAAGCTTAACCTCCAGGTACATTTTAAATTAACTTCTGTGCTCTAAGCTCCACCATAAAGAACTAAGGTCATCAATGCATAGATTATAAAATCTAGCACTACTGCTTCCTGGCAGCTCCTATAAGTCCATATTAAAAGCTGTCATATTTTCTACATTTCACATGCCATCATATTTCCCTTTTTTGCCCAAGTAGAGGTATGGCATATTGATTATGCCTGTTATATCATTATGCAAATGCAATGCATTTTGTTAATTAATCCAATTAATTGCTGGTACATCCTTTGTGACTTGAAAATTGGATAGTATCCTGTTGTGCTGAATTCCTTACACAACAGAACAGAAAAGGTTAACACTATGTTACCAAATGCTATATAAAGGAACAATGTTCTTTATATTTGTACATCTTGACAATTTAGACAAAAATG
Source organism: Polypterus bichir lapradei (assembly GCA_026402145.1). Taxonomy (NCBI): domain Eukaryota; kingdom Metazoa; phylum Chordata; class Cladistia; order Polypteriformes; family Polypteridae; genus Polypterus; species Polypterus bichir. The sequence goes on along the minus strand of JANRMT010030785.1, from coordinate 22,467 downwards.
TTAGATACACACACTACTTAGCTGTAATTTTTTAAGTGCTTGAAGAAATATAAACAACACAGATTTCCTCTCATGTTAAACACCATTTTCTTCTCCATCTTTTACCTTACGATTTTTGTAACTATATGCTCAGATGCCTACTGTTTCTCCAGTTAGTAATAAACTTCCAGCACTGACTGCCTTGACAACTGCTTCATTCTGGTGAAATAAACAATTATCAGTGGTCTCGTGCCAGGCTCCTAGCACATCCCCCTTAAATAAAAGTCCTCCGAGAAGTAATTTCCAGTAACCTGCATGTAAAATTATTTAAATTGCCAGCTTTTAAAATAAGCCTCCTCTCCACTGTAGATACTGGCAAATTATTGGTGTATTTGAAACTTCTGATTCATAGCTGCTTTGCGACTTTGACCTATGTTTTCTAGGCCTGGTGTCAATTTAGCACCCTCACTATACTATATAAATAAAAGATATCTTTCTCACACCTGCTTAACACTAGATTCCCTGAAGCCTACGAAAAAACTCGTAATCCCAGCCCACCTTAAATTCCTTCACACCTCTCCATCAGCATCTTTTGTTTTGTAAATGTGTCAATCAGCACAAGCAGCCTGCTGTCCCATCCCCCCCCTTGACGAAGCTCAACTCAGACAAAAAGTTCTCCAAGCTCAAGCCAAGCCTCCTTATCTGTGTGTGAGGTGCCTGGAGTTGTATAGGGTAAATAATAAAGTATATCGTTATTTGAAACACATGAATTTCATGTGTGTTCCGTGTCTACAAAGATCTGGGTAAGTGTAGGATGAAAGGAAATGCGAGGCAAGAAATTCTGAACACATATCTACAGCAGAAACTTTTTCTGTGTTACATTAATAATGACATGAAGTGTATAATGTAGGGATGCACCGAATGTTCGGCAACCGAAATTATTCGGCCGAAAATAGCCAAAAAAAGCACTTTCGGTGTTCGGCCGAATAAGTAAAACGGCCGAATAAATTTTGCCGAACAATGACGTTTTTAATGACGCCATCAAATAGTAACCCGCGTAGAGTGAGAGGCGCGCGCTTTATGCAGCAAAAATGTCAGCAGTGTGGAAGCACTTTAAAGCGTCAGAGAAAGAGGCAAAAACGGCCGTTTGCAGACACTGTTCTGCTGAATTGTCCAGAGGGGGTGCATCTGCAAAAACGTACAGCACTTCAAGTTTAATTTATCACTTAAAATCAAGACACCCTGAATATCATGCAGAGTACGAGAAAGACACGGCGGCGGCTACGACAACAGCAGCAGCGAAAAGGAAATTAGCTCCTCCCAGTCCTAGGACACCCACTCCATCTGTGGCTGACTTCTTAGAAAAGGCAAAAAAGTTTGCCAATGACAGTGCCAAAGCTAAAGGTATTACTAAAAGGATAATGGAATTCATCGCATTGGATGATCAACCATTCTCTGTTGTAGAGGATGTTGGATTTCGCAGGCTTATAGACCATATTGAGCCCCGTTACACCATGCCTAGTAGACGGTATTTCTCAGATGTGTGCTTACCTGAGATGTATAACGTCGTTTCAACTCACGTCCATGAGCTCTTGGCTACAGATATTGCAGCCCTCAGCTTCACGACTGATATTTGGAGCTCGGATGTGAGCCCCACCAGTATGCTGAGTTTAACTGCGCAGTGGGTCGACACAGATTTCAAGCTACAAAAGATTGTGCTTCACTCACAAGAGTTTAGAGGGTCCCATACAGCTGTAGCCATATCCGAGGCGTTCGCCAACATGTTTGACACTTGGCGTATCGACCGATCTAAAGTGCATGCGGTAGTCAGTGACAACGCAAGAAATATGGCTAAAGCCATGGAAGATAGTGATCTGAAAGGCATACGGTGTATGGCACACACAATTCAACTGGCGGTCAAAGAGGGATTGTTGAGTCAGTGCAGTATAGCAGATGTGATAGCGATAGGCAGGAAAATTGTTGGCCATTTTAAACATTCACCGCTTGCCTATGCGCGCCTACAATCTATCCAAGAACAGTTCGGAACGCCACAAAAACGTTTCCAACAAGATGTGAGCACAAGGTGGAACAGTACATATTATATGCTGGAAAGCCTTTTTGTGCAAAAGCGAGTCTTGGCTACATACATAGCAGATCATGACCTGCCCGCGACATTCACCGCATACCAGTGGGTGTTAATCGAGAACGTTCTCTCTCTTCTCGCCCCCTTTGAGCAGATAACAAAAGAGATAAGCTCATCTGATGCATCTGTGACAGACGTCATACCTTTACTTGCAGCACTAAAGCGTCTTTTAAACAAAGAGGCTGAAATAGACCACGGAGTTAAAACAACTAAAAGTGCGCTCTTGGAAGCTGTCAGCACACGATTTAGTCAGGCGGACTCAGAACCCCTGTACTGCATCACGACTGTGCTTGATCCACGATATAAAGATCATTACTTGGATGTGGGGAAAAAGCTGCGCACACGAGAAATGATCCAGGCCAAGTTGGATTTGGGAAAGCCGCTAGGTGATGGAGACGGTCAGGTGATGCACAGCGCAGGAGATGAAAACAGCGCAGAGAGTAAACGGGCTCGTATTACAGATGAGCCGCGCACAGTCTCGCTGTCTGACATGTTCGATGAGATCCTCCAAGAGAATAACCCATTTGCAAGACAGAGGACAAGCTCAACCGCTCAACAGTTAGATGGTTATCTCTCAGAAGTCCCCATCCCCAGGAGCAATAACCCTCTCGAATTTTGGAGGACCAATCAAGGCCGCTTTCCCGACCTGGCGCAGATGGCACGCAGGTAGGCTACTTCTATGGGAAATTAATTTAAGATTTTATTTATATTTTGGATTATGGTAACACTTTATAAGTAGTTTCTATTTTTAACATTAACTAACAATGAAAAACCCTTATTAAAAGCATTTATTAATCTTAATGTTAACATTTACTAATACAGTATTAAAACTAAGTATCACATTTTTAATTGGTAGGCCTATTTGTTAAAATTGTTAATGCACTTATACTAACATGAACTAAATATTTTTTATCTTACATTAACGAAGATTAATTAATACCATAACAAATGTATTGCTCATTGTTAGTTAATGCAATAATGTTAACAAAAGGAAACATTGTAAAGTGTTACTACCTACCTGTATATTTTATATTATGTATTTTGTGAAAATTTAACTATTTTCAGTGTAGTAAAATAGTAGGCCTACACTGGGTTTCAACCATTTCATTATCTTGAAGACATTGTTCGTTTTGAAATGAGCAACTGTCATAAAACTGCAATAAAAATTTCAACTATTCTGCAGGTACTTGTCTGCTCCATGCACAAGCACCGACAGCGAGAGACTGTTTAGTGCTGCATCTCATGTCATCAATGAGAAGAGGAACCGACTTTCATGTGAGAAAGCAGAGAAGCTACTTTTCATAAAGAAGAACCTGCCACTTTTCCTGAAGAAGTAGGCTAAGTAGGCTTATGTCTAGGACAGTTATTCATTTGTTGTGGGTTCATCCACATTTTTTGCACTATTCAATGCACATTTGTTGTTGTAGACATACAGAGTTACATTCTTTCAGCAGTCAGTTATAGGCCTAACATAGGCTATTCAAGAAGGGGGGCTTCAAAGATGGCCAAATAAAAATATTTTTTTATTTTACTAATTTATTTATTTTAAGTTATATTGTGCTTTGTTTGTATAATATCTGCTGGAATGTTAAAAAAAATGTTCAGTGTTAAATAAATATTTTGAAATTGTATTTTTGTTATTTGATTTATTTCTCTGAAAAGCAACACAAAATAGTAAAAAGCAAATTTTTACTATTTAATTATTGTAATGGTGAAAAAATTGGCAAAATAAATGGAAAAAAATGCGAAACACCGCGTTCGGTATTCGGCCTTTGGCCAAGCATTTCATTATTATTCGGCTTCGGCCAAGAATTTCATTTCGGTGCATTCCTAGTATAATGTGTGAAGACGTTAGTCCAAATATCAAATAAACATGTGTGTTTTTATTCAAGAATATAACCAAAGTAAAAAAAAAAAAATCTTTACATTTTTTTTTAAATTTTATTAATTTTATTGTAATCATTCCATACAAATAGATGAATTTTTACAAAAACTAGGATTGAAAACAAATCAACCCCCAAAAAAAGAGAGCATAGCCAACGAAGTAAAATTTAAAGCTTGTAAACATACCTAAATTGATTAGTTTAATAGGGCAATAGAGATGAATGGAGTAGAAAAAGAAATGCGGAGAGAATTGCTTCCTCGGTGCTTTAAGAGCTTATTCTAAAATATTATTGATTAGATCCTGCCAGGTTTTGAAAAAGTTCTGTACAGATCCTCTAACTGAGAATTAGATTTTTTCCAATTTCAAATAGTATAAAACATCAGAGGAGAGTTAGGATTCTTCCAGTTTAGCAAAATAAATCTGCGTGCCAAAAGTGTAGTGAATGCAATCACAGTTTGTTTGTCCTTCTGCACTTTAAACCCATCTGGAAGAACACCAAACACAGCTGTTAATGGGTTAGGGGGGATTGTGACACCAAGGCTAACTAAAAGACACTTACAAATTTTGGTCCAAAATGATGTTAATTTGGTGCAGGCCAAAAACATGTGACCCAGTGAAGCTGGGACTTGATTGCAGCGTTCGCAGGTTGGATCTTGCCCTGGAAACATTTTGGACAGTTTTAAGCAAGACTGATGTGCTCGATATATAATTTTGAGTTGAATAATTCTATGCTTTGCACATATGGAGCTCGAGTGAATTCTCTGCATTGCTACTTTCCACTCCTTTTCTGATATATTGATTAAGAGATCTTTTTCTCATTGTCCTCTTGGATCTTTGAAAAGGAGGGACTGTAAGATAATTTTATATATTGCAGAGATGGTGTCTAAGTCCTCGAAATTTAGCAATATTTTTCCCGGCATGGAGGAGGGTGCAAGATAAGGAAAATCGGGCAGGTTTTGTTTAACAAAGTTCCTAATTTGAAGATAGTGAAAGAAATGTGTAGCTGGAAAGTTAAATTTGGAATATAATTGTTCATAGGATGCAAAGATGTTTTCTATATAAAGATCTCTAAGCAATTTAATCCCAAATCTTTTCCAAATATTAAAAACTGCATATGTTTGCGAGGATTGAAAGAGATTGTTCTCTTGCAGAGGTGCCACAGATAAAAGATTCTCCATCTTAAAAAGCTTTCTACATTGGTTCCATGATCTGAGTGAGTGAAGCACAATTGGGTTATTAGTATATTGGTGGTAACTTGCATTTATTGGGGCACACAGCAGGGAATATAAAGAAGTACTGCAGGATTTTACTTCTATTGTGGACTAAGCCTGTGTATGTTCATCTATTTGTGTCCAGGTTTTTATAGCTTGTATGTTTGCTGCCCAGTAATAAAACTGAAACTTACTTAGAGTCATGCCACCTTCTGCCTTCTTGTAGGGTCGCTCTTTGGATACGTGGATGTTTTGAGTTCCAAATAAATGAGGTTATTGTTGAATCTAATTGTTTAAAAAATGATTTATTGATTTATATTGGAATGTTTTGAAACAGAAAAAGAAGCTTAGGAAAAAAATTCATCTTAACAACGTTAATTCTTCCAGCTAGAGTGAGAGGAAGGGTTGACCATCTATGCAAGTCTTGCTTAATTTTTTCCATGCAGACGGCGAAATTTTGTTGATAAACAGCTTTGTGTTTACTTGTGATATTTACACCTAGGTATTTAAACTGATCTGCAATGATAAAAGGTAGGGTGTCCAATCTAATATTATATGCTTGAGAATTCACTGGAAAGAGTACACTTTTATTCAAACTAATTCTGAGACCAGAGATCTTTTGAAATTCTGTGAGTGCTGTTAAGACTGCAGGCACAGAATTTTGTGGGTCTGATATATACAGTACCATATCATCTGCATATTGTGAAATTTTCTCTGATGATCCCCTTTATCTGATCAGTATTTTGACAGTGTATTGCCAGTGGTTCAATGTCGATTGCAAACAGTAGCGATGACAAGGGGCATCCTTGCCTAGTATCACATTCTAGTTTAAAGTAGTCTGAACAAATGTTGTTGATACAAACTGAAGCTTCTGGATTGGTATACAGTAGTTTGATCCATGCACAAATGTTCGGGCCAAACCCAAATTTCTCCAATGTAGTAAAAAGGTATTTCCATTCAATCATGTCAAATACTTTTTCTGCATCCAATGATAATAATATTTCTGGGGTGTTTGATTTAGTTGGTGAGTATATTACATTAAACAGGCGTCGAAGATTGGAAGATAAGTGTCGGCCCCTGATAAATCCAGTTTGATCTTGTGGCTTTACAGAGGGGAGCACTTTCTCCATTCTTCTAGCTATGATTTTGGAGAGTATTTTAACGTCATTATTCAGAAGTGAAATTGGTCTGTATGATGTACATTGTAATAAGTCCTTATTTTGTTTTGAAAAAACGGTGATTAGTGCTTGGCGAAAAGTTTAAGGAAGAGTTTGGCTGACTCTGGCTTCTGTAAATGTTGCTAATAGGAGGGGAGCTAGCTGAGCGGAGAATTTCTTATAAAATTCTGCAGGGTAGCCATCAGGGCCTGCTGCTTTCCCACCTTGAAGTGATTTTATAGCATCTAGTAATTCTGATAACGCCAGAGGTTTATCAAGTTCCTCCGTACTAAAAGTGTCTATTTGTGGTATCTGTAATGTATCCAGAAATGCATTAGATTGTGTATTGTCTTCTTTAAACTCAGTAGTATATAGGGATTTATAGTAGCCACTGCATTCAGCGTTGACCAAGCTTGTAGCCTGGCCAGTAGCAAGGCAGACTGTATGACAGATATCAAAGACACCTTGCATCTTCATTGCAAAACAAAAACAGGGAGTTCTTTGACATTTTTGTCTACAACTTCAGCACAGCATTCAAAGATCACAGCAAACTATCAGAGCAATGCTGAAAAGAATATAAAGGCAATCTTTATAAATTGAAGGAATGAATGAAATTGATAATAATGCTGTATGCTGATATGAAAGAAGTGAAAGAGGGGATTATAGAAACAAAATAAGAGGAGGTGAAAATGAAGTGAAATATTTAGTTAAATGCTACAAGCAAAAGATGGAAAAAATTTTAGAATACATTAGATATAATTGGCGAGCAACTTCATGATATTAACACTGCACATTGAACAGCTGGAACAGATGGTCCCTGAGGAAGATGAGGTGAATACCACATAAGACAAAATTAATTGTTTTGGAAAAATTTACAGATTGTGGAGATAGTAACAGAAGAAGCATATGAGGGTACTTTGTTAAAGGGTAAGAATGCAAAAATAATCTAAATTTATGTCAGAGTTCTACTGGAAAATGTTATTTTCGAAACATGGAATATGGCTAACCTCCACATACTAAAAAGATCATTCTGTAAAGATCTAAAGCTGAATGGAACATGGCACAAGTTTTAATTTTTATTGCTAGGTCGCAAATTTATTACTTTGAAACAATGGAAGGAAGAAGATAGTAATAAAACCATACCTGACTGGCTAACTATGGAAATTAAATATTGTTCAAAACCCTCTCCATATGCTTTGCTCTGTACTT
>JANRMT010030785.1:0-11172 GCA_026402145.1 Polypterus bichir lapradei | reverse complement strand
TAGCACCTGATGACCCCGATTCTATTGATTCACTAACACAATGTCTGACTTGTATCTCAGAATGGATGAATAGTAACTTTCTCAAGTTAAATAAAGAGAAAACTGAAATCCTAGTGATTAGCAATAATGGATACAATGAGGCTATTAGAAATAAACTGGATACATTAGGATTAAAAGTCAAGACGGAGGTAAAAAGCTTAGGGGTAATTGTTGACTGTAATCTGAATTTTAAATCGCATATTAATCAGATCACTAGGACAGCATTTTTTCACTTAAGAAACATAGGTAAAGTTAGACCTCTTATATCACTGAAAGATGCTGAGAAATTAGTTCACACGTTTGTTTTCAGTCGACTAGATTACTGTAACGCACTCCTCTCAGGACTACCCAAGAAAGACAAAATGGCTTTTAAACTTTCCTATCTCTATTCATGATTTCATTTAATTATTTCGATGAGATATTTAGTCTAGGTGACTCACAACTTTTGAGATACAATTTATTAAATTTCTTTTATTTTTTCCATTTAGCACACAGGCAGGTGAACTGTCCTTGCTCATGGTCACACACTGTTAGTAGTGGGATTTGAACCCATATCTTCAGGTTTTGAAGTCCAAAGCCTTAACCACTAACCAGAAAGGAGGATTCCTAGCTTGGCTGAAGGACTGAAGTAGTGGACAGTGGGTATCAATAGATGGATGTCCCAACTGAGAAGGATGGTGTTCATTTGCCTGTATGAGACTATGAAATGGAAGGACAGTCGGAGACTGCATACCAGAGCTGCATGCTTTCAACTGTGATATGAGCGCAGGGTTACACTAGAAATTTTAAGTTTGCATCCAAGCCTTTAACGCAAATCACAATGGTGCTCACTCTGAATGAAGCTATGGCATAAAAGACAAAGTGTATTAACCAAGATAAAATGTCAACATGCCACAATTTTTAGGCAACATTACAAACTGAACTCATTATTATGTGAAAACTACTTCTAGTATTTTACACATTCATAATAATATAACACCATTCTCAAATCCAGTTAATAAACAAATTCACAAAGTAATTACCATATGTGCAAACTAGACATAAACTATAAAATTAATTCAGTGTTAAATCACCAGGATAGATACAATTTCTCTAGTGTTATGCTGCAAGATACCACATTAAGAATATTAGGCACATCCCCACTTAATCCATCAAGAGTTGCTAGAAATTTTGCAATCACAGTTAACATACATAACTACATTGAAAAAACATTAAAACCCAGTAACCTATGAAAAGTTTATTTTGTTTTATTTGTATTCTGTTAATTACCAGGCAAAATAAAGAATAACGATTTTGGACAGAAACATTAAAGCATTAAGTTAGTGGCAGAATACAGTATAACAAAATGTTATTTATTGTAAGACCATTTATAAAACAATATGAATAAAATCTACAGTGACTATATAGGAAAAGAGATACTAATTTTCTTAATTTATCTGAAGTGTGGTATTATTCCATTATACCCCCTGCTCACTTCGCTCGCCAACCTCCCTTTTCTGCACTATGCACCAGCCACTTCACGTCTCTGGGTTGCTGCTGCTGCTGCTGCTGCTGCTGCTGCTGCCGTGCCACATGATCTGCATCTCGCGTAGCGCTACGAACATTAAAAACCTGTACAGCAGCTGTCTTTGTCATCTACTCTTTGTCTTTTATTTCCAGCCCCAGGCGTGGTTAAATCTCTTGGCACAAACTCTTGTCTCGCGGGATGTGAGTTCTTGATATTTTTTAGTTTATAATTTAAAAATGGAATAAGAATCTGAAAATCTAACAACATCACAAATTCTGAAAAGAATGATACCAAACATATACAGTATATGTAAGGTTTTAAAGTAAGCCCGACACAATACCTCCACAAAGTAACACAAAAGCATATATAACTTTTTATATAAGGAATGACAAAGCTCTTGATTCATTACATAACTAATCTCAGATCATAGTACACATACAGTATATTATACATAACCTGTTTAATGATTTACATCATTTATTATGGTTCCAAATTATGTATTTTTGTTTACTTTCCTTGTCTTTAACAGTCTGTATGTACAGGTATTCATTTTATAACATTTGAATCTGTAAGGAGGCAATTCTGAGGACGGCAGTGATATATTAGTGAAAACAAGGCTGTTTTAAATACCCATTGAAACTTTAAAAATTTTTAAAACTAAAGTTAACTTTAAAAATAAATAAAAATTTGGCATTATAAAATCAAACATGTTTATCTGATTAATTTATTTTTATTATTTTATTTGTCTTATTACTAACCTCTGCTTAAAAAAATTAATATGGTTCAATATTTCATTTCTTCCAATAATCTTAACAGTTTCAAAAATCACCAGCACAAAGTATTTATAAATTTTAATGTAAATTGAATGTACAATATATAGAGTATTCATAATTATTATAATTTGGAGCTCAGTACACTTGCTAAGCAAAAAATGCCAATTGAAAACAATAAAAAAAAAAACTGACTTGAGCATTGAAAATTGCACAAAAGGAAAATGTAAATGCTACTGTTTTTATTCTGGCTTGTAATGGTTTAATATACAACAGAGATGGTATTTATCAATAGCACCTGATGACCCCGACTCAGTTGATTCACTAACACAATGTCTTACTTGTGTTTCTGAATAGATGAGTAGTAATTTTCTCAAGCTAAATAAAGAGAAAACTGAAATTTTAGTGATTGGCAATAATGGATATAATGAGGTTATTAGAAATGAACTTGATGCATTAGGATTAAATGTCAAGACAGAGGTAAAGAATTTAGGGGTAACTATTGACTCTGACCTGAATTTTAAATCGCATATTAATCAGATCACTTAGACAGCATTTTTTCACTTAGGAAATATAGCAAAAGTTAGACCTCTTATATCATTGAAAGATGCTGAGAAATTAGTTCACGCTTTTGTTTTCAGTCGACTAGATTACTGTAACGCACTCCTCTCAGGACTTACCCCAAATAGGACATCAATCAATTGTAATTAGTGCAGAAAGCAACTGCTAGAATCCTGACTAGAATTAGAATCTTAAATAACAAAATCCGAGCACATTTCTCCAGTTTTGATGTCACTACACTGGTTACCTGTGTCATTCAGAATAGACTTTAAAATACTGCTTGTGGTTTACAAAGCCTTAAATAATCTCGCTGCATCTCATATTTCAGAATGCCTGAAACCTTACATTCCAAATCGTAACCTTAGATCTTCAAATGAGTGTCTACTTAGAATTCCAAGAGCTAAACTTAAAAGAAGTGGTGAGGCGGCCTTCTGCTGTTATGCACCTAAAATCTGGAATAGCCTGCCAATAGGAATTCACCAGGCTAATACAGTAGAGCACTTTAAAAAACTGCTAAAAACACATTACTTTAACATGGCTTTTTCATAACTTCATTTTAGTTTAATCCTGATGCTCTGTATATTCAATTAGTTCTCATTACTATTCATGGTAGCTCCAAAATCCGTACTAATCCCTACTCTCTCTTATGTTCTTTTTCCGGTTTTCTGTGGTGGCGATCTGTGCCACCACCACCTAATCAAAGCACCATAATGTTTCTACATTTATGGATTAAAGGCCAGATGTTCACGTGACTGTCGTCATCAAGTCCTTCCATGAGAACCCTGAATACAATGAGGACTGATAATTTATGTTAGGTAGAATGCCTAGAGGGGGCTCGGTGGTCTCATGGCCTTGAAACCCCTGCAGATTTTATTTTTTCTCCAGCCGTCTGGAGTTTTTTTTTTGTTTTTCCTGTTTCCTCTGGCCATCGGACCTTACTTTTATTCTATGTTAATTAGTGTTCTCTTATTTTAATTCTTACTTCGTCTTTTTTTTCTTTCTTCATCATGTAAAGCACTTTGAGCTACATTATTTGTATGAAAATGTGCTATATAAATAAATGTTGTTATTGTATGAAATGGACTGATGAGGGCTTACTCTGTGCAGAATTGTTGTTTTTTGGTTAGCGTAGTTATATGATCACTGACAAAGTACAAATATTTTTAGATTTTAAGTTAAGTAGGTAAAAGTGTATTTTGCAGTACAATAAATCACTGCAGCTGTTGCATCCTTTCAACTGCTGCTTGTCCAGTCATGTGGTATACAACAACAACAACATTTATTTCAATAAGACATTTCCATACACAGAATGTATCTCAAAGTGCTTTACAAGTTGTCAAAGAAATAGCAACAAGAAAAGAAAAACAATTTAAAATACATAAGAATAATAAAAAATGAATCATTTAGTTTACATTACACACACAGACATAAATATACAGTATATGTATATGTTATATAGTGCAAAATTTACAGTATATATATATATAGGTATATATATATATATATATATAGTATATGTATATATAAGAGGGGCCATTTAGGAAAAAAAGATTGGTTCAGATATATAATTGGTTCAGATACATTGGTTTGAATATATATATTGGTTTGAATACATCCGTTCAGATATATATATATCGGTTCAGATATATACATTGGTTGGGATGCATTGGTTTAGATATATACATTGGTTTAAATATATCCGTTCAGATATATACATTGGTTCAGATACATTGGTTGATATACAGTAATCCCTCGCTATATCGCGCTTCGACTTTCGCGGCTTCACTCTATCGCGGATTTTAAATGTAAGCATATCTAAATATATATCACGGATTTTTCGCTGGTTCGCAGATTTCTGCGGACAATGGTTCTTTTAATTTATGGTACATGCTTCCTCAGTTTGTTTGCCCAGTTGATTTCATACAAGGGATGCTATTGGCGGATGGCTTAGAAGCTACCCAATCAGAGCATGTATTACATATTAACTAAAACTCCTCAATGCTATAAGATATGCTTCCCGCGCGGTGCTTGATTGTTTGCTTGTCTCTGCCTCTATCTCTCTGACATTCTCTGCGCCTGACGGAGGGGGTGTGAGCAGAGGTGCTGTTTGCACAGAAGCTGTTTGCCTGGACGCACCTCTAAGAAATGCCGCTTTATCGCGGTGCTTCCAAAAGCACACTAATTGATTTTTTGATTGTTTGCTTTAATCTCGCTCTCTCTCTCTCTCTCTCTCTGACGTTCTCTGCGCCTGACGGAGGAGATGTGAGAGGGGCTGTTTGCACAGAGGCTGTTTACTTAGAAGATAAAGATACGATACGGACGCTCCTCTAAAAAATGCGGCTTTATCGCGGTGGGACATACTTAAAAGCACAGAAGCATGTATTGATTTTTTGATTGTTTGCTTTTCTTTGCGAGCGCTCTCTCTCCCTCTCTCTGAAATTCTCTGCTCCTGAAGAGAAGATATGTTTGCATTCTTTTAATTGTGAGAAAGAACTGTCATCTCTGTCTTTTAATGGAGCACAGTTTAAACTTTTGACTAAAGGGTGTTATTTCATGTCTAGAGGGCTCTAATAATGTTAACAGTGTGGGAGAGTTTATAAGGGCTTAAAATATATAAAAATAACCATACAAACATATGGTTTCTACTTCGCGGATTTTCATGTATCGCGGGGGGTTCTGGAACGCAACCCCCGCGATCAAGGAGGGATTACTGTATATATAAATTGGTTTGCATAGATCTGTTCTGCTATATATACATTGGTTTGGATATGTCCATTGGTTTGAATACATCCGTTCAGATATATACATTGGTTGAGATATATATATTGGTTGATATACATTGGTTTAGATATATATACTGGTTTAAATAGATTGGTTTAGATATATACATTGGTTCAGATACATCCGTTCAGATATACTGTTTATATTGGTTGAGATACATCTGTATGGATATATAGGTCTGTTCAGATATATACATTGGTTTGCACAGATCGGTTGGGGTTTACGAGCTTGCACAGCGCACGGCCACCAAAGTTTAGCATCTCCTCTTCCCTTCATCATTGCTTCAATATTGTTGTCATTATTGTATGGATTTTATACAAGTAGCATATGCCTGTCTGTCGTGTTTTGTTTTATAAGCCGTCTTGGTCAGGGATCCTCGATTTCAAAGCACTTTTTTTCCTTTCATTATTTAAAACACTCACAAAGATATCCGCCTCCTCGCCCCACTCCATCCCACCCTGGCTCATTGTACCCACCTCACTCGCTCCCTCTTGTCCCTCCCATGACAGATTCTTCTCAAAAGCTGAGTTACCGGGAAGCAATGATAGCAACTAGAGTACCTCCCATTTTTCCACCTCATGAAATGTTTGCTTATCATTGACCAAAAGCAACCTGGTGAATTCTGTTATTCCGTATTGGCAGCATTTCATTACAGTGCAATCTTCTTCAGGAAGGACATTAGTCCTGTTTGCTGAAAGGATGTTATGGAGGAAAGCACTGGAGTTGCGCTATTTCTTCTGAATGTTGATCAGTGATCAGAATGATCAGAATATCCCTGCTTCACAAATAACGGGTGTTTAACTGTTTTTATAGTAAAACTGACAAAACAACACACATACACGCACACACACACTCAAACTCACAAATCGTGCATCACACAAACTACTGATTAAGCGTATCTGTCAGGGGTAATCATTTTTTCACCCCATAAAACGTTAGTTCATCATTGATAGAAAGCAGCGCAGTGATTTATATTATTTCTAATTGGCACCATTTCATTTAAAGATGATTTAGGTCAAGAAGGAGAGAGAGTCTCTTATTTTGACAGGACGATCTTTTTTTAGGCGTGAACACTCGCACATACACGTGCTGACACAAGAGCCGATATTTGAACCGGTGTATATACTGTATATCTAAACCAATTTATATACAGTAATCCCTCCTCCATCGCGGGGGTTGCGTTCCAGACCCCCCCGCGATAGGTGAAAATCCGCGAAGTAGAAACCATATGTTTGTATGGTTATTTTTATATATTTTAAGCCCTTATAAACTCTCCCGCACTGTTTATAAATATTCCCCGCAGCGTTTTACAGCATAATCCCTTTGTATTCTCTTAGATATTAGGTAAGATTCATTGAAATTATGTATATAAACACACACTGTTTATATACAGTAAAACCTAAATATTATTTTAAAGATATTGAGTGTCTCCGATATCACATATGTTACAGCCATTACGATAGACAGGTCACCAGCAATAAATATGTACATTGCAAGAAAAATAGTATACAGTAAATGTGTGTACAGTGACACTAAACGTACATACATGTACTAAGCACTGTAAGAAGAAAATTAATTATGGTTACTCACCAACAATGACACGATGACTTGTCCGATAACAATGAGTTTAATTTTACTGCACAACAAAGGAGAGCGTTACAGCCCTTGTAAAGGAGCCACTTCAGGCGATTGTGTAGCACTGCCGTTGTTCTTCTTCTGGCAGTCTTCAATCCAAATCCCTAAAGCAGATTCCATCCAGACTACTGCCTTATTACATCCACTTACAACTCGTTTTGCACCCTGGTTAAAAGGACGCTGCAGCCGTAGATCTTATATTCCTTTCCTACTTTTTAAATAAAAAGAATCGTAGCCTTCAACAAATCCAAAACGTTTACCTTTTCGGCAATCGTTAACATCTTCTTCTTGCGCTTGGGCACGGCACCTGAAGCAGTAGCAGATTATTTTGGAGCCATAATGAAGGGCTTGACTATGCACAAAGATAAACACTAAAGAGCACAACTCTTTACACAGCGAAGCACGTTGATGCTGAATGAGAGAGATGAGACTTCCTGGTTAACACTGCATAGCTCCTGCGTGCTCTGATTGGTTCTCTTCTCAGTCAGGAGAACTTAACTGCGTGCTCTGATTGGTTAGCTTCTCAGCCATCCGCCAATAGCGTCCCTTGTATGAAATCAACTGGGCAAACCAACTGAGGAAGCATATACAGGAAGTAAAAAGACACATTGTCCGCAGAACCCGCGAAGCAGCGAAAAATCCGCGTTATATATTTAGTTATGCTTTCATATAAAATCCGCGATAGAGTGAAGCCGCGAAAGTCGAAGCGCGATATAGCGAGGGATTACTGTATATCTGAACCGGCGTATATATATCTGTCCAAACGGATTTATATATATTCGAACGGATTTATATATATCCGAACCAGTGTATATATATCTAAACCAATGTATATATATCTCTAAACTGGTATATATATCTAAACCGGTCTAACTGAACCAATAATTAAAACAGAAGATATTAGCTTTGATATATTTACATTGGTTCAGATGATTTGGTTCACATTTTTTGGCAGGCTCTATGTTTGGCCGCCTAAGTATACAATAGCCGTCATATTTTTTGAAAGCCTATTTGAAGGTGTGTGTGTCTTTCCTAGTACCATGTAACAATTACCTAGTATATACTGCATGTTTTAATAAAAAAGAACGTACCAGATAATATCAGCTGAGGGGTCCTGACTACTCATTCAGGCGATCTTTTCTATGAAGGATCCAAATCAGGAATGATTTCTTTGGCGTTTGCCTTTGGCATTGTTACAATTGTTTACAATTAGATGCATAGACTGAATTCACTTTTCACTAATTGAGCAATTTGAATGTAATAACCAATATGACGAGATGTTATACATAGCTTACTGCAAAATGAGACTTTAATAGACTCCCTTTCAAGGGCTTGTGCGACACGGGTGCCAACTCCAACTGGCGCTCATAATGTGAAGAACATAACCGTCGATCAAGAAGTTGTAGGTTTGTTTCCAAGAGGTGCATGGTTAACAGTCCATATACATTTTCAAGGGATGCAAAATCTTTCTACAGGTAAAAGGCCTTGTGTAAAGATTATTTATATATATATATAAATATGTATATATATAGTATATACTGTATATATATATAAATAAATATATATAAATAAATTTAGAATTCACTGTTTAGCCTTTCTTTTTTTAAACTCTTGGGACAGAATACGTTAGTTTTATTTATTTATTTTCCCATATTTGGAAATTTATTGTTGTTTTAGTAAACTGCATGGGAGGAAAAGGAAGAAAAAAAGATGGAGTTGCATTCATAAAAGAAGTCGGTTTGCTTCCTGATGAAAGATCCAATTCAGTACCTAGGCGAGGAATCAAAGCATGGCTTTTCGAAAGTAGTCACGTGAAATCTGCCGTAGTAGGTTAGAATGGTACAGTAGAGTAGAATGGGATGAATCGTCTGTTGTGAATGCAGTCCGGCAAGCCTTTCAACCTCTTTTGGCCAACTGCCGGTATGTGACTTTTTGTTGTTGTGCGTTTTAATATGCATCAAGTTTATTCATTTTTGCAAATGCTGTATCCCTAAATCATAGGGTTGAGTTTCTACTTGGATGCCACAACAAGCTGGTAACACCGTCATTTACAGCAAGTCAAACGACTGTGTATTTACGACCAGACAAAACTCTTCTGGTAAGTATGTTTTTAAAAACTAACATAACTGTGCGTTTTACTAATTTTTCTTTAACCATCCAAAGTAAATGCCATACCCTGCCTTTTTAATCATGTGTAACAATCTAAATATATTCACAGACCTCTGAAGATGCTGGAGAAGAGGAAGCAATTAAGGAATAGGTAAATAAAAATGCTAATTTTTAACAATTTACACCAAACATTAATGAAGTGAGTAAACGTATACAAACTAGATTGTAATGACCTGTTACTGGAATTGTTGTAATTATTTAGTATCCTATTTAAATTTGGAAAATCTGTTAATGTGCATTTCAAAGCAGGTGGTAGTGAATACTTGTGAAGGCAATGACCAGTTGTCGTCTGTGTTTGTCCAACCAAGTATTAGCACCGGTATGTTTTATTTCATAGTTTATCAATGGTTAATTTTTAAATTGTATTACTTTTAAGAGGTGGTGGTCAGTCAGTTTTTGGCAAAAGAACTTACCAGAGTTATAAGATATCTGACTGAGCATATATGGGATGTTTAGTGCAAATATTCATCATTCTATGCTTTACAGAAATTATATAGGCATAATGTCTCCTGAGGGGAATATATCTGATGATGATGATGATCTGCAAGAAGCCATAAACAGATCTCTTCTAGAACCAAACGCATTTCAGTAAGTGCCTTGTTGAATTAACTTGCTTAAACTTAACTGACATTTAAAAGCTGAATTTTAGAAAGTCATTTTGCTAAGTGTAGTGTGGTGTATTTAACACATCTCATGCCTTCAGCTTTTAGTCTGTGTAAATTACAACTAGGCCAGTTGTGTAAAGAAAAACAATTTATTGGCCACTAGAAAGGTTGTTTATATATATATATATATATATATATATATATATATATATATATACTAGCAAAATACCCACGCTTCGCAGTGGAGAAGAAGTGTGTTAAAGAAGTTATGAAAAAGAAAAGGAAACATTTTAAAAATAACGTAACATTTGCTTTCTATTCGTTTGCATAAGCACAGTCCTTCACCAGCAATTATTTAATGTTAGCTCAGACCCGGCACTTAAAAGTTTCTGTCGCACTTTTGCTGAGTTTGTGCCAAACACTGTTCTATCCCTGACCATGTCATTTTCGTTTGCATAAGTACAGTCCTTCACCAACAATTTTAAAAATGCCAGCTGCAGCGTGTCTATAAACTTCATTTAAACTTACGGTTTACACCGTGCTTTGTTTCCGCAGTAGCTGCACTTATGAATATGCTTGTATGTGTCACTCGCTTCATATTCTTTTGCTGCCTTCTCAATTGTGTAATGCGTTTTTTGTTCAGCGCTCTTTGGAGCTCTTCCTTGTTCTCTACGTACTGCGTTCACAGTTAGTTCACGTGAGCCGCCCTCTTGTGTGATCTTGCGATGTCCACGGCTTTATTTAATGTTAGCTAAGAGCCGGCACTTAAAAGTTTCTCGCTACAGCAATTTTAACTCTGTTACAAAGTCATCCAAAGTCTTGTTTATACCTCGTGTCTTCTCATTAACCATTAAAGAAGTTATGAAAAAGAAAAGGAAACATTTTAAAAATAACAACAACAACAACATTTATTTATATAGCACATATTCATACAAACAGTAGCTCAAAGTGCTTTACATAATAAAGAATAGAAAAATAAAAAACACAATACGAAAACAAAATAAATCAGCATTAATTAACATCGAATAAGAGTAAGGTCCAATGGCCAGGGGGGACAGAAAAAACAAAATAAAAACTCCAGACGGCTGGAGAAAAAAAAAAAAAA
>JANRMT010030775.1:577-11951 GCA_026402145.1 Polypterus bichir lapradei | reverse complement strand
TTTGCTCTGATTACTGCTTTGCACACTCTTGGCATTCTCTCGATGAGCTTCAACAGGTAGTCACCTGAAATGGTTTTCACTTCACAGGTGTGCCTTATCAGGGTTATTTAGTGGAATTTCTTGCTTTATCAATGGGGTTGGGACCCGCAGTTGTGTTGTGCAGAAGTCAGGTTAGTTGGACGATCATTTATTTTTCAACAGGACATTGACCCCCAAACACACCTCCAGGCTGTGTAAGGGCTATTTGACCAAGAAGGAAAGTGATGGAGTGCTGTAAATGGTCATGAAAATAAAGAAAGCACATTGAATGAGGAGGTGTGTCCAAACTTTTGGCCTGTACTGTATGTAATATATATATATATATATATATATATATATATATATATAGTGGGTAACAGCCTGGACACAGACAGGAAGACATGATGTTGATCACCACAAACACGTTTATTTACAATATTTACAATTATAAGAAGTGCACAGAACCAGTGCCGCAGCACCAATCACCCCTCAAGTCCAGGCCTTTCACAATGTCTTTCTCTTCTCTGGTCCGCCTCCACTCCTCTCCTCCGAGCTCTGTCCTCTTCCACCTGACTCCAGCCCTCGAATGGATGGAGGCGGCCCCTTATATCCCCACCCAGACGAGCTCCAGGTGCTTCCCGACACTCCCCTGTGTGGCGGAAGTGCCGGCTGCGCACCCGGAAGCCCTCCGGCTGTCCCCGTTCCTCTTCCTCCCAGCATTTCCGGGTGTGGCAGAAGTGCTGAGGTCCAGGGCTCCAAAGGCAGCGGGGCGCCCCCTGGCGGTGACCACAGGCCCCTACAGGGTTGAGCTTTCAAGCTCCCTACTCGTGGTCCTCAAAGCAACCAGGGCGGTCGCCCCCACATGGTCTGGATAAGGCGCAAGCCCTCCAACGGTCCTGCTGGGCGTCCCAGCCAGGTCGCCTCCCCAGCCGTCTCTGACAATATATATATGTACATGTATGTATACACTGCTTTAAAAATTTAAGTCAAGTCAATGAAACTTCTGGACTATTGATCTGGTCAGTTAAGTAGCAGAGGAGGTTGTTAATCAGTTTCAGCTGCTTTGGCGTTAATGAAATTAACAACAGGTGCATTAAAGGGACAACAATGAGATGACCCTTAAAACAGGAATGGTTTAACAGATGGAGGACACTGACATTTTTCCCTCCTCATCTTTTCTGACTGTTTTTTCACTCGTTTTGCATTTGGCTACAGTCAGTGTCCCTACTGGTAGCATGAGGCGATACCTGGACCCTACACAGGTTGGTTGCACAGGTAGTCCAACTCTTCCAGAATGGCACATCAGTACGTGACATTGCCAGAAGGTTTGCTGTGTCTCCCAGCACAGTCTCAAGGTCATGGAGGAGATTCCAGGAGACAGGCAGTTACTCTAGGAGAGCTGGACAGGGCCATGGAAGGTCCTTAGCTCATCAGTAGGACCGGTTTCTGCTCCTTTGGGAAAGGAGGAACAGGATGAGCACTGTCAGAGCCCTACAAAATGACCTCCAGCAGTCTACTGGTGTGAAGTCTCTGACCAAACAATCAGAAACAGACTTCATGAGGGTGGCCTGAGGGCCCGATGTCCTCTAGTGGGCCCAGTGCTCACTGCCCAGAACCATGAGGCTCGATTGGCATTTGCCATAGATTACCAGAATTGGCAGGTCCACCACTGGCGCCCTGTGCTTTTCACAGATGACAACAGGTTCACCTTGAGCACATGTGACAGATGTGAAAGGGTCTGGAGAAGCCGTGGAGAACATTATGCTGCCTGTAACATTGTTCAGCATGAACAGTTTGGTGGTGGGTCAATGATGGTCTGGGGAGGCATATCCATGGAGGAATACACAGACCTCTACAGGCTAGACAATAGCACTTTGACTGTCATTAGGTATCCTAATGAAATCTTTGGATCCATTGTCAGACCCTGTGCTGCTGCAGTGGGTCCTGGGTTTCTCCTGGTGCACGACAATGCCCAGCCTCTTGTGGCGAGAGTATGCAGGCAGTTCCTGGAGGATGAAGGAATTGATACCATTGACTGGCCCTCACGCTCGCCCAACTTAAATCCAATAGAACACCTCTGGGACATTATGTTTCTGGTCCATCCGACGCCGCCAGGTTGCACCTCAGACTGTCCAGGAGCTCAGTGATACCCTGGTCAAGATCTGGGAAGAGATCCCCCAGGACCATTCGTTGTCTCATGAGGAGCATGTTCCGAGATTGTCAGGCATGCATACAAGTGGGGGGGGGGTCATACAAACTACTGGGCCAGGGCAACACTAAGTTCTTAGTCACCTTATCATTGCTCTTCTCACTAGATGACCCAGCTTGGCTGGGTGGCAAGTTATAGGAAGAGTCATGGTTGCTCCAGACTTCTTCCATTGTGCTCTTGGGAACCTTCAGTGCTGCATAATGTTTTTAGGTTTCCCCAGATCATTAGTTTTAAAAGTTTGTGGAAGATGTTAGAGAGTCTGATAAGTTTGTAGTGTAGAATACCATCTAAATGCTGCAGATGGAAGCTAGGAGGTGTTGAAAAACATATGATGAAACTAAAAAGGGTCTTATCTCCGCCCTTACAGATGCAGCAAAAAATATACTACAGGTTACTTTAATTTGTATTTGTCATATTCCTTTGTTCTATGCTTTATGTGCAACCAGGAGCCTTCTGAGGATGCAGACTATGTGACACTACTTATTAGCTAGGGTAGCCAAATATGAATTGCTGACATTGAAAATTGTCCTTCAAAAGGCAATTTTAAATCTGTTTTAACAATAAAAGAATAGTCTGAAATAAAGCAGTTATTTTCCATTGTCATTAATGAGAAAGGAAACCACTCTTAGAGGTTCAAGAGTGAAACGGAACAGGATCAGGAGCAGAACGATATACTTCCTGATCAAGAAGCAGAGCAGCTCAGTCGAAAAATCGGTCCAAAATGTGTTTTGACAGGGTGAGTTTAAAAAGCAGAAGGCTGTCCGTTTTATGATGATACGGGTCAACCACTTCAAATTCTGGAAGGGCTGATTGTGGAAGTTGTGTGTAAAAACAGACCTGCATATGGCACAACATATCAGGAGTAACACAATACCAAAATTAGCACAAGAAAAAATAAACAACTATTTATTTCAATCAAATGACACATTTTTCTTTTAAATAAGACCTTTTTTTTCCAAATATATTTAAAGTAAATTTAAATAGTGGCATTTGATCTGTATATACTGTGTATGTGTTTGTGTACTGTATAATATTGTTTTTTAGGTGAATATGATTATACTTACCCCATTTAATTTGCACTAATTTGTTTAAGGTACAGATTTAGAATTTAATATTTACCTTAGTAACTAATAAGCATACAGTAGACACCCGCGAAGTCACGGTTCAGAGTTCGTGGCCTCAGTCATTCGCGGATTTTTCCTTAGAACCTAGCTAATAATTAGCAGAAACCATAAATATCCTCCGCCATTTTTATGCCTTTTATCATGGCAATACTGCACTGTAGAGCGTACAGGAAGCAACTTTAGTGGAAAACGCGGCTTGGGATGGTGAAAGTAGCCAATAGAATTTGAAACTGCAACTCCCAGCAGTCCCTGCAGTGGCTCTGATTGGTCTTCTGCTGAGGGTGCTGGGGTTGTTGGGGTCAAAGGACGTCAGCGCGGCTTTTAAAAAGGGGGCTGGTGACCAAAAGCAAAAAAAAAAGTTTTTGTAATTTGTGTTAGAAGTTCCCGTCTGTCTTTTTTCTGTTGGGTTACCTGTACTTATTCATTTTGTCCTGGATCATTTCATGCGTCTGGATTGTTTGCTGTCTGCCTGTGTACATGAGGACAGTAAGTGGATTCATGGCCGTCCTGCAAAGAAAGGAGCGCTCTTGAACCCATCCACTTGACTTCACCATTTCAGGAACTAGCGGTAGGGCTATCTTTACATTCCCATTCAGTGTGCGGATCTGTGGACTATCTATTTTCATCATTGCATTTCATCCGTTGCCATTTTTCATGATTTACTGTGTGTGTTTTGCTTGTGCTTTGTTGTATTTAATGTTTAATCGCTGTAAGGGGAACAGGGATGGTATTGTTGTTTTCATTTATTTCATTTGTTTTCATTACATTCTTTATTCACTGTTTGATTACCGGTTTGCTTTGTTTTTGTTTCTGTTTGTGAGTGCGTGCGGGTCGGGCAAAGGCTGGGTGTGTCCCTGGAATCTCCACCATAAAAATTAATAAATCACTCTCGACGGTGTGAATCTTAGTGGCACCGGACCGCTACAGCGTTATTCATTTCTCCTTGCTGCTGATTGACTGTGATTCATCCCCAGCTGAGTGTTTTTGTGTTTTCCGTTTTGTTCCTCTTAACCCTTAAACCGCCACACCTGGCTATACAGTAGTTGTTTCCCAGTGCCATTTGTGAGCGCTCATGACCACTGCCAACCCCTTGTGAGCAGAGGGGCTGAACGCACCCCTAGAAGACACGGACGCTCCTCAAAAACCACTGATAGACTACTTTCACATTGCTCCCTTACTTGCTTGGCATACTTGCGGCTGCTGTGTCGCGTGATATGCTTCTCACACGATGCTAAGCATACTTAAAAGCCTGAACAGCACCTGTCCTTTTTGGCTGAATGCTTTGTTTCTCTCTCCTTCCCCAGACATCCTCTGCTCCTGTTGGGGGTCCCGCTCCCATTGTGCTCCCCTATGATGTTTGTCTATTCTATAATCGAGAACTAACTGCATACTGAGCTTGTTTTACTTCTGAAAGAAGCGTGTTTGTTTGAAATGTTTGAATAAAGTTCCTGTCTTTACAATCTTCTGTGTTTCTGTGCAATTCTGTGACCCAAGCGTGACATCCTGCAGCCTCAATGTCCCTGGGATTGAGCCGCTGCACTAGACTAGCCTGCCAGCATCAGCGCTTACCTCTGTGTGTTTGCGTGCAGCCAGTTTAAGTGCAGTTGCCTCTGTGATTTATATCAATGGCATCAGTTGCACTTTGTACATATTGTTCCAGTAGTTTTTTAAATAGTTTTTACAGTTCATTAGCAGTGTGTAAAATGATTAGTGTTGCAGTAGTTGTGATGCTCTTTGCATGAAAAAAAGTGTTCCATTAAAATTTCACTTTTTCTTTGTGAATTGTGACGTATACTTAAAGTGCAGCAAAAAAGTATCTGGCGTCCAGAAATCCATTAACCCCAAGTATGAAACGCCGAAAAATCCCTGCACCTTCTAAGGCTTCTGGCAATGAAAACACACTTGCATGAATTACAGTACGTATAGCGGTAACATCGGTATTTTACATTCTAGCACTGCAGGTGACATATCAGTATAGTACTGTACAGTATGGAGGTTTACCTTTACATTCTTTTTTTTAGGTAATGTATTAAGCTGAGTTTGAAATTAAAATTAAAGTGTTTTGGGGGCATATTTAAGGTTTAAACTATAAAAATAGGCATTTTTTTTAACCACATCCAAAATTTGTGGTTTTTCACAATTCGTGGGTGCTCTAGGAACGTAACCCCCATGAATTTTGGGGGTGTACTATAAATGTTTTATTTCATTTAAATTTAAACCTTTAATTCATCTTGTATAATAAAATTAATAAAATGTCTACTGCCATTCTGAAGAAGCCCTTAAAATAAAGAACCTCAATTGAACACTTGGTGGTCATATTGAGCAGAATGAAGTCTTATATAACATATCACAGCAGAGACAGTGCAAGAACATGGAACAAATAGCTGTGATGGCTGATTAAGGATGACTGCAGACCCAGCACTCCCACTCAAGAATGCCTAATAAAACAGAACAAGATGAAAATCAGGAGCATAAAGGGTACTTGGTTTTCCATGCAATTAGATTTTAGCAGTGCTCTGTGTCAGATAAAGTCTTATCACTGACCAACAAATAGCCTTATTTTTCTCATTTGCCGAGAGACTTGCTCCTTCATACATTTAGATGCACACAGATTAATTTAAAAGGATGCAGACCGAATATCCTGATTTAATACTTTTTTAGGGTGAGTGCAATTCATACAAAATTATAGAGACAACTGTAGCCTCTTGACACAGAATAGAAGGAGAACCTAATTTAAAGGAAAACCTGGGATTGCAGGAATGATGTATCACTAGAGACTTCTAAAGAAAATAAACACAATGTTATCAAGACCGCAAAAGCCATTAGGCTGCTTTCATGAGACTGTTAGGGTTTTTTTCCTCTCTATTCTCATTCTTCTACTTCGTTTAGAGCTTCAAGATATCTGTTAATTGTGGACTAATTCAGGCAGTGTCTTCCTTTTTACAGAGATTAAGTTATGTGATGAGTAAGCTATTTGAGGATTTTGCAGCAGCATTTTCACCTCACTAATAATCGAACGAATCATTAGCTGCAAGATGAACATATACTTTAAATGATGGTTTCCTGATGCCCTTGAGTCCATGTACCTTTCAGAAGAACAAAGCACAGATATGGACTGTTAGTTCATAATACCAGGATATTTTTAGCTGAGCTAGTCTGTCTTAATAAAATACACCATAATGAAAAAAAATTTACTCTTCCCAAGTGGATTATGATGACAAACAGTAAAACATTAGCTTATTTTTATAAATGTATGTAATGAATTATATTAAGATTAGCTAGCAAAAAACAACACTTGAAAATTTGTTTTTTGGAGTGTGCTTATTATCAATACATAATAATTAAAGAACATCCTCATTCATTTTAAACACATAGGGCATGAGTGTAGTATTAGACATTTTTATGTATCTCTTTTTATGTATTTTGGATCTTGATATGGGACTATTCTTATCCTGACATTTTATTTTTCTGCTTGGAATTAAGTTTACAGAGTTAAATTTTTATCTTCTTATTTTTCATTATTCAGGTGACCTTGAGCGTCACGCTGATGATGTCACGAAAGTCGCAATATCAATTTGGCATTGATCACACTTTGTATTATCTCTTGGTGGATTAAAGAGCTTGTTAAAAAATCTCTTAGTCCGCAGGTGGTGGGTGTAACAGAGTAAGTTGCAGAGGACAGAAAACTATTGAAAAAGATGATCCGCTGTGGCATCCCCTATAGGGATCAGCTGAAAGAAGAAGTGTTTGTGCGCGCTTTCCTCAAGTAGCTCCTAGTGGTGGGATTGTGTGTCTTGGTTTCAACCTCACTGTGATTTTGACTCCTAAGTAACGTCCTTTTGTTTCTCAGTTGGCTGGTTCTATTTTATCTCACTGTTTTGACCTTTTCCTTTCCCAGACTGCATCTCTGTTTTCATTTATCTCCTGGTATTTTTGTGCTCCCGATAATATTCTGGCACTCCACTGCATCCCCAAAAATGACCAGGCATCTTAACTTTGGCTTACTTGAAGAGACAACAAGTTGTTCTATAGTGAAACATGTCAACGCATGCAGTACAAGGTTCACAATGCACTCTTCATCATCAGTATCAATGCAACTCCTTCACCCATTTTTGACCACACACAAAGATACAGTATGCATGTGTTTGGTTGTAACACTCATTTGCTATTTAAAACCAAGTATAACTAGGAAAGGTTAATCTTTAACACAGCAGGAGTACTAAATAAAGTAACCACCTTTTGTGATTGCTTTATCACAGCAGTTGTAACTGTGTTATTGGATCTCATAATAAATAAAAGTGACTCCCCAATTGGAAATATTGTTGGTGTGGCATATAGTGGAAATGGAGGGGATCTGGGGCCACTTAATTAATTCTGTGGACTCCTAAGGGGGAATCCCTGAAAGTACTTTCTAAAATCATGTTTGGGTGCTATAAATTGCTCAGTGCCTGTTACTGAGTTTATGAGAAAACACTGTAGCAGACAGATCTTCACAGACTTGCCGTAACTAGATACTTGAATGGCAGCAGTCTTCTGACTTGGAAAGGAATCGCATTCTGTAAATTGGGGGAATTCAGTAAAGACGGCACCGACCTTTATAGGGCACAAATAAATCAGAGCCCCTTAATGAAGCTTGCCTACTTGGAGCATCACCTTAGTGATGATAAAAGCTATGAACACCAAAGCTGATATCGTGATAGCAGCAATATTTAGGTTGGAAACAGAGCCCGACCAGCTACATCTTGTTCCTATTTTCTTGTTTTGGTGTTCTTTCCTGTGCCCTGTTAAATAGGAAAGTGAAGTTATTGGCCTTGTTAGGCTTTTAAACCGCACTAATGCTATTTATTGTTCAATAGACAGGCCTGTTGTTACAATGAGCAGATTGCGCAGAGGGGGATTGAAAGAAGTTTTAATGAGGGTGCACTGTAAAGGGAGTCAGCATTCAGATGTAAGTATCAGAATGAAGCTGCAGCAGCCTTTCACACTGCGTATGTGTTACGAAAAGTGGCTGCTCTGTGTTATGATGGTCATAAGTACAAGGTGAGATGGCTGTGGGTTTGCAGAGTGGTTGTCGATGGTTGGGTGCAATTCCTCTATTTAAACTAGATATATCTTACACAATAGCATTCTCAATAGATGGTCTAATAAGTTGGAATATACAATAAATTAAGATTTTGGCTTCAGCCCACACTAGAGCATTAATAGGACCAGCTGATTACCAAAGAATAAAGCATGCTGGAGATAAGTTACATGTAAAGACAATGCAAATGGAATTACATTTGAAAAAATATCACTGATGTACCCTGCTGCTCTTGTGGAGGAGGCTTCTTCGACTTCTGTGGACTATTTGCTCCAGTAATGGTCTGGATGGACTGCTGGCTGTCATATTACTTATCTGTCACAAAAACCTGTTTTTCTGTGCTTGTTTATTAATGCTTGGACAGTGTGTTTACTTGGTATAAGGCACTTAAACCTTTGCTCATTATGTATGCACTTTCCTGCAGTATGCCACCTTTTAAAAGAAACCCACATTTCAGACATGATAGACAGATATGAAAGAAAATATTATAACGTTAGAAAGAAGTAAGCCATTTAAACAATTTACTAATAGAAATGAGAGGAACTATATAAAAGAGAAAAATGAAGGACACTGTATGATGTAAGATATAAGTTAACAGTAGTTCATAATATAAAGGAAGGAAGCAATGGAGAAAGAAAAAAGAAAATCGGATTTAGATTGGTTCCCAGTAATTGCTGGTGCAGAACCATAGAACATAAAATATAGTGCAAATCTGGAAAAAACAATCCTATTTATTAAACACTTAATTCATTAAATAAGGGACTTCATGAGTATGAGCTACTTTTAATTGTGTCCTCCTTTAGTGGAAAAGCTTCATTGTTTGTGCCATGTGGTTGGCATCCTGCTGTATAATAAATAGTTGTATTTACATTTCCTGGTATTATGGATAATGACATTTCTTTAGATTCATATATTTAACCTAAATATCCACTAATTGAGCTTCCAGCATTTTTTTCTTCATATTTTTGTCTGATTAAAATTTTTATTACAGTCCTGGCTAAAAAAAAAATTAATTAATAACGATTATAATAATAATAAATAGTCTTTTAACCTTTTGTTTTGGCCTCTGTTTGCTTATCCGTGAGATTTTTTTTTTATCTTCTTATTCACAGAGTCTTGAACAATTTTTTAAATTTACCTCTAAAATTTAATAAACACTTTATTGATTAATGTCTAATGTATTCTGCATCCTCTCTGTAGATGTTTTAAAACTCTGTTAATGTACTCCAGCTACTTTAAATTGTTGCAATTATAGTTACAGATACAACCCTGGTTATTGGCACTAATTATAATGGAAATGTTCCTAGATAATTAAAATCCAGGGTTAATTGCAAAGGGGCACAAAGCATATTGTATGCTTCTTATTTTGGTATTGATATGGCTCATCAACAAATATTAACACCATTGCCATGTATAAGGAGCATTGGCACAGGTTAAATCACAGCAGTTCTCTTTATATTCAGATAGTAGTTAAATGCTGTTTTAAAGACACGGGTGCTGCTTGATTTGTAAATGTGTACTCTTATAAAATTTTAGAACTATTTGTGTTTTTTTTTACTATTTGCAAAATGTAAAATCAGCCTTCAGCTATATTAGGCTCATCCTTCCAAAATGTACACCTTGCTGATGATTCATTTAGACTAGGTTTCTATGTGGCCTATGGTTACTAACTAGTATTTTCTTGTACATTTTTTTTAAATGTAGTACACATTTTTAAAATGGTTACTAGTCAAAATTATCACCATAATGGAATTAGCACTGGAGCACTGGGTTGTCACAGATGGGAGAGGTGATGCGTGATACACAAATAAAACCAAATTATTTTTGATTTTCAACAGATACGCCAAAGAGTGCATACATAACAGACATGAGCAAACGGAGCAACTTCATTCTACACCACACAGTGCCATAATTCTTAACCAGCAGAAAGTCCATTAAAGAATACAAAGAGTCTTATAAAATACCTGCTTTCTTTTTAAAACTGTAACCACAAAGGGGTGCGACTGAGCCCCACATCACATCACAGGGTTACCCATCCCAACTCTGAATTCAAATAAACAACAACATTTATTTATACAGTGGAACCTCGGTTCGCGACCATAATTCGTTCCAGAACTTTGGTCGTAAACCGAGTTGGTCGTGAACCGAAGCAGTTTCCCCCATAGGATTGTATGTAAATACAATTATTCCGTTCCAGACCGTACAAACTGTATGTAAATATGTAAAAATATGTAAAGATTAAGCACAAATATAGTTAATTACACCATAGAATGCACAGTGTAATAGTAAACTAATGTAAAAACATTGAATAACACTGACACAAAACACCCAGGCTCCCTGATCAGCTACACGAGCTGGCTTGCTCGCGCTCTCTCTTTCTCCCTCTGTAGCACACACACCACCAAAGCCCCTCCCTCCCTACCTCAGCTACAGGAGCAGCCTGGCTCATGCGCGCTCTCTCTCTCTCTCTGTCTCTGTAGCGCGAGCGCGCACACACACACACACACACACACACACACCCCCCCATCCCTTCCCTGTCAGCTGCCTGTGCTCTCTCACTCTCTCTCTCTCTCTCTGCGCTTGCTCGCTCGTGCTTGAAGCACAGCAGAAAAAAAAACATCGCACAAATCCGAACTGCATTTAAAAACCAACTCACAAGCAACCAAAAAAGTAACATTGCAGGAGATCACGCTATTAAACTTAAAGCCTGATCGCTGTAAACTATGTTTTTAAAATGAGTTTTAAGCACAGCAGAAAAAAACATCGCACAAATCCGAACTGCATTTAAAAACCAACTCACAAGCAACCAAAAAAGTAACATTGCAACAAATCACACGATGAAGTCCTCCATGTAAACAATTTTTTTTAATGAGTTTTAAGCACAAGGAAAAAAGCAAACATTTGATAAAAGAGAAAAATAACATTGCAACAAATCGCATTATG
>JANRMT010030774.1:10570-23435 GCA_026402145.1 Polypterus bichir lapradei | reverse complement strand
GTTTAATTTAAAACCAGCTTCATATTTTCTTTTGATTGAATGCTCCATCATAGATAAGGGATGGTCTTACAATAAAGGTGTATGAGGGTGGGTGAGATATAAATAAACACAAATCAGTGCAAATGTTGCTACGGAAATAGTTTGGGTATTACTGTGTGGTCACGTAGGCACAATACATAGAAAACAAAAGGCAGTGTGCTCTGTGGTTCCTCTCTCAGGTAGGTGTTAGCATAACATAATCTCTTGGACCAATAGTTTGAGTTTTCTGCATTCGACTTATATGACCGACATTATAAAATACCAGAATTTATACGTTAAAATCAACTCCTGACTTATCTGCGGGAGAACTTATCCGCGAGTATATACGGTAATAAAAAAGACAGAATAATGTGAATAGTTAACAACTATTAACATATATTAAAAATTAAAAAATGAACGAAATAGACACGAAAATGAAATAGACACGAAAACTTGAACAACCTGGGCTGAAATATAACACATTTTAGTTCTTTTTTAATTTTTCTCTGTCTTGTCTGAAGCTAAAAAATCATCTTGGTGTCATTTTGGGGGGGGGGTTTAACATTCACGGGACCTAATTCTGCAAGAATTATTATTAGAACTTACATTTAAAAGTTGATTCTTTTACTGTCTTTCCCGATACTATTTTGTTTTGAGTGTGGGTGCTGCCATTTTTTGCCTTTTGTGTCACCTTTTTCCGGGGGGATTGCCCCATGATGCACCAGGCCTGCATTTTTTGTGATGTCATTGGTGAGCCAGTATAAAGTTCACCCCAAAACAGTCTCCAGTATCCCAGATCTGACTGAAACTAGTGACTATGTACTCTTGATTACAGATGATTTGAAACAAATCTCTGTGTTTTGATTCCAGTTTTTGGTTTACACTTTAGCTCTGAAGATTCTCTTCGGTTTTGGCCTTTGCTTTGCTCATGACTCTGTTCTTTCTTCTCACTCTTTGCTTTTGAACTGAGTGTCCTTGTCTCAGTCAGCACACTCCACGCGGCCATTAGTATGTGTCTTGGTCAAAGCAATACTGAAGAGTGAGAGTGGAAAACAGAAACAGAAATTAACAGATTACTGACACTGACAGTGATCACATTACAGGGGAACGCTGATTTAACCTCAAAATGGTGTCCTTCTGTGCTCCTAAATAACTAGAGCTACAGCATTAGGGTGTGGAAGGCTGGCGCAGTCGCAAATTGGCTCATAGCACACATGATGAAATAGCCATTTAGTGTGTCTAAGTGCACATATCTCGTGGAAAGTGGCTGTGCAATGTGACACTGCTCAGAAGTACAAGGTGCCGAAGCTGCTGTTTGGAGATTGCATATGTGTTTATGATACAATATGTCTACAGAAGATGGGCATATGCTGACTAGTAGTATTCTGCCTAAGTATTTTATCTTGTAATTCACCATACCAGGCTAACATCTCAGTGCTCATCCAACACTGGAGCACTAATGGGACTCCTTTCATTACTATGAAGTATTTGGTGAACTCCATGGGGGCAGGTGTGGTAGGTTTTTACTCCAACTAAACCATTTTCAGGCCACTGCTCATAATGTCATTTATCATTGCATACATTTCACTTTACCTGAGAATAAATAAAATGCTTTATGAATTAAAGATGACGAAATCATCTTAATCCTTCCAGTTCTTAATCTGTCTTTATTTTAACAAATAAAATGAACAGCTGTCATCTCCCACTTAGTTTGTGTCTTCTCTGTTAATTGGCTGCAAGGAAGAAAAAGCATTAAGAGCTTTAAAAAAAGCAGAGAATCTGAGCCGAGTGCTGCGTGTCAAACCTTTAATTACAGTAAGCGAATTTGTGAATTTGAAATAGTATAAAAGCCACAGTGTTTTTAAATTTCTAACATTACAGAGTCTTCTTGTCAAAAGACACATTCAGTTATAAGCACAAAATCTGCCATCAAACAAAGTGAGTGTTTGGAGTGAATGATGGTAGATGCTTCAGCCCTTCAGGATCTCGAGTGGACTCCACTATTATGGAAATGCTGCTTCATAACTGGTGATCATTTATTCATTCATTTCACTATTTGCTCAACACTTCTAATCAATCAATATTTTTTATTTACTTTCTTTTTTTAGTGAGGGCAGCATGGTGGTGCAGTGCTTAGTGCTGCTTCCTCACATTCCCAGAGTGCCAGGTTGGAAGTCTGTGCCTGATTTCTGTCTGGGGGAAGTTTCTATGTTTTCCCCATGTGCAATTGTGTGTCACTCAGAATTTCCCTTCACATCTCACAATTGTGCATGTTAATAATAATAATAATACATTTTATTTATATTGCACCTTTCCCATACTCAAGGCGCTTCACAGAGTCTTAGAAAAAAAAATAAAATGTTACACGCTAACTGGCCTGCTGCTGTTGCATGTGCCCTGTTGAACGACTAATTCTTACCTTGTGCTCAGTGCTGTCAGGATAGGCTACAGATACCTGCAAACCATCAACTGATTTAAATGTTTTTATTAGCAATAATTGATATTACTTAGGCCCTGCTCAATACCCAGATTTTTACCATCAGATCCACTTAACTGCCCACAGCTGGCTACCTTCACTCTGATATATTTAACTAGACACGTTCCTTACTGCAAAATTAAACCAGAAAACAAATGGGCTATGCAAAAACACGCAGTGCTTTACTCAGTCATTTCTCTAAAATACAGGCTTGCCCTACTTTAGGAAAATTTGCAGATACAAAGAATCAGGGACCAGTTTCAAATGTGCTGCTGGCCCGAACAGCCGGTTATCTACACAGTCATACACCTCCCAGCAGCCTGCAGAACAGGGCAAGGTTAGGCTTTTGAGGTGAAATTTTCCATTGGTGATGCTAGGTCCCATTCTCAGTCATTCTCAGAGCTAATTTAGACACGGTCCTCATGGCAACCTTCACAAGGGGTGGGGCTAGGCCTTTGGGGCGGGGCTGGATACACAATCCCAGTTTCAGTTATTCCCAGAGCTGAGGCCACTGTGTTCAGGTGCTCTCTTTACAGTAAACTCTAAACAGGGCAGGGCTGGATTTTTGGGGCGGGGCCTCGATGTTTGAGACCCACAATTCCAGTTTCAGTTGCTTCCACAGCTGACATTCGGATGCAGTCCTCAATGCAGCTTACTGAACAGGGTTGGGGTTCATCTGCAGGCTGCAGCGTGGTGGGCTTTTGTGCATACGTGTTGCGATTTACTCAGCTGGACATGTGTGTTGCTCACATGTCCTCTAAGGTTACCCTAATCATCATGGCTCCAAAGCAGATTATGAAGTAGCTCAAAAAACCAAAGTAAAAACTAAAAGGCCACTCATTTGAATGTGAAACCAGAACTGATAAAATCTAGGTAAGTGCATTTTTAAATACTAGGTACATTACCTGTCGTAAATAGATAAAAGAACAATATTTTTAATAAGTCTTAATTAGTGTAAGCTGCAATAATTCTGGGTGTTCATAGGAAATTTAATGATTTACTTCATGAGGTTGTGGTAGCCGGCCCAGACACAGACAGGTGGACACGTCAATGTCACCCAACACACGTTTAATAGGCATACTACTATTTACAGAATAAGTGCAAGACACCCCAAAGTCCTGGCCACAACACAGTGCCTTTTCCTTCAGGCCTCCTCCTTGTCTCCCCTCCACACTTTGTCCTCTCTTCTCTCCCGACTCAAGCCATCACACGAAGGGAGGCGGCCCCTTTTATAAGCACCCGGATGTGCTCCAGGTGTGTTCCGGCAATTTCCCACCGACACGCCCTAGTGTGGCGGAAGTGCCAGTTGCATCCCCGGAAGCACTCCGGGTGTCCCTGCTCCTCTTCCCCCCAGCACTTCCGGGTGTGGCGGAAGTGCTGAGGTCCAGGGCTCCAAAAGGCATAGGGGCGCCCCCTGGCGGTGACCATGGGCCCCTACAGGGTTGAGCTTCAAAGCTCTGTACCCGTGGCCCCCAAAGGTACCAGGGCGGTCGCCCCCACATGGTCTGAGGAAGGCGTAAGCCCTCCTCCAGTCCTCCTGGGCGTCCCGGCCAGGTCGCCACCCCAGCCATCTCCGACAAGGTATAGAAGTACATAATAAACAAGAACAATTGTCTCAAATGATTAATGTCTAAATATTCTCGATTTTAATAGAAGTGTGTCATTTTTCACCGTCTGATCGAGGTCCTTAAAAGGCTAGATCCCTAGCAAAGAGTCAAAAATCAAAAATAACATGAAATTCATAATCACTGACCTTCAAATAGTCTAAAACAGTACCCCACATGTTTGTGTTTGAAGTTTTCATTTTTAACTTTCTGGGTTAGGACCACTGGTAAAGAAACAAACATCAATATCATGTTCACGATCAAAAAATAGCATAAAACGACACTCCACCAGCCTATATCATTAATCTCCATTTTTCAAGTTTTGATAAAAGGAGTAACTTTGACCCTTCATATCCCATTAGGTGGTGAACCCCTGGGGTTGATTGATGTGACATGCATAACTTCAAGCCCTTCTGTTCATTTTTTCTGAAGACACCTATTACTTTACTCTTTATCAAAATGGTGTCATTTCTTGCACAAAATACGGTCCAAAGATGGCCTAACAATTAGAATGTTTTGGGTTGAGGGGGCCAAAAATAGGGTGTAACCCTAAAAAAGCTCAATGTCTTATATAATTAGACAGCAAACAAGTCAAATGGCATGTCATATGTGGGGATTTTTTCATACCAGTGAGTCAGAAGTCGCCGGACAAACTGAAGTGATTTCAAAATGTTTTATAGGTAATTCTGATGAATACAAAGTTTGATATTTGATATCTCGTACCTCACATGTGCTCTCAGTATTCCTCCAATGCCTTTCCTTGGTATCTTCAAGTGTCTGACCCTCTTTTGAATGGCACTCCCTCTCACGAACCCTTGCTTTTCAGACTCTGTCATTTCGAGGCACACTGCTCACCGCCTGTCTGCTTTTTGACTAGCACCAGTGCCAGATGGGCTTCCATTACTCATTGTGAATATATCAGTCATATTCTTACTAATACTTTCCGTGTTTGAAGGCGCTCCTCGATGTCTTTATGTGTGTCAGGCCTCTCTTGCCTGGAGCTTCATGACTTGATGACGTCTGACTGAGCAATCACAGCGAAACTGACCAACCAGACCCAAGCCAAGCTAACCAATCAGATCGCTCAGAAGGCCCATATACATACACACACACACACACACACAGAGAGACATACACAGACTGTAGCATTTTACTATGAAGAAGATTATTTAGTGCTGGTCAATGGCTTATTTAGTGTTTGTTTTTATTGACTGATGCTATTATTAAATTAATTCTGTCAATTTTCGCGACGTTTGGTGGTATTTGACCAAAAATGTTAGTCAGTTTTGGAACCAGAGAATGCCTAAAAATGTTTTCCATTCAAATTAATTGTAATCAGGCATTTGCGTTATGAAAATTCATTTTACAAAGGGAATTCAAATTAGCTCCTTCTTAAAGCGAGGAAGCCTGTATGCTCAGTTCATTGAATTAAGATCCATTCATTAAGATGTCTGCTCACGCTGCTTAAGGTTGCAGTTACATGGCTCTTACTTGATTGTAATATGACTCATTTGGAAAAAGAAGGTAATTTAAATTATTACATGGGTAGGAATTTTTTTGAATATGTATAAAAGAGAGAGAGATCGATCTTATTCTTATTTGTACTTTTGGTACCTAAGTCCACTTGATATCAGATAATTTCAACTTCAACTTTTTTTTGATCTGTTATTGAATTAGATACGTTCAACTTCTGCTTGAGTAATTTTCGTACCTTTTTCTTTCGCTTGAGTCACTTTCCAGAAAGGTGACTCTGCTTTTACCCGAGTATGGCAGTTAGGTACTTCATACAACACGACACCACACTGAGCCTAGCATAACATTCACTAATCTGTATAATCCAATTCAGGGTCGTGGAGGGCCAGTATAGTGCCACGGACAGTATGCCAGCCCACTGCATGGCCCATTTACCCATAGTCACATGGGTCCAATTTGGTCAATTAGCATGTTGGGAACGTGGCAGGAAAACATTCACATAAATGAAAACTCCACAAAAACAAAGTCTGGGTACAGGGTTCAAACCCAGGATCCTGGATCCATGAAGCAGCAGTGCTAACCTGCTGCCCCCCCCCCCAACTTTATAACATAAAAAAAGCCACAATGTGCCCCCAAGGATATGATCAGCATGTGCACGTATTAATGTAATGGTGTGCATCATATTCTTTCATTTCCAAAATATTTGCCAAAAAATATTCGGATTGCTCCTTGTACATCTGTGTCTGAGCCAAATTAGAAATTCTAATGAAATTGACAAAAGCTGTGTCTGACAGAGCAACAGATGAGCTCCAATTCATTTCTACTTCCCTCAGCTCTCAGGCCACTTGGTTAGTAATGTGTTTATAATCTCACTTTCTTTAACTTCATTAGCACTTGTTTGTGAGGAGAACATTCTGCAGGAGTAAATTAATTAGCGTGCACTGAAGATAGAGACTTTTTCAGATATTTTGGAAATGAGCTGTGGGTCATCAGGAAAATGAAGATGCCATTCATCAGTTTTAACACTTCAGGTAAACTACTATTAGTATAAAAGGTTCAATAAACTCACCTTCTGTTTATGCTAACGCACTTTTTCAATGGTGCTGCCTCACAGCATTCAAATCCAAGCCCAGTCGCTGTCTCTGCATGTTCTTTCAAAAGCACTGTCATAGTCTGGCGTCCCACCCAATGCTTGTTCCTGCAAAGTGCTCCGTACTTCTGGGACAGGATTCATGCCACTATTGTGAGCAGGATTAAGCAGATTTTATTTGTTATCATTTAACCTAACCTGCACCTTCTCAGAATGTAGAAGGAAATCCAGAGGATACGCCACACAAATGGAGGAGAACATGCAAACTACACACAGATAACACCGAGATGCAAGATTCAAGGCCCCTTCAAGTTCATTTCCTGTTTCATTAAGTAAAATAGATTGCATTTGTCTTAAAGAAGCTGAGGTGCAAATGACAGTGTGCATGTAATGGGTATAGCAGTGCATGTTGGATAGTTGGAATTGGAGCAGACTATTTAGACAGAAGACCTAAAAGGCAAGTGGAAAGTGAAGACAAACTCGTAGAGCAAGGCTCCGGTTTATCAGATGACATAGGTGTTATGTTTTATCCAGTGTTGTCGTAGTTTAACATTATTATTTGTTAATATCGTCTTTCTTTTGCTGTTTATTCTGTTGCATATTACGTTAATAATTCTGTTTTTGGTTTTGTTTTGTCTTTGGATTTTTGTAACTTTAGAATTTTCTTTGCTTCTTATTTCTGTGTAGCGTTGTTTGTAATCTGCCTTGCCTTCTGTATGCGAGGCCTAAGGAGCTGGGGCCACCTAATTATGCAGCTCACTCACCGGCCCTTGCAGTACTTAAGCTGAAGCTTTAGGAGCTTTCAACAGATTCAGTATAATGCTGGTTATTAGGATTTCTTTTTTTTCCATTTTCTTTGTTTTTGCCCATTGAATTTTCTGGCTTTTGACCCCTGCATTCGCTATAAGATACAGTTTCTGGTGATATTTATTGGGTTTCATTGCTTTTTTTGCTCCTTTTTCTTCCTTCCTTGGTTGTTCTGGTTATATGTTGAATTCTTTTGAATAAATATTTAAACATAAGGATCTTGACTTTTTTATATTGGATCAGAGGTTTTTCTTTTCTCCATGTTTGTGAGCATTGTGAGACTCCGCTTGGGCTTGGGTCAGAGTCCATAGAAGGCTTTCTGCACTATATGGAGGGTGTTGTACCACGGCTGAGTGTTCAGGAATGGATTAAGATGTTCAGAAATGGTCCAACAAATATTTGGCATGAAGAAGGAGCTGGACACCTATCCATGTCCACTACTGACTACATCATTGAGGAATTCCATTCAAGGATTCTGATGAACCAACCAATGCTACACCTACAGCCCATAAACAGGAGAGCACTTATCACTGCTCTTCTCTTAATGTAAAAGGAGAGCGAAGCAGACATAATTAGTTCAAGAAAACAGCAAGAGAGACTGAGAGATCAAAGTCGGAACTTACACCATTTGTTCACATGTGCACAGGGAAAGCTGTAGAGTCACCCCAAGTAAAATGATCACAAAAGTGTGGATAATTAGATGTTTATTCTCGTAGAAATGACATGAAGAGGTAATGAGTACAGCGAATAACAACATACTTAGTATTTACATTGCATTTAAAATCTTCTTACGGCTGCCTCATCTTCAAGTTCTAATGATTTAATATTTCTCTGGTACTATAATGCATCAGTAAAGTGCCACAATGGCCTGCTCTCCGTCATGGCTGCTAACAGAGACAATAGCATTCATTTTAACTCTACATCAGATATTTTTTTGAAAAAACATACATTTTTTGCTTCACTTGATTTTTTTTATTATTTCAGCTATTTTAGCTTCCACTAGTCTATCTGTTCTTAACAACTTCCTATTATAAAATGTATTCCAATTGATGTATTTTTCAGACTCTGTATATTAATACATGGCATCATGTTCTAATATCACTGTTATTTTTGGATATGACTCTGTTAAAAAATTTCATAAACAGCAATGTGATATCTGCCTATTTGATGACATAAATACAAACAAATGGTAAATGCTTCATCTGTAAAGCAGATAAATGAACACACCTGAAATGTCTAACCAGCGGAGGAGTGGCGGCACTTCCTACCTCACAGCCACAGAAGACTTGCTTCAAAATTTCAGGCTGTGTCACTTCTGTGTGACATCTGCGCGCTCTGCCCATGTCCTTCCTTCCAAATGTATGACTGTTTGGGAAAGTGGCTGGGTAGTGGTGGGCCCTGTGAAGCACTGACAAATTATCGAGGACTTTCTCCTGCCTTCTGCCTGGTGTTACCAGGATTGATTTTCAGCCTCATGAGAGCCTGAGTTACAAAATGACTGAATGCATGGAAATAGAGCCCTTCTCTAATGCCGTTTATTTCATATAGTGCCCTTCTACAGTAAACATCAGCCCAAGGAGAGGGCTAAAATACAATTCTTTCTGCATTAATTGAAATTGCAGCACCAGCAGGTTAAGTGTGATCTTATGTTAAGCTATTAAGTTATCATCCATCCATCCATTATCCAACCCGCTATATCCTAACACAGGGTCACGGGGGTTTGCTGGAGCCAATCCCAGCCAGCACAGGGCACGAGGCAGGAACAGATCCCTGGGCAGGGTGCCAGCCCACTGCAGTTAGCTATCATTAAGTTAAGTTATTAAGTTATTATTATCTTAGGTTATTGCAGCACTGGCAGGTTAAGTGTCATCTTAAGTTATTATTATTATTATTTAATAATAATAATAATAATAATAATAACTTAAATTCATAATAATAATATTAAGTTAAGTTATTATCTTAAGTTACTGCAGCACAGGCAGATTAAGTGTGATCTTAACTTAAGTTATTATTATTATTATTATTATTTTGAAGTTAAGTTATTAAGTTATTATTATCGTAAGCTATTGCAGCAATGGCAGGTTAAGTGTGATCTTAAGTTAAGTTATTAAGTTATTATTATCCATCCATCCATTATCCAACCCGCTGTATCCTAACTACAGGGTCACAGGGGTCTGCTGGAGCCAATCCCAGCCAACACAAGGGTGCAAGGCAGGAAACAAACCCCAGTCAGGGTGCCAGCCCACCGCAGGGCACACACACACACACCCACACACTTATTATTATTATTATTAAGTTATTATTATCTTAAGTTATTGCAGCACAGGCAGGTTAAGTGTGATCTTAAGTTAAGTTATTAAGTTATTATTATTATTATTATTGTTATGGTTATTAAGTTATTATTATTATTATTATTATTATTATGAAATTAACTTATCTTAAGTTATTGCAGCACTGGCAGCTTAAGTGTGATCCCGAGATGACAACTGACCCACCAGCCTTGTGGTTTCAAGTCCAGATCCTTAGCCACAAGGGGCTACACTGGCAAAAGAAAGAACATCGAGTTTTATGGATAACGTAGAAGACAAATTACAAATGAAACACAAGTAGGCTAAGCAACTCAGGGTCATAGTGGTGTCAGTGGGGGAATCTCAGCCTGCCATGTGTTACTTTCAGTTTTGTGATCACACTTGACACTTTTATGCTTTTTTTTAATGCACACTTAAAATAGTCTCCACTCCCGCAATGAGAACTCCTTCACATAGCTCACACCTCAATTAATTAATTCTCAGCGTGTAAAAATGGATGATTACAGGGAGCGCACTTGAGCTTGTCCACCCCAGAATGAAGTTTATGGTTCCTTTAAATCCTTCATATTTTTCCACCCTCTTTTATGATTCTTCATACATAGTGGCCCTGCAGTAAAGCTCAGGGATAATTTCTTCTTTAAGAAGAGTCCCTCAGAAATCCAGGCACTTAGCTCTGAGATAATGAAACACTTTACGGCTTTCTCACCCAGTCTGCTGATCTTTGAAAATCCTTTGTAAATGCTTTAACCTTTGCATTTATACCGCATTTATCTGCTAAATAAAGTGCAAGGATTTCTAAGCTCCTATGGCTATGATGGAAATGGAAAGCAAAAAACCATGCGAGCAGTGTAATGTTGTCCATACATAAGACTGGAGTGAGGGAAAATGCTTAGCGTGCTCTGACATCACATTAACAGACACGGGTGTTAGGGCAGAGGAGGTTTTCTTTCTCTGTGGTGTACATCAGTTTATCTATCCATACATTTTACAGCATACAAAATCAAGGAATGCCAGCACACTTGCTGCGTTAGGACAGTCCAGTGTGTCCACCTATTTTTCTGCAAGGGGTCTGCAAGATCTCAAAAGCTGCTCATTTAGGACAGACCTACACTCTTAAAAATAAATCTTCAGAGTGATGCCTTAGGGAAGGGGTCCACGGCCCGTGACAGCTGGGCTGCGAGAGAACTGCCGACAACGGAGACTCACTCAGTGAAGGACTACAGCAAAAAGGCTGCCCCCTTCACTGAGGACACTTTTCAGAACGCTAGGCGGGCGGGGCTCTGCAGCGGCACAGAGAGAGGAGAGAGACTGAGTATTACAACCAAGTATTTTTATGTTTCTGACAGTTTCCCCATATGACACAAGTCTATAGAAATCCCGTTACTACGAAGTACATTCAGCAGATACTTTCATTACAACAAAGTGACCTTGAAATGCTTGAATGAATCATCCACAGAGCAGTTAGTTCTGTGGTCACAGCTCAGTTGTGCACATTTACACAACGATCCAGAACAGAAACATTGTAAAAAATGTTCTTTCTTCAAACTTTCCTCGTACTGTTTTTTTTACTGTTTTTGTTTTCTGTGGTTTTCAGTGATACCTTTTGCTTATTGCTCGTCAACATTTGAAAAACATCCATTGGAATTTAACTCAATGTCACCCTCCTATAGAAACGGCAGACACGAAAAAATGATAACAGTATTAATATTTGTGATGGGCAATCTGTTAGAATGACAAATGCAATGCATACTGTATGTCTTTGTTATATGCAAAAGAAGAAGAAAACCTCCTGTGCCCTAACACTCGTGTCTGTTAATGTGATGTCAGAGCACATCCCTTAGAGGAATCATTTTTGGTTCCAAAAAGAGCCATCAACTGGATTTCTAGAAAGAACTTTTATTTATTTAGATCCAAAACAGGCTCCACAAATAACCATGAAGAGATGATAACAGATTTGTGATGTTCCAACGGGCTTATGACTTTAGACAGACTCTAGCTGCATACAATGGCAGAGACAAAGTTCACATTTTCTTGATCTTTTGGTATCCTCCTAGGCAGCCTACTGTATGTTAAAGAATTTTTAAGCAAAGATCATTCCCCAGAATTAAATGTTTTTAAGCAGTAGCTCTATAAGGAACCACTCATCCCAGTGCAGTGCCATTCTTTTTCAGAGACTACAGAGAGCTCTGATTGACTGTCCTTTAGCCTCTGTACGCTCAGTCTGGAGGGAAGTCACAGTGCACTTAAAACTCTGAAAACCATATCCCTGTCCATCACAATCTGTAGGACCCAAACCAATTTGAAACACCTCTGCTGACCACTCCTCATGATGGAGCCTCTGTCGACTAATGACTGCTCATGTATTCTGGGCCCTCAAGCAAGTATTAGTGACCAGGGAGAAGCAGACCTCATTTATTGAGTGGCCACTTGCTAAATCCCAGCCATTCAGGGTTTTGCATTATTCACCTCATGAGCCTTCACCTCAAATCTGTTTATGGTTGCTAGGTTCATAAGCAAATTTCGGATTTATCAGATAGCATCATTTTGAGGCTTCCTGCGGTCATGTTGTGTCTATTAAGATAATAAAACAGTTGGGGTCAACAGTGTCAGCCTGCAGATGTGTGATGGCACCCCTGAGGAAATTGTGCAGGCGCTGAAATAGAGAAGAATAAAAACTGGTCACTATGGCTTAGTTTGTATGAATCAAAGGGAAGCATGCATACAACTTTGAGAAAACTATAAAGGTGGGCAAAATGTAGGAAGGAGGTGCAAAACCACCACAAGAAAATGCAAAACATGTTGTCAACTGCTCCTCATAAGACAATGCATGGTCAAAAATGTGAGAGTAAGAGATACAAGAAAACAGCAAGGAGCAATGGAGAGTAAAACACAGACTGCTTGACATGGACTTTAGACACTCAAACTACCCAAAAAGGTGACGTGGCCCTGTGAGAACTGGCATTTAAATAGAAAAGAATATTGCAATGTGTCACATTTGGTAGGATGCAAAGGCATTGTGGGGATCCTCTGCCCCTGGCCATTGTGCCCAAACATGTGACCCTAGGATTAAAAGTGGGGGTCTCGAATG
>JANRMT010030774.1:0-10470 GCA_026402145.1 Polypterus bichir lapradei | reverse complement strand
ATGTATTTGTGTGTATATATGTGTGTGTGTGTATGTATGTGTGTGTGACAGCAACACTCATCACTCACAACAGTGACAAAACAATTACATTGACAATCATGTTACGTTATTTTCAAAATGTTTCATTTTCTTTTTCATTACTTGTTTAACACACTACTTCTCCGCTGCGAAGCGCGGGTATTTTGCTAGTCTATTATAATAAAAGGCAAAGCCCTCACTCACTCACTCATCCCTAATTCTCCAACTTCCCATGTAGGTAGAAGGCTGAAATTTGGCAGGCTCATTCCTTACAGCTTACTTACAAAAGTTAAGCAGGTTTCGTTTCGAAATTCTACGTATAACTGTCGACAACGTCCGCCATTTTGAACTTTCTTATTTATGGCCCCATCTTCACGAAATTTGGTAGGCGGCTTCCCTGCGCTAACCGAAACCAATGTACGTACTTATTTCGGTGGTATGACGCCACTCTCAGCCGCCATACTGAACTTTCCAATGGTCTTTGTTACTTATGGGCCCATCTTCAAGAAATTTGGTACGCGGGTTCCCAATGCTAACTGAATCCTACTTACGTACATTTATACGTCCATAGCCTGCAGCTCGGTCACCGTGTGAGGCGGCGTTGGGTCCCCGATCCCAACGCCTCCCACGTTGTTGGCTGCCTGCCTATATAAGGCCATCCGTCGCTCCGGACTCTACATTCCCTTCCTTGCTTCGCCACGGGATTCACGTCTCCCTGCTGATAACTACAGCCTTTTTATTTAATCCACAGCTTCTCCACTGTTTTATTGTTTGTTTATTACGATTATAGTTATTGTGTAGGTACAGTATTTTAGACTTACTTTACATTGTTCAGGTACCCATTTCCTTTATCGTTCCAACCATACCCCTATTAACATGTCTATCGAGGTGATCACCATCGATCAAAGAACAGTCACTTACCGAGTGGTTTCCATGCCCGGAGATGGCACATGCCTTTTCCATTCTCTTTGTTACATATTGCACGGCCATATCAGGCTCACTCTTGATATCCGGAGGAACATTGTGTCTTATGTATTGAATGACTGGGACAGGTTCAAGGTGTGGACTGATGATGGCACAGGAGATAATTATACTACACAGGGGCATTATAAGAGTGAAATGCTTAAGCCCTTCACCTATGATTCTGCATGTGAGTTAATGGCTGCCACTGAATTGTTCGGTTGTCGCTTTCAAGTGTACCGAAATGGCCAAATATTTTACACCTTTCGACAACCGCCAATGCCTGTTAAACATCTTAGATTCACAGGTGATGATTTCAGTAGTGGACACTTTGATGTTTATGAATGTTTAAACTCTCAAAAGCTGGATGTGAAGTTATCGATGAAACCGGTTGTATGCTTACAACACTTGACAGATGCCGAATGTCACTTCAACACAAGTCCTACAAATACTGTCGTAAATGAAACAAACCATGAAACTCAAACCGATTGTGACAGCAGCAATCCAAGATGTGAGATTTGAAACAAGATTACTTTTCACATGGCCAACTGTACG
The DNA here is from genome assembly GCA_026402145.1 of Polypterus bichir lapradei. Lineage (NCBI taxonomy): Eukaryota > Metazoa > Chordata > Cladistia > Polypteriformes > Polypteridae > Polypterus > Polypterus bichir. Next base: position 8,937 of record JANRMT010030774.1, on the reverse strand, counting down.
TTGCATGCTCAAGAGTAAGCTCAGCGCACAGCGTGGTCATATTGCAACCGGAGGGCCGAAATGACAATGTGGTATACAAGAGATCCTTAACAAATAATTATTAGTATATTTTCCCTCAGTTTAAAAAGGTTTAATTTTCTTCTTAATAAAAATTTTAAGGCAGTACTTCGCCGCTGCGAAGCGCGGGTATTTTGCTAGTCTATACTAATAACAGGCAAAGCCCTCACTCACTCACTCACTCACTCACTCACTCACTGACTCATCACTAATTCTCCAACTTCCCGTGTAGGTAGAAGGCTGAAATTTGGCAAGCTCATTCCTTGTAGCTTACTTACAAAAGTTAAGCAGGTTTCATTTCGAAATTCTACATGTAACGGTCATAACAGTCGACAACGTCCACCATACTGAACTTTCTTATTTATGGCCCCATCTTCACGAAATTTGGTAGGCGGCTTCCCTGCACTAACCGAAACCGATGTATGTACTTATTTCGGTGGTATGATGCCACTGTCGGCCGCCATATTGAACTTTCCAACTTCACTAATTCTCCAACTTCCCGTGTAGGTAGAAGAGTGACCCCATCTTCACGAAATTTGGTAGGCGGCTTCCCTGTGCTAACCGAAACCGATGTACGTACTTATTTCGATAGTATGATGCCACTGTCGGCCGCCATATTGAACTTTCCAACGTTACTAATTCTCCAACTTCCCGTGTAGGTAGAAGGCTGAAATTTGGCAGGCTTATTCCTTACAGCTTACTTACAAAACTTAAGCAGGTTTCATTTCGAAATTCTACACGTAACGGTCATAATGGTCGACAACATCTGCCATATTGAACTTTCTTATTTATGGCCCCATCTTCACGTAATTTGGTAGGCGGCTTCCCTGCACTAACCGAAACTGATGTACGTACTTATTTCGGTGGTATGACACCACTGTCGGCCGCCATATTGAACTTTCCAACGGTCTTTGTTATTTATGGGCCCATCTTCAAGAAATTTGGTACGCGGGTTTCCAATGCTAACTGAATCCTACTTACGTATATATATACGTCCATAGCCTGCAGCTCGGTCACCGTGTGAGGCGGCGTTGTTGTGTAGGTATTTTAGACTTACTTTACATTGTTCTGGTGCCCATTTCCTTTATCTTTCCAACCCTACCCCCTTTAACATGTCTATCGAGTCGATCACCATCGATCAAAGAACTGTCACTTACCGAGTGGTTTCCATGCCCGGAGATGGCACCTGCCTTTTCCATTCTCTTTGTTACATATTGCACGGCCATATCAGGCTCACTCTTGATATCCGGAGGAACATTGTGTCTTATGTATTGAATGACTGGGACAGGTTCACGGTGTGGACTGATGATGGTACAGAAGATAATTATACTACACAGGAGCACTATAAGTGTGAAATGCTTAAGCCCTTCACCTATGGTTCCGCATGTGAGTTGATGGCTGTCGCTGAATTGTTCGGTTGTTGCTTTCAGGTGTACCGAAATGGCCAAATATTTTACACCTTTCGACAACCGCCAATGCCTCTTAAACATCTTATATTCACAGGTGACGATTTCAGTATTGGACACTTTGATGTTTATGAATGTTTAAACTCTCAAAAGGTGGATGAGAAGTTATCGATGAAACTGGTTGCATGCTTACAACGCTTGACAGATGCCGAATGTCACTTCAACACAAGTCCTGCAAATGCTGTCATAATTGAAATAAACCATGAAACTCAAACCGATTATGAGAGCAGCAATCCAAGCTGTGAGATTTGAAACAAGATTACTTTTCACATGGCCAACTGTATGTTGCATGCTCAAGAGTAAGCTCAGCGCACGGCTTGGTCATATTAAACCGGAGGGCCGAACTCACAATTTGGTATACAAAGAGATCCTTAACAAATAATTATTGGTATATTTTCCCTCAGTTTAAAAAGGTTTAATTTTCTGCTTAATAAAAATTTTAAGGCAGTACTTCGCCGCTGCAAAGCGCGGGTATTTTGCTAGTACCATATATACTGTCAAAATATGTCTTTCTTGTGGTATATCTTTAAACAGAAAAAACGCTTAGATGTATCGTCATTTACCTGACAGTGTTCTACGTAACGGTTTGTCTCAACAGCAATTATTTCAATCACATTGCCATTAAGAAATAACTTCAAGTAAGTAAGTGGATCCTGGATGTCAATGTTCACTTTTATTATTGGCTGTAAGTAAAAAGAAGGGGGTGGTGGATTATATGAAGTAGGGTCAACAGAAACCCAAATGTAAGATTCATCAGAATCACTTACGGTTTCACTGTCCGTTTCAACTTTAGTGCCTGAAGACAGATTCACTTTGTTATCACTGCTTATGAGAGGCTCCTCAAAGTCATCAATGGCTTGTATTGCTGTGCAACACCTGGACTCCTGAAAAAGTTTCTTACATGACATCATTATGAGACTAGGAGATGATGCGTCTACACTTACGTAAGACATGTCTACACCGTTTCCCAAGTGATGCTCAGGATTGACGATGTTAGCACTTTTACAGCCTCAATAATCCTTGGGTCTAACTTATATGCGAGATGCGTCTATATGGTCATATGAGTGACACTCGGGATTAACACTTTTAACACTGTTCCCATAGCATGCAGTGATGCTCAGGTCCTACACTAAGGGGGTTAAGCATGAGGCCTACTCAATTTTGTATTAATTTAAATCCTTTATACCCTCTAAATATAGCTCTTGATAGCATCTTGGCCAGACACTAGTCAGCATTCCTTGTTAGTCTGACATCTGTTCATTTTTATTTTTTCTTTCCTTCTCCTGACCAGAAACCCCATGCCACTTCATTGGAATGTTTCATAATATATACATTGAACAAAGAAAGTATTCAGATACAATTGTGTATAACACAATTTACTGTGTTATAGATTTGATTTTAACTCTTTGAGGGCTGAATATTTTTTCCAAGCCATGGCTTCACACAGAAATCAACATAAAACATGTGTTGCTGCATGCTGTGGCTGCCAGTTTGCCAAGAAGGTGCAGCAGGCTTGTAGCCAGGCTGTCTTTGCATAGCTGGGACACGATCGCAGTGCATTACTATTTGGTTTCTATCTCTTATCATTGTTAAGTGGCAGTCATCCCTGGTGAACATTGTCAGTACAACGATTAGCTGGGGGACCAATCAGCTGAAGCTGGAACCTCACATTCATTTTCAATCACTTGTATCAAAATCTGACAAGTCATAATCCAGTTCAGAGATAATAATAGGCCCAAATGTCGTCTACGAAGTATTTTGCTTTGATCTCTCGCCAGATGTCAGTGCCATTTTTGCCATTGTTTGCGCTTTGCTACTCACACGAGCGCAGGAAATCTCAGTCAAACCAATGAATCTAACTTTCCTTCTAGCAATGAGAGCCCAACTAAAACATAGTGGTGGGTTTTGTCACAGTTTGCAGTCGATTACCATAGTCAACTCCTCCTTTTGACAAAAGTCGACATCAGCCCTGAAAGACTTAAATAGATAAATGTGCCATTTTTGCCCATTAATGAACTTTCAGTTACCTCTAATAACAAATGAACTCTTAATCTCTTCATCCTAACTGTGGTTCTCCCCAAAATCCCACATGATAGGTGACTGAATGGATGACCTCTAGAGAGGTGTTATTGACAAATTTGTCAGATGGGATCTGGAAAAGCAAGAAGAGACAGTTCGGTGGTCCGAGTAAGGAAAGAGGTGTTGGACAGAGAAGTATTGGAAGTGCAATTCCAACAGTCACTGTTGTGGAAGAAAAATTAGAATTAGGGGTCACATAATCATTTAGTGTTTTGATATGCTTTCCATATTCAAATAAACATCCATCTTAGAACTATAAAAGGGTTAATGCATATCAGAAACCTGTTCAGGCAAATCAGGAAACCAGATAAAGGTGAACAACAAAGACAAAGATTTAATACACAAAATGTACTAAGAGATCAGCAGATGTTTTATACCAACAAGATTGGACATTTGACACATGCACAGAAATTTCAAGGGTGATGGATAAACCTAAAGTTTATACAGGAGTATAACAAAAATAAACTTTTATTGTCTAAGTTATCTGATATGTAAACTAGTGAACCAATCATGTAGGCATGATTGATACTGTATGTCAATTCAAATGTTTATAAAGCGGACGCCTATCCTTCATTTACTGACCATTCTGTAGCAGAGTGCTGTAAAGAATGCTCCCTGTCCAGCAGTTGCTGAATAGTAGTAAATGGTGCAGATAGGCAAGCCTGATTACTGACTCAAAAGGTTTTATCAGACTTGTCCTGTTAGAGGTTAAGTTTCATTCTTTAATTAATATGCTTTGATTTCTACCACACTGTCATTCTCGAATGGCAGGCCTAGGATTTGTTTTATATGTAATCCTTTTTTTTTGTATTATTTTCTCGGTGTGTCTGCATACTTTAACAAACATCTAAATAAAGAGTTCAGCTAATTTGTAAGTCGTCTGGAGTTCAATAAATGAAAAGGTGGGACAGCAGAAGCATTGACGAAATGACAGCAGGCAATGCAGTGACGTGATGAAGAGCACTTTGTCGCTTTTGTCAGGAGCGTGTAATTTTTCCACATGTTCATGGGTCTTTCCTCCTGTGGTCTATAAGCAGACGTTTTACTCATCTGAGTTATGCTTACATGAGTGTGTAATTTTGCTCCTGTGCACCTTCCAGTGAGCCAGCACTCCATCCAAAGTGGCCTTCTTTCTCTACTCCTGACTTCTAATGACACTGAATTGAATAATCAAGTACAGAATTGGATGGATGATCTAAAAATAAAATACTGCATGTGGCAAAGATGAAAAACAGCACAGCACCCTGTCAACACCATCCCTTCTGTCAGGTTTCACACTGCCAGTAATATGTGACAGGCCTGTTTCTCATACAACTGGAAAGACTGTAAGGATTAAGGAATGTATAGTGGAAACTGGAGAAAATATTAGGGGACAAGCTGCTTTGGTCAGATGAAGAAATAAAAAATCAAAGACCCAAACCATTAGGCTAAATCTACAGTGGACCAGCTTATAACGAAGCAATCAGATGCTTGAATAGCCAGTTTTAAACAAGTTGTGCACAACAGACAGGACAAATCCAGCCTGACACAGAAATTCATCCAATTGGCATGCAGCTGACATTTATGTTCCCACTCACCTTCTACATGTAATTTCCAAGGGATGCTCCCCCACACTGTAACATCAGCATTCTGAGCCGCATCTCCCAGATAAGCATAAAGACGTACCTATCCCCCTCGACAAACATTAACCAGGCAGCACAGACACCCACAGCAAACCTGCTAGAGTTGAGTTGGAAATTTCTAAGAGGTCCGTTAGACAAACAGGCCCTGAAAATGGGACCACCAGCAGACCAAGACTCTCAGAGTTAAAACACACATTGTATGCTGCTAGAGTTTTACCTGTAGAGAAACAGTTGCAAGAAGTACATAGGTGTTTTGTTTTTGATGATTGACAATTATACTTACAAATATAAACTGCAACAGCTTGGAGAAACAGCCTGGTGTATTCTTAGTAAGTGTCTTGGAAATAAAAGTTTGGCTAACTCACAAGTTTCAGTGTCTGTTAATAAAAAGAAAATGTCACAACAATACCGTGTGTCAAAAGTTTGGCTAATTCACAGGTTTCAGTGTTAGTTAATAAAAAGAAAATGTCACAATGATACCGTGTGTCTATAAATGGGAGTTAGTCCAAAAAACAAACTGCTGGCTGATACAAAACAAACAGATGTCCCAGGGTGACATCTAATAAATATCTTTCTGTATGATTAAGAATGAAGTAGAAGTACTACCCTGGTAATGGTGCACCTGGCAGAACACTATACTATACTATACGAAAAAGTGATTTCCATGCTGAAAAATTAGAAAGAAAGTTAAAGATACAACCAATGATATGTAGCAAAAAGTAGGCATTGCCTATTCTGCTAGGCTCTTAGTGGCACACAGCAGATTTAACATGAATGCAAAAATCCTACGCACCTTCCCCTAACCTACAGTACATTAAGTACAGTAAGTGACTAAAATATAACTCTTACTATACCAGGATCAGATTTTCACTTGCCTGATTCCAAAGGTGTAAATCACAATTCAACTGGCATCTTTACAGATGCCCCTTCAGACCAGAACGTACCAAATGGATCCCCAAGTTCAAACAAAGAGCTATAATTCAACCAGTTACAACTGTGATGGACGAAATAGCGTACTTATGGTTTTGTAATTGGAGTCTTTAATCCAATCACCAGAGGTTACACCTTCTATCAAAAAATGGCTGCACTTGTTACTCCTGTGAAAAGCTGTGAAATGACCTCTTGCACTCTCTGAAACCTAAAAGCTGGTGAGCCACTCCGTCCCTTGGGACCTGAAAGCTGAGATCTACTCTGCCAGGCCAAGTCCTGTACCAGTGACTGAGCTCTGTCTGAGAAGCAGCCATTACTGAAAGAAAGGAACTTTAGCATCTAACCTCTTGTGCCAGAAAGAGTAATGCTTCTCCCTACAAATTTCCAGGACACAGCAAAAAGCCTAACTGAGAAAAAGTACAGCACACCATGAACGAAGGACCACATCTTACAGAGAAAGAGTGTGCTACAGCATAAGAATAATCTTCCAGTTGAACCCTGAGTACAAACAGCAATAACTCTATGCAACATCGGACCCCATCCTTGAAGAACTGACATTGTAAAACTGTTCATCTGTGCCAAAATACATTAGAACTCTAAATAGTCAGTAAATAGGCAGTCTCTCCTATGTTACGTTTGTTTGTCTCTTCTGTCTTACATCCTGTCTTCTATGTTGATATAGTTGCAGTTATCATATTTCTATAATCCTTGTTGTTTATTAATAAATTGTATTATTCTGTTTCTTAAAACGAATATGTTTCAGTTACCTTGATATAAGTCTAACAACTGGAAACCACCTCCTACAGGGAAAGGTAAGAAAAATAAAGTAGGACCTTTACCAAATTACTTAATTACCAGCATTGCCAAAGGTAAAACTGATAATTAATTAAGCAAATTAAATTCTCACTTTTTCTACAAAGCTTTCATGAAGAATGTGTTATGATACTATGATGTGGTATAGGGTAGCATGATATTCACATTCACATTAATCCAATTCAAGGTCCCAGGTGGCCAGAGTCTATTCTGGCTATACTGGCCACAGTTAAGGAAACAGCCCTGGATAGAGCATCGGTCCGGTGCAGCACAGGGCCCACCCACAAGGGCTCAACTGCAACCATCAAATAACCTAACATGTACAGTACATCTTGGCAGACAAACTGGAAAATGGTTGAACCCCAGGATGCTGGAAGTGTGAGGTAGCAGCACTACTGAGTGGGCGTGGGAGTGGGTGTGAGTATGAGTGGACCCTAAGATGGCCTGGCACACTCCTGGGCTGTTTCTTTTCTTGAACCCAGTGCTGTCATAGGAGCCTCCAGGCTCTCCACAGCCTTGAATTGGATTAGGTGGGTTTATGCTTGTCGCAGGAAAACAACACGCATTAGGGTGTGACATTGACACGCATTTACTACGACTGCTTTGGTTGTGCAACGGTATCAACACTTGACTGGTAATCAAAACTTCGTGGGTTCGATGAGTAATTTTTGAGAAGTCAGCTGCGTTTATTCTTACCATTTTAGAATAAAAACATACATTTGATTTCAGTCTGTAACATCCGGTGTAATTTATGATACTTGTAAAGGTTAGCTTTGTTTTTTCTTTTTTTTTTATTCAGTTTCATTCTCTCAGTCGCATTCACGATCCTACCATAGCCCCACCATCTGACACTGCTGTTTTCACATAAAGACGTGCTATAGCTCTGCACTCTGTAGGAAGTAAGCCACACCCTAACGAGGGTTGTTTTTCTGCAGTTATATTTTTGAATACAAGCGCATTTGTTATGTTGTATTTGTACCTTTTGTGAAAGTGTTTCTTTGATATTTGGACTTCAGGCTTCACACATTATAAACTTCATGTCTACATTTTGTCAATTATTACTAAAACATGAAAAACGTTTCTTTTTCAATAATGTGTTTACATAGATCACTGTAGACACAGAACACACATGAAATGCAAGTGTTCCAAATAACGATATAGTATTTATAAAAGGTGTGATTTTGCTTATCTTCTCACGGTATACAACTCTAAGCAACTGACACGCAGGTAAACACACTTGAGCTGAGAAAACTGTGCGGGGTGGGGGATGTGATAGCAGGCTGCTTGCTGTTTGCTGCATATCAACACATTTAAAGGACAAAAGACGCTGATGGAGAGGTGAGAAGCGATTTAAGGTGGGACAGATCGAGTTTTTTCGTAGGCTCCGGTAATTCTGGTGTTAACAGCAACTGTGCCTGTTGCCTTCCATTTCCTGATTACATTCCTTACAGTTGAAACTGACAGTTTAAACCTCTGAGATAGCTTTTAAAAGCCTTCCCCTAACCATGATACTGAACAATCTTTGTTTTCAGATCTTTTGAGAGTTTCTTTGAGGATCCCATACTGTCACTCTTCAGAGGAGAGTCAAAGGGGAGCACAACTTGCCACTGACCACCTTAAATACCTTTTCTCATGATTGGACACACCTGTCTTTGAACTTCAAGGCTTAATGAGCTAATCCAACCAATCTGGTATTGTAAGTAATCAGTATTGAGCAGTTACATGCATTCAAATCAGCAAAATTACAAGGGGACCCACATTTTTGCACAGCCAATTTTTCACATTTGATTTAATTTCATACAACTAAATACTGTTTCGCTAAAAATCTTTGTTTGGTAAACACCCCAGTACTCAGATGTTCCTAGAAAATGAAAGACATACCACTGTTATCTTTTTTGTTGAAAGTAGAGTAAATTATTATGCAGGCTGAGAGGGGTTCCCAAACTTTTTCATATGACTGTATATACATA
>JANRMT010030730.1:94-15017 GCA_026402145.1 Polypterus bichir lapradei | reverse complement strand
TTCTTTATCTGAGACCTGACACACTGCATGCACGGGTTTTTTTTTTTAACACTGTCTTCCTTTAACGGGACATTCACTTTTTCCACCGTGTGCTTTGTTTCCGCAGTAGCTGGATTTATGAATATGCTTGTATGTATCAGACGCTTCATATTTTTTTGCTGCCTTTTCAATTGTGTAATTCGGTTTTTGTTCAGCGCTATTTGGAACTGTTGCTTTTTGTCTGTGCACTGCGTCAGTTCATGTGAGCCGCTCGGTGTTCATGCATCGAAGTTTCCCAGCTGTGCTGTTGCCATGTCGTGCTATGTCCATGGCTGTATCTAATGTTACCGAAGTCCCGGTACTTAAAACTTTCTCTCGCAGTTTCGCTGAGTTTGTGCCAAACACCACCCTGACCATCTCATCTTCCTCTCCATAAGCACAGTCCTTCACTAGTGAATATTTACCCGTGGCAGTGTTTCTATTGGATTGCCGCTGACGGACGGCCTTATATGGGCAGGCACTAAATTACAAACGCTAGCGGCAGCCTGTCTATGAACTTAATTTAAAGTTTAGGTTTACACTGTGCTTTGTTTCCGAAGTAGCAGCACTCATGAATATGGTTGTATATGTCACTCGCTCGCTTCTTATTGTTTCTGTGCCTTCTCAATTATATAATGCATGTTTTCTTCAGCGCTTTTTGGAGGTCTTCCTGGTTTTCTACCTACTGCGTGATTACGTGGGAGGCGTGATGATGTCACACGAAACTCCGCCCCCACGGGTTTCACGCTCATCTCCATTACAGTAAATGGAGAAAAACAGCTTCCAGTTATGACCATTACGCGTAGAATTTCGAAATGAAACCTGCTTAACTTTTGTAAGGAAGCTGTAAGGAATGAGCCTGCCAAATTTCAGCCTTCTACCTACACGGGAAGTTGGAGAATTAGTGATGAGTCAGTCAGTCAGTGAGGGCTTTGCCGTTTATTAGTATAGATATATATACTAGCCGACGCCCGCCGTAGCATACGGCGGTGTTAGAATAAGAATGGAAAACATTGAGAAAGGAATTCAGAAATCAAGATGAAAGGAATACTTCTTGAAAGTCACAGTTGTGAATTGGTGTTTTGCTGGAGATGACAGATAATGAGTCGAAAGATCTAACCCTAGAAAAAGTCACATACAACTGACCGTGGCTGAAGATTGGTTGTTGTAGATTAATGCAAATCTTTGCAAACGTTTGTCCTTGGGACTTGTTGATAGAAATGGAGAAGGCGAGTCTCAGTGGGAATTGTGTGCGTTTAAATTTAAAAGGGAGATTAGTGTCGGAAGGAAGGAGAGAGATTCTGGGTAGGAAGATTGTTTCAGAATTTTGGATAGCGATCAGTTTGCACTCAATAATCTCTCATATATATTTCTCTTCTGGTTCGTCCTGCTTCCTCTTCAAACCTGACCCACCACATGCAGCCCACACGGCATTTCTCGATTCTTATTCGTCCTCTTCCAAACCCTTCCCCACGCTGCCTGCGGCCTCCCATACACCCCCGCGCCGCTTTTCACGATTCCTATTCCTCCTTCGGACTACTGCGTTCCCTGCTTCTCTCTCATGACCCCATTGGTGTCACATCACCGTTGAAGTGAAAGGACACGCGGTCAGGCTGGATTATAGGGCGGTGACGTGACGTGACCGGGTTTGAAGAGGAAGCAGGACGAACCAGAAGAGAAATATATATAAGAGATAAATATATAATTACTAGCGACTGGGAGCCGTTCAAATCGGGCTACAAATTCTACGTTTGTGAAGTCCATACTTTCTCTGCAAGGAATTATTTGTTTGTTTTGTTAAGTCCTTGAAATGATTTTGTTATCATGGCATTGATTTGTCCTTAAAATAGACCTTTTCGGCCGATGTAATGAAGAGCTTCCTGTTTAAACGTGGCTGCGAGACGAGAACTCAGCTCTTCGGCGCACCTCATTTGATTTTTTTCCGGCAAACAAATTTTCAAAACAAACCGTATTTTACGACTCTAATCAGAGTCTGAGTAATAATTATGTTGGCGTGGTCATTTTAGATCTGAGATCGGCTAAAATTTAAACAATGACCGTTGTTAATACCCAGCCGTCATTACTCAGTTTGCCAATAGATGTCAGAAGGACGGATGCCAAAACCCAACTGCCCAAAGATAGATTTCGGCGTACCAAGCAAATGGCGATACGTTCTAAATTACTTACGGTTCCAGAGCTGTCGAAGGGTTTAAGTCAGTCGACGATGTTAGTCCTGGAAAGTGCGCCCCACCAAACCAAACTTACTGTTATCTGCTCGAACCAACACTGACTTACTATACTCAGCCGTCCAACGGCGTCACTGAATCATTCGAACATTCTTAGCCAATCATGCAATACTGCGTCCGCGTTTGCCACGTTATGTTGTAACTACAGAGGCAGAGTCCCATTGCATGGTTCTAACTTGTATTGAGTCGAGGTATTGACGACATACGGATACTATCAAATTATATATAAGGATATATCAGCATTCTTTACACACACGTAGGTAAGGTTCATATTTGGCGAGAAAGAACGTTACATTCAGAGCAGACAGAGCGCATTTGCTCCTCACCCTCCATATGTTCTAAATTTGTCGTTGCAATTCCACAATTCATACTCATTTAATACAAATGAGAGTATTGAGTGGTGAACAAAAAAAACGGTTTTCAATTTTTTTGAAATATTTAGTTATTTTTAAAATATTTTAATTCCGATGCTTAAATCAACTTTAATCCAGACTGTTCAACAAAAGCATAACAAGAAAAACAAAAGAATATTTTATTTAAGGTCAAAATTTAGTTTTTAAATATTGGATTGTTTTTTTTTTTTCTTAGTCTGATCCCATTTTTTCTAAAATCAAAAACCGTTTACGGTCTTACCTTTATTTGTAAATGAGGTCCATGCGCCTATCTTTCTCCACGAAAATCTCCGTCACTTTCTTGTAAGTCCTCCTTATTTTCCTTTAGTTTTAAAAATCTTAATCTTCCATTTTGGCAGTCAGTCAGAACAAAAAATAAAAATAAAAATAAGCGGCCCGCTGCAGTGCCCTTGACTCTCTGATGTCACTAACTTATTGGCGCCTCAACGTAGAAGAACAGCAGCAACGAGCGTCTGGTGGGCTCACATGCACCCCCTTCTGGCTGTCTCGGTACTGCCTGCCTCACCCTGTGCCTTTTTACTGTGGTTTTGTGTCTGATCAGCAGGACTAGAAATGTCAGACACGTTCATTAAAGATATTAGCCAGACTGTGGAAAGTCAGGGAGTATAATAGACGTGTCTGCAAACCTCATATTGGCGACACACAGAGAGACAGAGACAGGCACGCGCCAACTGCAGGCATCAACCCCGTCAGAGTGTGAGGAGAGCGCAGTCTGAGGTGACGTGAGGCTCCTTACTGTCCCATCTCACGTTTCTCCCCTGTGTTTGAACAGGAAATGCACCAATTCAGTGATTTTGACTATAAAAACGATCAAAGTTATTGGAATCATACAGAAAACAAATTATAGCACAGACCAGTGGACACATTGATTTTTATGTTATTAGTTTTTTACTTTTCATGATGACCCTCACCTGCCACCCCTGACCGCACGTCCCCGAGGTGATGGCGTGGAGAGCCGTAATTACAAAGCAATAAGCCTAACGTCTGTAAGTAAGGCAGAGTCATTCACATTTGCGTACAGCATTGCCGATGCAGCGAACGTGCGGGTGACAGGCGGGCAGGGGGTGGCATGGTGCCGCTCATTAAGGCAGAGTTAAGTTCAGTTTTTTGCAATTCATTGTTGTATTTAAAACAGAAATGTAAATGTTATGCTTGTTTGTGACTAAGCTACAGCTGTTGCAGGTTTATACGAATATCTGACAGGATAAAACGGCCAGTCACCCATTACTACGCTGTTAAATGTGTTATTTGAACGCAGCACGATCATTTAGTAAAGAATACTGGAGAGTACGTTCCTGATGGTCTTTGATCCCTTTGTGACGATACAAAGCAAGCCGTCCTGATACATCTGTGAGTTTAATCAACTCGCTGTCGCAGCCTGAGTGGGCATCTTAAGTGAGGGTCCTGAGTACATACAGATAGAAAGATAGCCATGAAAAGTCCTCCATCATAGACAGACAGACAGACAGACACGCTGGAGTAAACTGGCACCCAATAATGAATTACACAAATAAGAAAGGCGTTACATAAAAGATAAGTAGATAGGCGTGAAAGGTACTATATACCTTAGATAGAGTGAGTGAAAGGCACTCTATGAGATAGATAGATAGATAGATAGATAGATAGATAGATAGATAGATAGATAGATAGATAGATAGATAAGGCACTATATGATAGATAGATAGATAGATAGATAGATAGATAGATAGATAGATAGATAGATAGATAGGAAGGCACTATATGATAGATAGATAGATAGATAGATAGATAGATAGATAGATAGATAGATATAAAAGGCACTATATAATCAATAGACAGATAGATAGATAGCAAAGGCACTATATAACAGATAGAAAAAAGTTCTGACTTGACTAAAGATAAGAACACAAAATGAAATAGCAATATTTATAAGCATTTATGATCACAATAAAAGGCACTATATACAATAATTGAAATATGGTGAAAAGCATATATCTTATTTATATAAGCATAAATGAGTACAATGAAACAATATCCAAAATAAAGAAGGAAAGTAATGCATTGTTAGAATAGTATATTACAATGTAAATAGTTGTTGTCACAATGAAAGGCGCTATATACAATAGAAAGACAGAAATGCATTGTGGAAGTCTTATATTGCAATACTTTTTTGCTTTTGTGATTAAAATGAAAAGAGTTAAATACAAAAGAAAACAAAATAAAGGCATTGTATATATGAATGTTCTGTGTAATAAAATATCCATTTATAGAAAGATATGTTTGCTCTGAGGATGATGATGAAGAAGTTTAGAGAAGGCCGAGGAGGAGTTGCATTGCGTCTTTGTGGACCTGGAGAAAGCAAATGACAGGGTGACTGAGAGGAGCTGTGGTATTGGATGAGGAAGTTGTCTAACTGCTACATAACAAAATCCCAATAAACTAAACCTAATTCGGCATTTTCTTTAAGAATTGGACTTTTAACTGCTGCGTTATGCGATAGGACACCGACTTTGCACTTTTCTTTTCTTCTTCATTTCGCTATTGCGGGCCAGACGAGTCACTTTTCAGATCAAACATTTAATCAAATAATTACACTAAACTTAAACTTAAAAAGAATACTTAAGAACAATTTTATCAGTAATGTACAAACAATCAAAGTCTGTACACCATCTTCTCATTTCTTTTGTCTGAAAGGGAGATTGAGAGCAGCGGCCATCGAAACTAATATGGAGTCCCAGGCGGGTGCACGTGCACCCCTTGAGTTACCAAAACGGTGCCCCTCGTTATCTAAACTGTGAACGGAAGGGTGGAGGCGGCGGTGGAAAGGTCTCGAAAGGCCCTCGGTGTCCATTGCGCCTTCAGTATTATATGACTTCGTGGACCGGGGGAAACTGCGCCCCCTGCTGTCCATATAATGGAAAGGTCCGGAGTTCGCATCCCTTGAGTTACAGAAACGGCGCCCCCCCGGTTCTAATTTTGCTTTTAGTATTATTAGACTTCGTGGGGCAATAGGCAACGCATTATAAGACAAACATGCGTGTCTACGGATCACTCTCTGGGCTCATCTGAGCTATAATAATAATAATTAATTACATTTACATAGCACTTTTTTCAATTCTTAAAGTGTTTTACACAGACAGTAGGGATGATAATAATAATAGTAATAATGATAATACATTAATTACATTTATATAGCACTTTTCTCACTTCTTAAAATGTTTTACACATACAGTAGGAATAATAATAATAATAATAATGGCGCAGTGGGTAGCGCTGCTGCCTCAGAGTAAGAAGACCCGGGTTCGCTTCCCAGGTTCTCCCTGCGTGGAGTTTGCATGTTCTCCGGGTACTCCGGTTTCCTCCCACAGTCCAAAGACATACAGGTTAGGTAAATTGGCGATTCTAAATTGACCCAAATACAGTGGTTCTCAAACTGTGGGGTGGGCACCCTTAGGAGGGCACGAAGTAACAAAAAGGGGGGCGCGAAAATGTGAAAAAAAGAAAACAAGAATTGAAAATATGAAAAATCCATCTATTGAAACCAAAACAAATGAACTTAAACTACATTCTGATATTAGAAAAATAAATATAGAGTTAGATAAATGTCGATAAAAGTTAAGTAGGTATAAAAAAATATTCATCTATGATATATCATTAATTAAAAAAGAACAAATTGGTATTAGTGGGCTCCTTTCAAAAAAGCGTTACGGGGGGCGCGATTAAAACTGTTATGAAAACTCGGGTCGCAAATACTTAAAGGTTGAGAAACGCTGCCCGTGTGTGTGTGTGCGCGCGCCCTGCCCGAGGTTTGCTTCCTGCCTTGTGCCCAGTGTGTTGGCTATTGGCCGTGCCCCTGTGTTAGGATATAGCGGGTCGGATAATGGGTGAATGGATGAATAGATTTCATGGACCGCTGTGGTCCTCGGTGTCCATAGCGCGGACATAACGGAAACTTTTTAAAGTCCAAAAAAATCACATTCAAAGAACCCTTCCCCGAATTAAGTGGTCCTTTGCCATGCGATGTTTCCATAAAGAAGCACACAAGCCGGTAAATACCACGGCAGCCCCGTTTGTTCTGAGGAGTGCGCCGCCGCTCTCCGCCACTTACCGTCAAGTTTTCGGCGTTCCGTCTCGTCTTCCTGTAAGCGCATGCGCCGGGGGTGCGAGCTGAGCGGCCGCCTACGTCACTCGCTTTTCTTGAATGAATGGTTTGTAGCTCCGAGCGGGCATCCCAGAGCACAGGGGGGCAGGAGAGGTTAATGAAGAGCTCCCACGTGGCATCTCATTTACAACCCAAATGAGTAAATGACAAGAAGCACTTCAAGTGACATTCTCGGCGTTCCTCTAATTAACAAGCTCCCTTAATTAACCTTCGTTTAACATGGCGTGCTGTGCGCACTGATGTCGGGATGCCCACGGCGGGGGGTCGACCTGTCGCTGCCCCTAATGAGAAGCAACAGCAGCAGCGCCGAGGAATGGCTGCCCGCCCGCCCGCCTGCCTGCCGCACTCTGGGGTCGTGTGTGCAGAGTATGCGATGTGTGGCGCCCCCCCGGCTAAACTGGGACCCCACTCTGAATCATCTCGATCCCACTTACCCCACCCTCTGAATTCTTATAACACCTTTACTTCAAACAATAGATAATAAATTAAACAAAGAAGCACACATTGCAAACTTAACTCAAACTTTAAACGTCAAATACAAATACTTTTTTATAATAAAAATTTGAAACACTGTGGTGGTTAAGCTTAGGGTTGAGGGGGAGGGGGGATTATTATCAGAACCAAGTCAAGTAATCCACGATACCAAAACGTGCAATTCAATTGGCTGCCCAGCGCAACTCCTGAATCACGGAGGTCTGCGAACCCCCAAGCCCCCCTAAGGTGCACCCCACACAATGCGTAACCTGCGTATAGGAAGGGGAGGCCGATAACGGCATAAGTTAGACTCTGGGTGGGCACAGGGGACAGAAATGACAGGATCTGGTGGCCTAGTCAATGTGACATCGACACCGATGTGACATCTAATAGCAAAACCCGTGTATTCAGGGATGAGCTGGCCGTCGCGACAATTCCAAGTGTACACCAAAAACAAAATCTGCTATAAAACAACTAGCGAGTGCGCGTTCGCGAGCAATTCATGTCGGAAGTCACAATCTTCTTGTTAATGAGCATGCGTGAACACGCCCCCAAACATCGCCCAGTTTCCACCCTGGACCTACCATATATGGCCTATGCTAATCAGCCTCATACATATGCAATCAAGATGCCGCAGAATGGCGTTTGAGGCGCCTGCACTTGTGCACATTATAAGGTGATTGTCATTTAAAAACTAAATTGTGTAGAAATGTGCATATGGCAGGTTTTATAAATCGGATTTTGCTTTTGGGGTACACTTCTTTTTTTTTTTTTGTGTAACCAAATTTTTAGCTCAAATTCACACCAATTTATAATTATAAATGAGGCCCCAGGTCAGGACTGTACGATGAATGGTGTAATAAAGTGACAAACTGAGATTATAAATCTTATAGGGGGCACCCTTTGGGCCAACCCCTTATATTCAAATAAAACGCATGGCATAGGGCGCTAGGAAAGAAAAGAAAAACGAATGAAACTACGCGAGTCGCTGGCATCAGACTGATTCAAAATGGCGGTGTTGCTGGAGGTAAAGGTCCTGGGCAGGAAGAGGCGGGTCCTGGCAGGCATAAACCGGAAGTGACGTCAGAGGGGTCATGATTGTCAATCTTCTGGTCTGCAGAGAGAGGAACAGATGGGGCGTTTTGTCCACAGTGCCCTCTGGCTTTCCGGAGGAGAACAGTACAATTATCCGAGCCCTTAAACTGTCCCCTATTTGCACACGTGTGACAATTGTGAAGCTCTCTGGAGGCACAATTTCTGAGAGCGGCATTCGATTTTTGGGGTTTGTGGGACGGGAAGCAGCCACCCACCTGCTGACGGTGTCCCATGACCTTTTGGGTGTGATGGGCGCCTGTGATTGTGGAAGCGCAGCTTTCTTCAGTGATGGCCGCGACTTCCAACAGCAGAACACCCTTTGTATCCCAGGGAAGTGTCACCATGACTTATCCAGCCGACTGCCACTCATGAAACGTCTTGGTGCCTTTCACAGCTAACACCAACACAATGCACTTTATAAAGAAAAGAAAAGAGAAAACAGAGAGCAGTCGGCCCACCATTCTGTATATTATATAGCGCCTTTCACAGAGAGCCTCATTAATGTCATTTCTAAAGCAAAAATACAGTTTGAGCTGAGAGTTGCCACCCTGCATGTTTCTGAGCTGCAGGAGGAGAAGCCACAAGGACACAATGGAGACAACCAGACAAGTCCAAGTAGACCCTAACTGGGCGCTGGATCTGAGTCTGCAGTGCTGGCCATGCCAACATGACTTATTAAAAGGAAATGGACATTAGAGGGAGGACATCAGTAGGCGAGGTGGGGACAGAAAGGACGAGCCCAGCCAGCTCTCCTGGTGTTTCCAGTGCCACCCCCCCCACCCCCACCCCCATTAGGGGAGTCAGGAGTGTCAATCCTCCCCAGCGGCCCCCTCAGAAGTGACCGTATGTATGTGGCCTGCGGTCCCGGCGATGACTGATGAGATTTCAGTTGATGGATTCCAGAAATGACAATGCAGTGCTGCCCTGGAGGTGGATGTCATTTTTAATATTCTCTGGGATTTATTCCTTATTTCGTTTTTTATTTCTTTTTTTTTGTCATCTTTCTATTTCACAAAGTGGCAGTCGGAAGTCATGGCTGCCGTGCCAGGCTGAGGGGCGACTTGTGTAATCGCAGACCATCAGGGAATGAAGAAAGAGGAGCTTTGGGCTTAATGAGAAAGGTGCTCTTGACCCAAAGCGAGCAGCCACATCAGGAAGAAAGAAATCCACAAACGGGGTGTGACGGCACACGTTACAGTATATAGCGCCTTTCATCATGAGCACCCAATAGAAAGAAGCAGACAAAAAAGTGCGATTTTTATTATGTAGAACATCTTACTGTGGGCGCCATTAGAAATCAGCAGACAGAAACACCAAACAAAGGACCCAACCGACTAGTCTTTGTATTGCAAAAATTGGCATCAGCCAAGTAAAAAAGGCAAACAACAGATCTAATCCTCTAGTCTTTTTTATTATATAGCGCCTTTCACTGTGAACAGTAGTAGAGATCAGCAAACAAAAATACCAATGAAGGTACGGGCATAAACCACTACCCATCCATCCATCCATCCATTATCCAACCCAATATATCCTAACTAGAGAGTCACGGGGGTCTGCTGGAGCCAATCCCAGCCAGCACAGGGCGCAAGGCAGGAACAAACCCCGGGCAGGGCGCCAACCCACTGCAGGTATAAACCACTAGCCGTTTTATTATATAGCACAGGGGGCTCGAACTCCAGTCCTGGTGGGCCGCAGTGGCTGCAGGTTTTCATTCTAACCCTTTTCTTCATCGGTGACCAGTTTTCACTTCTAATTAACTCCTTTTCCCTTCATTTTAATAACCCTGTTTTTAAGGATTCAGTCCTCTGAATTGATTCCCTTTTTCATTAAATGGCAGCCAAACAGAAATGAAATGTGAAACGAGCCAACAGATGAGCAGGAAAATCGGGGCTTCAGACTCCAACCAGATTCACAATGAGAAGCCCATTCTTGCTGTTAATTAAGCCCGTTATTTAATTCCATGGCTTGTTGCCGCTCTCATTCTGCCACAGCAGACATTTCCAGAACTGTTGGTTTTTCTGTTTTTTTCTAAGGCCGCTGTCACAATGTTTTGGTGAGCTGAGCAGATCAGCCTTACTGAGACCTCCACCTTTCTTCATTTTCACATACAGTATTTAGTGACGGGCACAGGTGAGCTGCTCATATGGATTCTTGTTTTGTGGCTCGTTACTGTTTGGCTGCTAACTAAGAAAAGGGGACTGAGTCAAGGTAATTAAAATTAAAGCAAAAGAACGGAATTAGCAGCAAAAACTGGTCACTAATTAAGAGAATGGTTAGAATGAAAACCTGCAGCCACTGTGGCCCTCCAGGACCGGAGTTCGACACCCGTGATATAGCGCCTTTCTTTGTAAACACTAGCAGAGATTAGCATCAGCAAACACAAATACCAAGCAACTTATCTAACGCATTAGTCATTTTATTATATAGTGCCTTTAAGTGTGAGCACCAGCAGAAATCAGCAAATAAGAATACCAAAGAACCCAACTGACTGCTCATTGGATTATATAGCGCCTTTCATTGTAGGCACTTTGAGAAATTAAAACCAGCCCACAAAAGAGCAAACAATGCACCTAATCCACTAGTCTTTTTATTATATAGTGCCTTTAACTGTGAGCACTAGCAGAAATCAGCAAATAAGAGTCTGCTAATTGGATTATATAGCGCCTTTCATTGTAAGCACTAATAGAAATTGGAATCAGCCAACAAAACAGCAGACACCATCCTAATCCACTAGTCTTTGTATTATATCACTGCTAGCAGTACTAGAAATAGGCAAACACCTAAGAAAGCACCCAATCCACTATTCCTTTAATTATATAGCGCCTTTCATTGTCATCACGAGTGGATTTCCATCCATCTATCCATCCTCTTCTGCTTATCCGAGGTCGGGTCACGGGGGTAGCAGCTTAAGTAGAGAGGCCCAGACTTCCCTCTCCCCGGCCACTTCTTCCAGCTCTTCCGGGAGAATCCCAAGGCATTCCCAGGCCAGCCGGGAGACATAGTCCCTCCAGCGTGTCCTGGGTCTTCCCCGGGGTCTCCTCCCGGTTGGACGTGCCTGGAACACCTCACCAGGGAGGCATCCAGTAGGCATCCTGATCAGATGCCCGAGCCACCTCATCTGATTCCTCTCGATGCGGAGGAGCAGCGGCTCTACTCTGAGTCCCTCCCGGATGACTGAGCTCCTCACCCTATCTTTAAGGGAAAGCCCAGACACCCTGCAGAGGAAACTCATTTCAGCCGCTTGTATTCACGATCTCGTTCTTTCAGTCACTACCCATAGCTCATGACCATAGGTGAGGGTAGGAACGTAGATCGACTGGTAAATTGAGAGCTTTACCTTACGGCTCAGCTCCTTTTTCACCACGACAGACCGATACAGAGTCCTCATCACTGCCGACGCCGTACCGATCCGCCTGTCAATCTGACGCTCCATTCTTCCCTCACTCATGAACAAGACCCCGAGATACTTGAACTCCTCCACTTGGGGCAGGATCTCGCTCCCAACCCTAAGAGGGCACTCCACCCTTTTCCGGCTGAGGACCATGGTCTCGGATTTGGAGGTGTCGATTCCCATGCTAGCTGCTTCACACTCAGCTGCGAACTGCTCCAGAGAGAGCTGAAGATCACGGCCTGATGAAGCAAACAGGATAACATCATCTGCAAAAAGCAGTGACCCAATCCTGAGTCCACCACACCGGACCCCCTCAACACTCTGGCTGTGCCTAGAAATTCTGTCCATAAAAGTTATGAACAGAATCGGTGACAAAGGGCAGCATGGAAATTAGCAAACAAAATACGAGACAAGGTCGTTAATAATGCCAGTCTTTTTATTATATAGTGCCTTTCACTGTTAACAGAAGTAGAAATAGACTAACAGCTTTCCTAATCCACTAGTCCTTGTGTTATATAGTGCCTTTCATTGCGAGCCCTGGCAGAAATCAGCAATTCCAAGATACACGAGGTACCCTGTCTGTTAGTTTTTTATTCTTTCACTATGACCGCTAGTAGGAATCAGTTAACAAATACCAAAGTCCCTAATCCACTATTCCTTTTATTATATAGTGCCTTTCACTAATAGTAGAAATTAGCCAACAAAAGTGCCAAAGAGTATATATTTTATATAGTGCCTTTCATCACGAGTTCTAATGAAATGAGTAAGTAATAGTCCACCGTTAGCACCACTGGACCAAATGCCTATGTGTTATATAGTGCCTTTCACAGACAGACTCATTAATTCCACTTTTAAGGGAAATGAGGACAGTCTTCCTCACCTAATAGTTTAAATAAAGTGTAAAGATAGCTCATGCAGCAGAATATAATTAAAGGTTATTAGTCTGTCCCACTTTATAGTATATAGTGCCTTGCACAGCTGACACCAATATGGGACACTTTATACTACAATCAAGAAAAAAACAGAAAGTAATCAAAATATTTATACTTTAGTGCCTTTCATTTGTAATGCAAATAAGAAAACAATGCTAGGCAATCAATCTGTCTGATTCATAATTTATAGTGCCTTTCACTAAAAACACCAATACAATACTCTTTATAAAGATAAGAAAAGGGAAAGTAGAGCAGTCATCCCATCAGTCTGTATATTATATAGCGCCTTTCAAAGAGAGCCTCATTAATAATCCAATCCTCCTCATGTCATATTATAGAGCGCCTTTCACAGCAAGTACCACTTGGAGGCGATATATAAATAAGTCAGGACTGCGGCACAGCTCATCTTCATATTAGGCAGGGCATTCAGAGTGGGTGCCATTAAAAATGTGTGTGAAAATGCACGAGGGAAAGTAGAAAGCAATCAGTCTACCCAACTAATGCCATGCTGGGCCCTTATACACGGCACCATATAAAGCAACATCATCATCATCATCATCATCATCATAATAATAATAATAAATCACCAAGTCTACTCACTTTTATATTATATAGCTCCCTTGACAGTGACGACCATCGCAAAGTCTTCTTCTTCTTCTTCTTCTTCTTTCAGCTGCTCCCGTCAGGGGTCGCCACAGAAGATCATCTGTTTTTATAACTGACAACCATCACAAAGTAGATTGTATAAAAAATACAAAAATATAAAACTGCGTAATCCATCGATCTTTTGGTTATATAGCGCCTTTCTCATTTTCCACTATAACAATTCAGGGACTCGATTAGCCAATCGGAGCTCTTTAAATCACAATGGGCATCTGTAAAAGGCAAACAATCCACCGAGCTTTATTCGATATAGTGCCTTTCAAAGTCACCACCACCTCAAGGCTACAACAGAAGGCAATCCACGGTCACTTTATAAAGCGCCTTTCTTCACTGAGCACATGTAGGCGTCAAACAATCATTTAATACCTAAGGGCAGAGACCCGGGTTCAGATCAAGACAGGGACATTACCTGTGAAGCCCATGCCATCCAGTCGCAGGGCATTCTGGCACACATGCCCACTGTCACCCAAAGTCTGCCCAGTGACCTGGCATGTGTGACTTGGAGGTGCAGGACAAAAAAAGTGAATACCAGGCAGACACGGGGAGAACATGCCAACTCCATACATGTGCCAGGATTTGAGCCTTTGAGGAGTGTGGAGCTCTTAGGCATTGGTGTGCACCTCTGTGCCAGGCAGTTGTCCAAAGATTACACCCTAAAATAATTGTCAGCGGCGGAACGGATAAAATGTGCCGCCTGGCGGCCGCCTCCCCGGCTCAACTCTCGCTTTCCCTGCGCTAACCGAGCGGTCTGATGTGGAGGATCTCATTAACGGAGAAAAGCCCGGAGAGCCGCCCGCCCGCCGCTGCGCCGGAGAGATAAGCAGCGAACCTGCTGACAGGACGCGGCGGCGCTTTGGCTTCGCACTTATCGCTTACTGGAATGGCCCGCAGGCGCCGTGCTTATTAACTCCAACCAGCTCTCCTTTGCTATCTTTTTCAGATATTGAAGAATATGGCCAGGAAGAAATCTGCAAGGTAAGATTGGGAACACAGAAGTCAATACACTGTGCCTCGGCGAAAAGGATGAGCTCAGGGAAAAGACGGCGGCTGTGAAGTTCGTCTGGAATGAGTGGGGAAGGCAGCGGCAGCACGAGGGCCACTCGTCCATCTGTCCTTCTGTCCCTCTGACAGGATGGCATCTGTGGCGAGACGGACACCCTAGAGAGAAAGAGAGAGAGAGAGAATATTAGACAGAGAGGGACAGCAAAGGCGCTACATAGTAGACACATAGACAGACGACTAACGGCGCAGCACTCAGTTAGATCCAATGTGTATTTATATAGCGCCTTTCACCGAGTGCCAGCTCAGAGCTCTGTGACGAGTTCGCAGGTGAATGCAGATACAAACTTTACAAAACCATAAATCCATAAGAACTACACATAAAAGTGGAGACGGGCGGCATGACGAATGGCGGAATGTGACAGATAAACGGGTACTGCTTAACAGAGAGATTGGCAGGTACAGTACGTGATGTAAGACACTATATAACATAAAGTCAGTGAAATAGATAGATAGATAGATAGATAGATAGATAGATAGATAGATAGATA
>JANRMT010030727.1:0-12604 GCA_026402145.1 Polypterus bichir lapradei | reverse complement strand
CTGTAAGTTGCATGCTCAAGAGTAAGCTCAGCGCACAGCTTGGTCATGTTATAACCGGAGGGCCGAACTGACAATGTGGTATACAAAGAGATCCTTAACAAATAATTATTGCCATATTTTCCCTCACTTTAAAAAGGTTAAATTTTCTTCTTAATAAAAATTTTAATGCAGTACTTCGCCGCTGCGAAGCGCGGGTATTTTGCTAGTCTATAATAACTAAGGACCAAATCGTCTTCCTTCCGTGCCCTGTAAACTCTTCCATATGCCATCTCTTTAAATACAATCACTTTTTCTAATGGAGGAGTGCCCCAATGCCCTTCAAATGGCACAGCCGTGAGACAGTGGGTGCCTAGCGCCCGCCCTGGGAGCTGGTGAACAAAGTGAGCAGGTGGCAGAGCCCCCTAGTATATTTGTAATTAATTGAGGCTACTTTCCAGAGATCTGTTTTCACTTTGACATTAAAGAGTTTTTTCTGTTGATCATTGTTGAAAAAGACAAATTAAATGCAAAGTGATTCAATGTTGTACACCCATAAAATGTGAACATTTCAGAACACTAATTATGTACTCATGAACTGTAGCTGTAATTTTAAACTCCCAGGTAAATAATTATTCAAGGAAAGGCAGACAAAAAACAATGCAGGTCAAAAGATGAAAAAGATAAGGTGGGACTCGCACCTTAATCCCAAGACAAGCGACCATCTGTGTTATTCTGCAGCTTACGTAAACCAGCACTAAGATGATCTTTTTAAACTAATAAATATGAAACATCATCATAGTTTTCTCAAATTTCTTCCCCATTTAAATTAACTTTTCTCAGAGATTAGATTTTTGTGGGCTTTTATGGGGCCAGGACAATGATCCATCAGTAGGAGTGGGAGATTTAATAAAATTACATATGATATTTACAATATTTTAGACAGTAACAGTATATGACAATGTAAAAATCTAAAAATGTCTAAAATGAAGTCATTTATCAAACAAGATTTATTTTTATTATATATGAACAGTCACACAGACTGTAATTAAACAAATCAAACAGAGAAGAAATTTACCAAATAAATATTGCTTTCGAAAAGTCCAGTGTGCCACCTCAGATGTGATGTTTTCCACACAACTTGGAAAAGAAAGTGCACAACCAGCATCAACGTGTGCCAAGTGTCTGAGAGCAGCAAAGCTGTCAGTATACAAAATACAAAGGTAGCACCAGTCTGACATGGAGAAAGGAGAACACGCAAGGTGGCACATTGTGGACGGAACAAGCTGCGTGTACACAGTGCTGCATGTAGAACAGCACAGCTCATGTCAAATTGATAATGGTGAAGTATTTTGTATTCCAAAGTGTGTAAAAATGTTACAATGCACTGACAGTATACTCGACAACGCATGCAAATGCAAGAATAGCAGTCAGCTTTCTTTGCTTGTGTATGCATCTGCTGTAAAATATTGTATGTGTGTGCTTCAATATATGTACCACCATTTTGATATAGCTGTACTTGTATTTTTTACTTTCTCGTATACGAAGTACAGCGAAAGTATTGTAATCGTCCAAAGATTCGATGTTCAGATTATGATGAATCTCAATGTTTTAGACCTCCCTGACTTTACCGTATATGGAGTATAGGAAAAGTATTGCAATCCTCCAAAAATTCCACTGTTTAGACCTCCCTGAGACCAAAAATACCATTTTTGGAATTATGTCTGTATGTGTGTGTGTATATAAACACGATAACTTGAGTACGCTTTTACTTAGGTGAACCAAATATTGCATACAAGTATTAGGTTCCACACGTACATTTCTATCAACTTTTGGGCTATTTCTGCTAACCGGAAGTGATACTTTACCTTTTATTCATACAGCTGCAGAGTTTATTCAACTTCACTTTTATAATAATTGTTCAATATATTATTAATTTGATTTGCTGTTGATGGTTCTTTAATGTACATAATATAATCAGTGTCTTATGGTTTACTCCTCAAGTTTCCATTCCCATATCTGAGTATACGAGAAAGTCGAGGAGAGACCACTCCTGATTTTTTTTTTTCTTCTAAAAAACAAAACTTTTGTGGCAAAGTACCACGCTCAATCGGTCCTTCCATGTTCGCAAAGACAGTCCACTGTTCATTCTCACATTGGCATACATCGTCAAGTCCGAGGAATGATTAAAAGCGAGTCACCTGTGTTTTTTCTTTTTTCTTTTTATTTGCAGCTCATTCCATCCACAATATGCCACCTTGTGTGTTCTCCTTTCCCAATGTCAAATCAATGCTGCAGTAAACTTTGCACTCCAAATTTGTGAAAACACTGAAATGCAATTTCAGGCGAGTTTATATACTTTTTGTACTTGTAGTTAACTGCAATTACTGGAGCACTTACAGTTCCCAGATTAATGTATGGTCTATTTTTTTATTACATGTACTGAAACAATATGACTGAAAGTGGCATTTTTTCTGTGATTATTGGATAGTTGTCAGAAGGATAGTCGGACTGCAATTTAGATTTGGATAGCAACATACAATACCACGCACCACTATCCCTTAGTGAACACAATTTGTTCTTCATGAAGAACTTCTTGCCAGTTAATCAGGGACACTCAGCTTTATTCTTCTGTATTTATTTTGCATATAAAACAAAGATATAATCGAGATTTAAAATAACCAAAAAAAAGAGATGCAATTGGGACTCGAGCTACGAGGCCATTGACTTACAGTCGGGCATGCAACTGTCTGCACTGTTTTGTAATCGCCATAGTGAGGCACTTAAACCACCTTTAAAAGCAAAACATTTCTGCAGATTGTCTTACATTTTTTCATGACTAAATAAACCATAAGGTAGATTTGGATATTTTTTTAGGCTTAAGTAGCCATGTCATAAATAGAGCTTCAAAATAGTTTATTCACAGTAAACTCTTTTGCAATTAATGTATGAATGAAAAGTTAAATAATGGATAGCAGTGCCAATGAAAATTTAAAGCTCATCTTATTGATTCAGTATCGAAGAAATACATTCCCCAGCTGATGTACACCGCTAACCCAAAGCTAATTCTTAAGATTTTCAAAACCAATTATGGATTTTTATCTGCCAGAATAATTATTGCAAACTATCATTTGTTCTCTCGTCACTAATTAAAAATTAGCAGATATAATTTACATGACTCCTTTCTTAGGTCTCTTCACTGACTTCTAGTTCCATTCATCCATTTCTTAAACCTGCTTACCCAAAGCAGGGCTGCAGGGAA
The DNA here is from genome assembly GCA_026402145.1 of Polypterus bichir lapradei. Lineage (NCBI taxonomy): Eukaryota > Metazoa > Chordata > Cladistia > Polypteriformes > Polypteridae > Polypterus > Polypterus bichir. The sequence goes on along the minus strand of JANRMT010030727.1, from coordinate 9,366 downwards.
GATAACTTTAGGGGTACAAGCTGACAACATTTTCATTGACTAAACAATAGAAAAAAGCAATTAAAAAGGCAAATAAATTGTTAGGGTATATCATAAAAACTGTTTGATTTAAGTTTAAGGGATGTTATGCTCAAACTATTTAATGCCTTCATTAGACCGCATCTAGAGTACTGTGTGCAGTCCTGGTCACCACACTACAAGGAAGACATAGCAGCACTTGAAGCTGTGCAGAGAACAGCAATCAAGTACATCCTAGAACTTAAGGACATGTTATACTGTGACAGACTCCATCCTTTTTTTACCTTCCATCAGTTTGTTTGTGATGCACATGATAATATCAAAGCTGGGGAGAAGCCACAATACCAACTAAGAGCACCAGGTGGCTTGCTGACAACAAAATGAGGCTGGCAGCTCCAGGTTGACCTTGGTAGACAGTTGAAATTCCCCAAAACCATCTGGCCAACCACACTTAATCCAGAGTTGGTCCTTACCTCACAATCAACTGAGCAGGTGGTTTTGATTGAGCTTATGGTCCACCTGGGAAGATTGGATTGAAGAAGGACATGAAAGAAAGTGTGCCAGATATGAAAGGCTGGTGGCAGAGATGGAAGGACAAGTGGTATCAGAATGATTAATTAGAAAAGATGGGTGCATTCCAGTGTTCAATGATTTCGATCACAGGTTGAGAAGTGCAGTCCAGGAAGCAGATTTGATTCCTCTGCAAAGCAGCAGGGGTGTTGATGGCCTTTTTGGAACCCTTGAGAGATTATGAGAACTTGACTGGAGTCCACCTGTGGCAAACTGAATTGATGGGACATCGTTTAGGAAGGCACATGTGGTCCCACAATTCACACCCTGGGAAGCACTTCTGTATGCAAAGAGTGGTGGGACTCTGGAACAAACTACCAAGACATGGAGTTGAAGCAGAAACCTGCATGTCAAGACAAAAACCCAAGATATGAAGTCCAAAGAACTCTCTATAGACCTCCGTGATCAAATTGTGGGGAAGAGTAGAACAAGGCAAGGGAACAAAACCATTACTAAAACTTCCAAGTGTTCACAGTGGCCACAAGAACTGTGAAATGGAAGACGTTTGGAACCACCAGGACCCTTCCAAGTGATGTCTGTCCAAAGGGAAGAAGGGCTTTCAATACTATGTGAAGCTGAGCAGAAGAGAGCAACCCAGTGCAATCCAGGATTTAAGGACATGTTCGACTGCGATACGACTCCAAGAATTAAACCTGTTTAGTCTGAGCACAGGAGACTGTGTGGGGACCTCCTCCAGATATTTAAAAACCTCAAAAGCATTGATAAAAGAGATCCAGCAACATTGTTTCAGTTTAAGGGTGAATCACTTACTCAGGGACGTCAGTGGAAATTAAGGGGAAGTGTACAGTATTTAATATTGAAGCCAGGAAGCACTTCTTTAATGCAAAGAGTTGTGGGACTCTGGAACAAACTTCCGAGACATGGAGTTGAAGCAAAAACCTGGACAGCCTATAAGAAGAATCTGAAGACAGCTTAGCTATTAGCTAAACTAATGGGCTTGATGGACTAATTTCTAATATAGCTGATAAAATATTTTAAAATATTTGGATTTTCAGCCCCCTTTACTTTTGTTTATACAAATCCTAGTTTTGAAGAGCTTTGGGGATGTGTATCCCCTTCTTTTACATGACAAGATTCAATGTCGTTTTCAAAAGTAACATTTCCCCAGAGTTTTGAACGAAGCAGTGGACTGGCGCTGCAAATGTGCTTCCTCTTCATTGCCAAGACAAAAACAAACCGACAATTCAGTTCATTCCACCCACCTTTTCTAATAGCTTTCTGAGTCTTTTTGACCCCTGTGGTGACTGGCCAGTTCGGTGTAGTATCTCTAGTCTCTTAAAGGTACCCTTCCTTCGCATTTTATTCATCCAGAGGAAGAAGGTACAGGAACTACAGCGCTTTACATCAAGAGCTAATAAGCACAGTTTCAGCGTGTATCTGGAAAATGACTCATTACAAGTAAAAGGCGTTACAAATCTTGAAGTATATAATGGCGAGTTTAGAAAACAGATGAGAAAACGTAATCTCATAAACTAATCAAATTTCCCCAGGACACATCATTATTAAAAAGTCATTCTAAAAAAAATACATTAGGCAATTACAATAAACTATTATGGTGTTTCCAACAGTACAAAATGCAAATTTTATCTGTCGATTACTGTTAGAGCAAGTTACAAAAGACATGAGCTAGAAGTGTGCACCAGTAATTTGATGCCATGGTAGCAGGCATAATAAACTAAAAGGGCAAAATACGTCATCTGAAGGATCAATTCTAAAATATGGTGCATACAATATTACGATTCTAAGCATCACTCGACCTTTAAAATGGAAGACTTTATGATAATACTACATGGGCACTTAAAAAAGAAATCCAATCCCTGTAATCTTCGTGCTGTAAGAAACAACTTGAAAGGTTATTTTATTTTCTTTCCCATTCGCTAGTAAGTGTGATCCTCAAGCCAGCAAACAAATTGATCAGCAGGATGGAATATAACCTAAATTTTAGAGAGGTTTTAAAATCTAATTAGATAAATAATATCTCAGTTAACTTTTAACCTAGCCACCAAAGGGGGCAAACCAACCCAACCTGGTGCCAGCCCCAAGCCCAGATAAATATAGAAGGGTTATTGTCAGGAAGGGCATCCAGCAGGAAAACCTTAGCCAAAGCCATTAATGATGAAATCAGTCCAATCAGATTTGGAAAATGCTAGAAGAGTGAGAGCTACCAGGTCAGGGTGGAATCAGTTAAAGAAATCAATACAGTAGAAGCAGAAGATGGGAAAGAAAAAAGGGAAGGGCAAGCTGAATGTAAGAGTGGGGCCAATGAATGTTGGGACAATGACTGGAAAAGGAAGAGGGGTTTGACACATTTGATGGATAGGAGGAAGATATGGCAGTGATGTGAGTGCAGTGAATTAGATGGAGGGGGAATAACAGAGAGACTGCAAACGGTTGTACAGTGAAACATGCAAGTGAACAAAAAAAAAAAGGGTGACCCAATATCAAAATTTGAATAATTTTTCCACTTTAATCCATTTACCTGATTTATTAATGATGAGGGGTCAGACAAATGAAGTACCACATTTTTCAAGGTCATTGCGCGAGGTGGCCGAGTGAGTTTGGATGGGGGTCCTTTGATAGTCGATTCCTTATAGTTTTCAGCAGGTCACATGCCTTGGTCCGGTGTGTACCGTGCTTTTGTAGTCGAAGCATTCTTCAAAAACAAGACTCCATCATCACTACACAACGCACCTTCCGAACGCACTTCAGCATTCCTCCTAACGGTGATGTTCCAAATTGGAAAACAATTATTCAGTGGGTGGTACAACATTGAACAAAAGATCTTCAGGCTGTCCTCGGAATGTATGAACGCCTGAAAACACCCAAGCTGTAAGGACATCAATTTTGCAGTCTCCTCAATGCGCTTCTGCCTTATGCATTTCCAACATGTCTTTGATTTTGCATGAGGACTTTAATTTCCATCCATACAAAATGATGGGAGTGCAGGAACTCACTGAGAGAGAATGGGAGAGCCGCAGAGTATTGTGCGGAAACATTCTGCAAAGCGTTCATCGAGGTGCCATTGTCATGTGCAGCAACGAGGCACATTTCCATTCGAAATGTTGCGTAAAAAAGCAAAACTTTCACGATTGGGCTGAAAGCAACCCTTGTGAACTTCATCACAGACCCCTGCACAGTGAGTATGTTACTTGTTTTGAGGAGTAGGGAGCAACGAACACTGTCACTTCAGAATGTTACATTGAAATGCTAGAGAACTTTCAGCAGCCCCAACTGGAAGAAATGGATGTGGTGAATTTGTGGTTTCAACAGGAAGGAACAAAAGCACATATGGCAAGGAGAAACAATCAAGTTTTGCAGGAGATGTTTCCGGGGAAATTGATCTCTTTGCGCGGTGATGTTAGGCGGCCTTCATGTTCAGCTGATCTCGCTCCGTGCGATTTCTTCTTAAGTTGAAGGTATAAACACACCGACCTCAAAAGCTTGAAGCCCTCAAGGACGCGATTTGTCACAAAATCGCCGCTATTCCCCTTGAAATGGCAGTCATGCGAGTGTTCAGAAATCGTATGTATCGCTAATGATGGCCACCACCTTGAACACATCACTGTTGAAACACAGTGAAAAAAAAAAAATCTATTTTGTAAACCCTTTCTTGTGTCACAATGAAATTTATTTTGTAGCATTTTTGTAGAATAACTGTTTGAAATATGGTACTTCTTTTTGGCTTACTCTGTATATGTAATGTTCATATTGTGTTGTTATACTGTATGCGTATGCCTAGTGGAATAGTGAAGTGAAATGAGAAGGGCATTTGAGTTTCGACACCCAGGGGTCATGGGGGTTCTAATTTAACCATGGCTGGGAGATCTTTCTAACAGTCAGCCTTTAGACTGAACTAACTGGTTACACTTCACCACATTAACTTGAGTGGTAGAGATGGTCTATAAAGCAGGTCAACACCAACTTTTACATTCATTCCTTTCTTCTTAAATGAGCTGAACACAAAATAAAAATAAAAAAAAAACTTGAAACCACAGGAATATAAAAAATCAAACTAGATATAATTAGATACAGGACAAAAAATTATAACTAGGAGACACAGTCTATAACCCCTAGCTCTTTCAAACAGTTTGGAGTCCCATGATAATATTACTCTTATTTACATCAAATTAATATTAAACACTTCCCTCAATATTTACATTCATTAACATCAAACACATTTGAAAACACAACACCATCCCACTCCCCGCTGACAAGGAGCCCTAACACAACGGTCCAGATCAAATCACACTGCATCCCTCAGAGTGTGTATTAAAATAAAGGAACTCAATAAAAACAAGGTAGTCACTCGCTGCCATCCTGATACAATAAACTGGGCAAGTCTCACCCAGAACACGAATGCCCTGGTGCCGGTGATATAATTCCTGTTTATTGTCAGCAAAGAATACATTGCCAGTTTTCTCTCCCATTTGTAAATCTTCCTCTATTTTCGAATATTCCTTCTGACGTCTTCTTGTAACCTTTAGGCCGGGTTTATACTTCACGCGGCGGACGCTCCTGCTACGCAAGCGTTTTACTATTTATACTTGCGCGTGTATATCTGGAAGAATCCACCAGGTGGCAGTGTGAGATATCACGGTGAGAAAAGGTTTGGCTTCACTGTGTTGTGAATTGCCTAGAATAGAAATTAAATTCCGAAGACACCTTACCGCAATATCTCTTTTATCACACTGTGCTCCCCGAAATTTTGCTGGTACTGCAACTCGCGCACGCGTCACGTTAATCTTGGAGGACCTGCTCAGAGGACGTGTCAAATGAATGCTGGGAACGCGTGGCAGCCATGATGCGTGCACGTACGCATTCTGAACGTGAAGTATAAACGAGCCCTTACATCCATCCACCATCATGTTACCATGGATACCTGAAACTCTACTCTTCCATCCAGTAACTTTCATCTTCCTTGAAAGTGCATCATCATCACATGCTGATGTCCTCCACTGCCTGACCTTACACAGACTAATAACAGTCCTGAACTCATTGAACATAGAGATGGCTAATGAATGATGACACACAGAACCAGAATTACAACTAGTTGACGCCGTTACAACTTTATGCTGGAGCCTGCATGTTCTCTCAGTGTCCATATTTTAGCAAGATCACTTCCTTGTATAATCCAAAACAAAAAATTCTAATGTTACTGGTTCTGGTTTGAGAGACTGCTCTTGTGTCAGCACTGTGATGGACTCTAGGTTTCTTCCTGCTTAGGGGTAGTATAGTTATATTTACATAAACTAGCAGCAATTAAAAAATAAACTTTGTCAAAGTGGGCTTTCACTTTTTGTCCGATTGAGACCACCAGGATTTGGTTCCTATAGACAGGTGTGAACGTCCCATTTCAACTTTGGGGTGAGCCAAAAAATACAAATCCTGGTGTACCTCAAAAGAATGGCCTGGGACCAGTTCCACAAAGTAACTGGTGCACTTCATTTTCAGAAAATGAAATCTAGCTGCATTACTCATAAAAATGTAATTCATGATGTGCTGTGCTCTAATAGCAGTCTCCTTTTACCTTTGACAAAATATTTTAGCAACCAAAGACATTTGGTAAATGAGGCAACAAATAAAAGAATCAGTGATATTTTTCTTTGTATCAGAGAGGGTAGTGACATCCAATACCGCCCATTATGCATTATTTATGTGCTGTACAATGTCTCTGCAGCAAATGTCTTTTATTTTTCAAACACTGCCCTGGCACAATACTCTCTTATTTACTCTAAACACTTGAACGCTTCAGGGCAGGCTGCTCTTACTGGAGGACTGAAGAAGGTCAGAATTATAGTTTTACTATTGTGGCACCTTGCTGGTAAAGTGTCAGAGAAATGTTGAACTACTATAATTTGAGTTTAATTCAGCTACGAGTTTGTTTTTAAACTAGTAAATACAGAGTATGCGATAATCCACTCTATGCATCCAGAGCCACACTTACATAGCTTGCTTAATTCATTCATTTCTTGATGAGTTAAGTGATTTTTTGCTCCCCATACTTAAACTTGTTGCTATTACAGTTTACCTGACCTGGCACAAGTAGCAATGATTTGTGCATAGCACTGTGGGTAAAAGCTACAGCTGTGTACATCACTCTGCTGATCTGCTAGCCAACATAAGTTGACCTAATTTATCTCAATGTCAGTTTAATACAATAAACATCGTTGTAATTGAAATTGCATAGGAAAGTTTACAAATTTGCTTTTCAATTAGAGGTTGTGAAAATTAACACCAGTGTACAATATACTTTATGAAAACAGAATTTTTTCAGACAAACTTCCTTGAAAAATAAGTGTGCCAAATTTCAACAGACAGACAGACAGACATGACGGCAACAGTTAGTGCTTTTCACATTAAATGTGAACACCCCTAAAAAGATTATCAGAGCACTCCCGAATTTGTTTCAGAAACAGAAATGCATGGTAGGCAGCTTAAGGGCTCTAAGTGGATGTAGTTACCCATCGAACCAGGGATTGGCACCTTTTTCTGATCCTTTTTCTCCTTCTCACTCTGCAGACCGGGTGACCGAAGGCCCACTCATCCCCGACATCATCTCCAGTGTCCATCTTCCTTCATAACCCGGAAAACCAGTGACACCTATTGAACTTCAGTTCTGTTTGGACTTGTGTTTGTACAGACATCTCTACAACTAATTGGGAGTCTATTTACACCAAAAAAAAATTGTCAAATTATACGGGGTTACCAAGGTGGTACCCCAACTCTTTACCTGTGTTCTTTGTGTCATTTTACAGTATCTTTAATAAGTGTGCCAAATGTCAACAAAATCAGTACACCGGGAGCGGAGTTGTTTCATGAGGTCAGACGAACACGACGGTGAAGAGGGGTGCTTTGTCAGTTGCAATACACATAGAGTTTGAAGGGAAATGGGTTCAGATGAAATTGCTTATTTCTATAGATATATTAATTCCTTTTTTTTTTCAAGCTTTAATAACCTTAGTGTTTCAAGCTAAAGTCTTACACTAAAGTAATGACCTCTTAAGACCATAAGGATTCCACAATTATTTCACAGTCTGGTACAATGTAAAGCATTAAACACTCGGTATACTTGAAGGTACTTACGTTTTTGCGGTGACATCAACATATTGCCCAGGACGAAAGTGAGCAGCATATAAAGGAGTGCCTGTAAAAGAAAAAGTATACGGAAAACATAATCAGCATCTTTTTTCTGAGAAAAACACACAAAAAGTATCAAACGGAGTATAACAAGAGGGACTGTATAGTTTGTCAGTAATCTAGAAATCCTTGCAGACAGTATAAGAGGCCTCCAGACAACAAGGAATAAGGAAGGTATGAGGAATATAACAGTCATATGAAAAAGTTTGGGAACCCCTCTCAGCCTGCATAATAATTGACTCTACTTTCAACAAAAAAGATAACAGTGGTATGTCCTTTATTTCCTAGGAACATCTGAGTACTGGGGTGTTTTCCGAACAAAGATTTTCAGTGAAGCCGTATTTAGTTGCATGAAATTAAATCAAATGTGAAAAACTGGCTGTGCAAAAATGTGGGTCCCCTTGTCATTGTGCTGATTTGAATACCTGTCACTGCTCAATGCTGATTACTTGGTTGGATGAGCTTGTTAAGCCTTGAACTTCATAGACAGGTGTGTCCAATCATGAGTGGTAAAAGGTATTTAAGATGGTCAATTGCAAGTTGTGCTTCCTTCCCTTTGACTCTGTTATACTACATTTTTATTTATGTCACTATATCTGGACAATACTGTTATGAGTTTTATTCACATGTGCATGTTAACTGTGGCACACAGGGGCTCAGCAGTTAGAATTGCTAGCCAAGCATTGGATTAGATAGCCAAAGACAACTGGAGGCTTGTATAGTCAGCTTAAACACAGGTTAGGGTATTTCTGTCCTCTATCAGCACAAATCTTCTTTCCTTATTGGGAGAAAGAGAAACGGTATGTAAGCACTATGATATTTCTGTATTTTGTGGAGGAGGAATTCAGCCCTTGTTTGGAGACAGAGAAGACCAGCAAATGAAGCAAGACATTATAAAAGCTTGGACAACAGCCAGACCTTTAGAGGCGGAATCGACAAAGCTCGAAGAAAAACCTCCCAGCGTGGTGACGAGAAAATGGCTGACTGTGTTGATCCAGATTTCCCACCTGGATAAAGTCTGTACCATGCGCCTCTCCATTTGTAACCGCGTTAATCGTCAGTAAATGTAAGCTAAAAGATATTGTTTCTCATGCGATTCTTGCACCGCCGTAATCACGATGGGAGGGATATCGCCTTTTCTGGTATATTACGATATTGTTTAATTATTTAATATGCCACAATTTTAAAAGAACACATTTCCAAGAGAGCTAATGCCTCTTCAGGAAACAGACTCTCCTTTGAAGAGTGACAGACAGCATGGAATCCTCAAAGCAACTCTCCAAAGATCTGAAAACAAAGATTGTTGAGTCTCCTGGTTTAGGGGAAGTCTACAAAAAGCTATCTGAGAGGTTTAAACTGTCAGTTTCAACTGTAAGGAATGGAATCAGGAAATGGAAGGCCACAGGCACAATTGCTGTTAAACCAACCCAGGTCAGGCAGGCCAAGAAAAATACAGGAGCGGCATATGCAGAGGCAGGATTGTGAGAATGGTTACAGACAACCCACAGATCACCTCCAAAGACCTGCAAGAACATCTCGCGGCAGATGGTGTATCTGTACATCATTCTACAATTCAGCGCAATTTGCACAAAGAACATCTGTACGGCAGGGTGATGAGAA
>JANRMT010030715.1:0-10065 GCA_026402145.1 Polypterus bichir lapradei | reverse complement strand
TTGCACTGATACGAAATAGCTGTGTGTGTATATATGTAGATATGTATGTATATGTATATATATGTTTATATATGTGTGTGTGTATGTATATATATATGTATTTGTGTGTATATATGTGTGTGTATGTATGTATGTGTGTATGTATATGTATGTGTATATATGTAGATATATATATATGTATGTATATATGTGTGTGTGTATATATATGTGTATATGTATAGATATGTATATATATATGTTTATGTGTGTGTGTGAAAATATATATATATATTTATATATATATGACAGCAACACTCATCACTCACAACAGTGACAAAACAATTACATTGACAATCATGTTACGTTATTTTCAAAATGTTTCCTTTTCTTTTTAATTGCTTCTTTAACACACTACTTCTCCGCTGCGAAGCGCGGGTATTTTGCTAGTCACTAATAAGATCGTTTATAAGAAATGTCTTGTTAGTTAAAGCTCTAACATTTAATAGTGCCATATTTAATGTTTCGGAGGGGCAGAGCTGAATTTTATGCATGTTATTGGTATTTGGAACAAAAACGAAGTTATTTTTGTTAATGCCGCTCTGTGTGTATTTTTTATGTAATCTACAATCTGTTTTTATAAATTTAATGTATTGTCTATCTAAAGTAGTAATTGCAATTAAATTATTGGTGTTTATGCCGCACTGCCTAGATTTTTTATGTGCATTAAGATTTGTTATTAGATTATTAATGTTGTGCACTTTAACAGAAGACTGTGTTAAGTCATTATGTCCTATCAAAGCAGTAGCATTACGGAAGGGGTTTAAAGTAGAAGTAGACAGTCAAGAGAGACTAATTACCTTAGCGATGTTTTCGGAGAGGACCCGGGCGCCAAATCTATTCGGATGCAGTCCATCCTGCTTGAAGAAGCGTGGCCTTTCCCAAAAAAGATCCCAGTTGTCAATAAACCCGATGTCTTGAGTCTCGCAGAAGCCTCTCAGCCAGTTGTTTAAACCCAGCAGACGACTGTAGTATTCATTCGATCGTCTGACGAGAGGTAGTGAACCTGAGATGAAGATTTTTGCCGATGGGGTCCTCTCCTTCGTGTCTTTAACTAGTGCTGCGAAGTAAAATAATGGATCCCACTGCCCTCTTGTGTTTCTCGTAGATGGTCGGCGCCCGTCTCATCACATCACGGACTCGAGGACCGGGAAAACAAGAAACAAAAGATTTTCGATTAGGACATGTGATATTCAGGTGTCGTACAATCAAATCACCTACCACGATTACATCACCCGGGTTTGAAGGCAAACTGGGAACACAGAGAGGGTCGAATCGGTTCTGGATTGGGATGCTCGCCTGTGCCGATGGAGGTGTTCTAGCCTTGAACCCCCGCCTGCAAAGCTGAAACCCGCCGAGGTCTTCATCTGTGTTGTCGTTGCTTGTTGCTTCTTGTTGTTGTTGTTGTTGTTGTGTTGTTGTCGCGGGGGTGAAGCTTACTTGCCCTTGGAATTGAGCGGCACGAGGTGGGGTTGATGTTACGTCGACTTCAGTTGTTGAGTGTGGTTTGTCCAGCAGCCGAGCCTTTAAGTCTCTGAGGTACCTTCGCCTGGACAGGAGTTTTTGAATCTGTTTGTCGAGTGCCTGGAGTTCTTCGACGACGACGACAACGCGATTCATCTCACTGTCGGCCATTGTCTGCTTCCGCTTCCACTTCGTCACCTAGGAAAGAAAGAGAGTTAGGAGTTAGGAGATGCAGATGATAGACGCATCATGACTGGATACTGTTTCAGTCTAAGTAAAACGGGGTTTTAATTTCATGGAAAACAAAGAAGCAATCTACTGTGGCATTATCTACATGTGAAGCTGAGTATATGGCACTTCCCACCACAGTACCGGAGGGAATGTATCTCATCCAGCTCTTAAAAGAATAGATGGTGAAATTCACCATGAACTAGTGGAAATTTATGAGGATAACCAGGATGTAACTGCTCTAGCAAAGAACCTTGTAAGCAGACAGAGGTGACAACATATGGACATTAGGTACCACTTTGTCAGAGCAATGTTAAATGATGGAAAAGTTACTCTAAAGTACTGTCCAACAGAAGAAATGGTTGCTGACATTTTGACAAAACCTGTAACAAAGATGAAGTTGCAAAAGTTCAAAGGTTTTTATTTGGTATGTAAATTGAGAAGTCTGTTTTGTTTTTATGGAATGTCTGTAAGGCTGTTTGTCAAGAATGCATAGCAATGTGAAAGCGAGTAGGGCTATTAACATACAGTATAAATGTAAAATGCTCTCAATTGCATGCTTTGTTCCCTTGTTTGGTGCTCTCATGATTTTGGTGCGCATGTGCACATAAAGAAAAATATAATAAAAGGAGACTGCAAAACCGGTGTTTTTCCTGGTCAAGAAGTTTCAGAGAGCGTTGAGTTATTTTTCCTCCGTCAGTATATTACCCAAATGTACACAGTTAATAGTTTTCTTGCCATTGCATGGATATTTAGTCTCCGCGTTGTGGAAGATTAGCCCAAACACAGACAGACACAGAGACACACAAGTCCTAAAAGCACACATGGTTTTATTTTTTTTTGCTTTTTACACAGTGCACATATCACTCACAATAACTCAATCCTTCTCTTCTCTATTCTTTTCTTCTTCTCTATTCTCTATTCTTTCATCGCCTTCACTCCTTTCCCGCAAGCTCTATTCTCTACCTCCCGACTCCGACCCCCTGAACAGAATGAGGCGGCCTCCTTATATAGTGCATCTGGATGTGGTCCAGGTGCTACCCCATTAACTTCTGGCAGTACTCCCGAGTGTGGTTGAAGTGTTGCCTGGGGACCCGGAAGTACTCCAGGTGTCCCCAGATCTTCTTCTGGCAGCACTCCCAAGTGTGCCGGAAGTACTGCCGTCCTGGGCTCCATAATTGTCCAGGCCCTCTGATCCCATGGCCCTGATATAACCCAGGGTGGCTGCCCTCTTGTGTCCTGGGGGAGGTATTGTCTTGTCTTTTAATCCTCCAGGTATCCCGTCTGGGCAAGAGCCCCAGCCATTCGCCACAGCGTCAAATTATTTTCCTAGATAATTCCTGATTCTGTTCCTGGATTATTGCCCATTTTTATTTCTGTGGTTTTAATTTCACAGAACATTTGACTGTCACTTTAGGAGCATTATACAATTCATCAACTTGGCAAAAAAATGTTTGTCCATGATTGTGTATTATATCCAATTAGAGCCTACACTCACCTCTACTGTACATAGTGTATATGTAATTTCTCTAGTACTGTATAACACAGACAAAAGAGCAAAATAAATAAACAAATAACTGCCCATCTAGTTAAATGAAAAGTCCAATGGACCTTACTGTATGATTCTAAAGAATAAACACAATTTTCTATTGCCACACTCGCCGTGTATGCCATACAATTTCAGTAGGGCATTATTTCACAACATTATAAAATTATACCAATAAAATTCTTCCATTAATGTGAACTTTAACAAATATTTGTTCTGTATTACTTTATGTCCAAGCCTTGAGTGCATGATTGTCATTAATGGAATGAAAATATATATTAAGCAACACAAAACCTCATCTCCATCTGTATTTTAATGCTAAATATGGCAGGTACTTTTATAATCTTGTCATTTTACCGGAGGATTTGATCACAGTTTTCATTTTTTCACGCTCCTGATACATCAAAGAAAAACTCCTGAATTAAGCCAACAATAATCTGTTGACCAAGACAAAAATAAAAAGAAGCCTGACTTAGTAGCAAAGCAAGGATGTTGTACGTGCGAGACACCAGAAAAGAGCCCTGTTCTTTCACTTTTATTTTCATTGTGCAGTTAAGTGCCAAGAAGATTGCTGTGAATCATACATCGGGGAAACCAAACAATCACTGGTGAAGCGGATGGCACAACACAGAAGAGCTACCTCATCAGGCCAGGACTCCGCAGTCTATTTACATCTACAGGACATTGGTCACTCTTTCAGTGATGAAGATGTGCACATCCCGGACAGGGAGGAACGCTGGTTTGAGCAAGGAGTCAAAGAGGCCATTTACGTGAAAAAGGAACAACCATCTCTGAACCGAGTAGGGGGCCTAAGGGTACATCTTTCATCATCTTACAATGCGGTGATTGCAGCCATTCCCCAACTCTCTGTGAATGGTACTCATGGCCATTGATCAATGGACAATTTGCATATCATTGATCACACAGCCCATTGTTAGTCAATGGTGCTAGTTCAGTCATTAGGCCAAGGTACTGCTTATAAGGTTGGAGAAACCTGCAGTCAGCTGAGACAGAGGAAGTCACTTGGATGAGTGATGAAACGTATGGGAAAAAAAAAAACTATGTCCAGATGAACAGAATCAACTTTCTAGAATTTCCTTACCTGGATTATTGAGCATGCATCAAGACAATAAAATGGTGTTTTTCACTTTCTTCAAGGATGAAACCAGAGTGATCTGGTTTTGAACCATCACCTTTTTCTGAGGAGGAGATCGTGAGATGTTTAACAAACAGAAGCATGTTGCTTTGTTAAGGTTAAGGTAAACTATGTCCAGATGAACAGAATCAACTTTCTAGAACCATTTTATTGTCATTTTCATAATAAATTCAGCTACTTAGCTGTATATTTGGCACAGCAAGATTCTCGCAACTACCACTTGCTACTACCAAGTTAAGAACCCCTATTTACTTGCTCCTTTTAATTTTGGTGTTTCGTACATTTCACAAGATGCTGCCACCATATCCTAGCTACATCAGCAAGCATGTCTTCCTGAGATTCCTAAATTAATTGTTATGCTTCACAAAATAGCTTATTTACAACTGACAAAATATGTAGTTTTATAAATAACAAGCAGCAATATGCTAACCTTACTTAAATTAAGTTAACAGGTGTCTTCTTTACACAATATGAGTCCAATAACCTTCTAGGAATTCAAACAGAAAAATAGAGAGGTTTAATGAACAGATTATGATAATGGCCAAGACTCCAAGAATAGGGTGTTTAGAATGAGTTTGCATTCTGTTTGTGTGGGGAACTTGTAGACTTGGGTCAATGCCGATCCTAGTGTGATGTGGGAGACCTTCTGTGACAAGACTCTGAAGGTTGCTGAGGGTTGTGTTGGTGTTACCGGTGGTCCCAGAAGGAGGTGTTTCGTTTCACAGGCCACCTTGGATATTATTGAGAGGAGTTGCAGGGCACGGCTTGATGGCAACTCTGGTGTGTACCAGGAACTGAGAAGCACAGGTGCAAGGGATCTGAAAGCAGATAAGGATGCATTTGCTATAGGAATCTGTGAGCAAGTGACACAGCATCTGTGGTCTAGTGACCCACGTCCTGCTTACACAAGAATCAAAGCATTATGTGCATCTGTATGTGTTCCTTAAAGAGTCACAGTCAGGGCAGATGATGGAACCCTCTTTATGGATGATGCTCCAGTTGTGACCCTCTGTGCTAAATTCTTTGAACAGCTGATCCTCCGGTTAGGACGCTGGACATCTCTGGGTCCACGGTTCTTAAGGCAGATCCTCCAATTAGCTGTGAACCACCTGGTGTCACTGAGATTGCACAGGTGGTGAATTATCTTAGGCTAGGGAAGGCTACAGGGATTTGTGGTATGTGGGGTGAACTTCTCTGGGCTGGTGATAAGACTGTCCTCCTGGCATTGCAAGCAATCTTTGCTTCCATTTGGGAGACAGGCATTATCCCAAATGACTGGAAACAGGACTGAGATGCTGAGAAATTAATTATTGCTTTTTTTTAATTGACTAAATTACTGTAATGCACTCCTAACAGAAGGCTACTACAGGGGGATAAGACTACTCTCAGTTCAGAGTAAGGTCCTTGCCAGGGTCATTCTTAATAGAATCCGTGATCACTTGCTCACCTAATAGCGACCGGAGAAGTATGGCTGTATGCCTAAGAAGTTTACTATTTACTGCATCCTGGCACTGAAGTTCTCATCGAACACAAACGCAAATATCAGTAGCCTTTGTCGATTTTCGTAAAACATTACTTGGGTACTATTGGTTTGACTCTGTGTCGAATAAGCAGTAGCTCACAGAGTCCCAAATACGGTACATTACCTGCATTGTGAGGGAGTATCAGGTACGGTATCACAACCATGTGGCACAATCCCCAAGGGTGATCTGGTTCATAGGATTTTCATTGTTGACCTAGCCAAGGGGACACCCACATAACACCTTGCTGAAGCAGATAAATGGTCATTTTCCGGGTTTGGGGACTGGATCACATGCCTGCCAGGAGAGTTGCAAACCAGGATCACAAGCTGTTTCATTTTTGTGATGGGTGCAGCAATGCACTGTAGCAGTGCCTGCACCCCAACCTGTCCTGACCTGACACTTTTGGTAGCTTCCTTCAGGAAATTAATAAAAATTACATGTTTGAATGCTTGTTGACCAATGAACATTCACAGTATTGTTATATTACTTAAAGCATGAATAATTTTCTCTCCAGAGATCCATTGAAGCTGGTGGCCTCCATGCTTTAATGGGCATGTCTGTCTACAACAAATAATTAAGTTGCAGCTTCATTTCTGGGATGGGAATTACACTTGCAATTGTGAGGTTATTTAAAAAAAAAAGACAATTGCATTTGCACATGTGCAGTTCTTAAAAAAAATCTGCTCAAGTGTCATGATACCCATGTTAATCAAAATACTTTATTTCTATATGGGATATTAAATAGTAGCCTACATAGCTTTAACAAGGCCTGACTTTTCTCCAGTTCTTTCTTAAGGCACATGTTCCAAAAAGGAAAAAAAGAGCTGGGGTTTGAGCTTCCATAGCCACCCCTCTGGTCATGTCCCTGTTGCAGTTATATTTTTATACAAGTGAAACACATTATTAAAGTACTAGACATTAAGCCCGTTACAATAACGGGCGTTAGAACAGTAGTGCATAAACATTAGTAGGAACAGTCAATATTAAATGGCAAGGGACCTTGTATGTGGCTGTAATATGCATCACTTTATTGTGTGCCTTTAATTTTCTCTCGCAGTAATACTGGTTTGTATTTCCATAAAATGCCTGTAATTTTCTCTGACAGTAATACAGTGGAACCTCGGTTCACGCCCATAATTCATTCTAAAACTCTGGTCGAAACCCGATTTGGTCGTGAACCAAAATAAATTCCCCCCATAGGATTGTATGTAAATACAATTAATCCGTTCCAGAGTGTACGAACTGTATGTTGTGACAGATAGGGGGCAGTATCGCTCCCTTGAACCCCTGTCCAAGACTCCAGACACCAAGTAAAAGTCCAAATGTTGACTTTATTCATACAACGCAGTGCACAAAGCACCCTCTCTTCCACAATACTCATTAAACACACAATAATCACACTGTGTGTTTGTGTGTGTCTTGCGCGCCTGTGTGTGTTTGTCTCTCTCTCGCGCATGCGCCTGTGCGTGTGTCTCTCTCTCTCTCTCTCTCTCTCTCTCTCTCTCTCTCTCTGCACAGGGAATGCACAGGGAGAGACTGAACACGTGCGGCCCCGCGCATGCGCACTTCATCAGAAGACACACACACAGACACCTGGACGCACACAGGGGTTTTATTAAAGAGGATGATAACTTGTATACTAGTAAAGAGGGTAATGCCATAACACTTCTTTAAACAGGATCCCAATAGCCCTGAAGTTTCAGAATAAATAATGTGTATTGGCTTAACAATTACAAAAATGAACAAAAATTTTATGTGATCCTAAAAAATATCAATTTGAAAATTAAACATCACTGCAACCCTCACCAGAAGCGGTTTCAAGTAATTTGTTCCATGTACATTTCTGTAAAACAATAAATAAAATTCCTGCTATTTTCACACGTAGTTTTCATCAATGTCTCTGCATCCTTAAAGTAGATTCTTACAGCTGAGCATCATAGTCCTGTCATAATTTTAAAAGTGTTTTTAAGCTGCATAAGTGTTTTCTATTAATGAAAATTTTCCAGTTTCTTTTCTGTCCTTTTAATGTGTGGATAATTGTATTTACTCTGCTCTGAACTTTCTCTAACACTGGTTTGTCCTTCTAACAAAACTGGACACATTATTCTTAATGTGACTTTACTGATATATTATTCTACTTAATCTCTCTTGACTTGCATTTCACACAGAGTTCTATATAAGCCATAAAACTATTAACCTTTTTAATCCAGCTTCTAAAGAGTTTAATATGGAGCATATTGACTCCAAAATCTTTCTAGCCCACTTCTCATATAATGTAACTATATCAAGTATATCTATACTAATAAAAGGCAAAGCCCTCACTCACTCACTCACTCACTCACTCACTGACTGACTCATCACTAATTCTCCAACTTCCCGTGTGGGTAGAAGGCTGAAATTTGACAGGCTCATTCCTTACAGCTTACTTACAAAAGTTGGGCAGGTTTCATTTCGAAATTCTACGCATAATGGTCATAACTAGAAGCTATTTTTCTCCATTTACTGTAATGGAGTTCAGCTCGAGGGGCGGAGTTTCGTGTGACATCATCACGCCTCTCACGTAATCACACATTACGTAGAAAACCAGGAAGAACGCGCTGAAGAAAACATGCATTATATAATTAAGAAGGCAGCGAAACAATTAGAAGCGAGCGAGTGACATATAAAACCATATTCAGCGGCTCACGTGAACTGACGCAGTGCGCAGACAAAAAGCAACAGTTCCAAAGAGTGCTGAACAAAAACCGAATTACACTGCTACGCTCAAATAGACAAACCACACGCCGTGGCGCAATAGTAGAGCATTCGCCTGTAGCGCCCACGTCCGAAGTTCGATTCCTGAGAGGGGATGCACTAAGTATGTACGCGCGCTTCTCGATTTATTTTAACCTCACATCCCCTTAGTTTGAGACGTATGAAAACGCATGCGGTTAACGCAGAAAGACAGATCACCTATTGAAGCTTCATGAATAATGGATACTTTATTCGCGATCAATGATTGTTTTGGTAAAGCCATACTCAGTGTATTCATTAGATGAACGGTAAAAAAGTAAGAGCGAGGGGAGGGTGACTTATTGAGGCATGCAGGCAAAACCACAATAGCACACGGGCTCGATGTACTGTAGTGCGCGTCAACTCGATCTGAATTGCGCGATCACATTCGAAAAAATATATCTTTTCAAGTTCTATTTAGTCCATATGTGTCAAACTCAAGGGCCGCGGGCCACATCCGGCCCTGCGTGTAATTATATCCGGCCCGCGAGATCATTTTATATACTGTATTATTGTTATTAATGGCCCGGGTATATGAAGCGCTGGTAACACAATAAACTACAGATCCCATAATGCAGCGCTTCAGCTGCCTTGCCGAACACTTACCGCGTTAATCAAGTCTAGCTTATGATGCTGCAAGTTATTGCGAAGCTAGCCCACATGATGCCGAAGAGAAAAGTTGATTCTGAAAATAGAGCCTTTAAAAACCGATGGGAGGCTGAGTATATGTTTACTGACATTGCCGGTAAACCCGTGTGTCTCATTTGTGGAGCTAATGTGGCTGTAATTACAGAATTTAATCTTTACAACGACCGACAAACACAATGTAACTTGAACACAACACATCGTACAAATACGACCCTGATTGAAACAAATAATGATAATCGAATCCTTGATCACAGCAACACTCAATAACACTCACAAAACAATTACTGTATATTGACAATCATGTTACGTTATTTTTAAAATGTTCCCTTTTCTTTTTCATAGCTTCCTTAACACACTAAGTCTCCGCTGCGAATATATATATATACCTCGATCTACATACTCTCAAATACTGTAGATAAGCCACACACCGTGGCGCAATTGTAGAGGCTTTGCCTCTATCGCCTCCATCTGAGGTTCGATTCCCGAGAGGGGATGTACTGAGTATGTACGCGCGCTTCTCGGTTCATTTTAACCTCGCATCTCCTTGGTTTGAGACGTATGAAAAAATATGCGGTTAACGCAGAATCATGTTACGTTATTTTTAAAATCTTTCCTATTCTTAGCACAAGCACAGCTGAGAAGCTTCGATGCACGTACTCCATTACAAAAAATAACGCATTTAATCACACTTT
>JANRMT010030681.1:2878-13543 GCA_026402145.1 Polypterus bichir lapradei | reverse complement strand
ATATATATATAAAATGTAGATAGGTGTGTGTGTATATATATATATATACACATACATACAAACATACACACAGGTATATATATGTGTATATATATGTATGTGTCTATATGTGTGTGTATAGCTTTGGTCACTGAGTGCAAGGGAAAAATAATAAAATATAGTCTATTAGTTATTAAACAGTAAAACATTAACGTTTTAAGAAGTACAGGTACATTAAGCACTACTCGAGTGGTTGCGGGTAAACTACATTTTAAAGACGGTATAACAGAACAGGTAAGTAGTACTAACAGCAGCTAAAATGTATATGGATCATCTCTCGGTAGTAGATCCCTTTTGAAAGGCGCTACACGACGGCTGTGGTATAGAAATTACATTTTCTATGTGAACGTTCAAATTTCTGCCTCTGGTAATGTGCCTTAATGGTATTACCAGTAATTAAAGAAAAATTGTTTTGTGTCCTCTGCAGTGTTAAGAGAGAAAGGCTTTGGTTTGGGATAAAATGAAAAAAGGTGTAAAGAAAGGAAAGTTGCATTTTTCTTTTATATAGTATAGAGCAGGGGTATTCAATTAAAAGTCACTGAGGTCCAGTTATTAAATTTCGTCCAAGTAGAAGGTCCAAACCAAACTCCATCTTGTGTCTTGTAGCCTTCCCCTTATAGCAAATAAATTCAATGCCTTTATTTTAGATTAAAGAACAGAAACATAATAAAATAAATTTTAAAAAGTGCAAACAGAGTGGAATAACTCCTTTTCTCTTAAATTAAAGAGGTCCCAACCTGAAGAATTGAAGGCCTACACTTCAAGTAAAAAAGTCAGCTCAGAAAACAATAATTAAAAAGTGCAAACATAGCATTGACTTAACATTTTCTCTTCTTTGTTCTTAAAATAAGGAGATCCCAGCCTAAAAACAATTGAGGGCTTACTTTTCAAGAAAAAAAAATCCACATCTTCAACAAGTGGCTTTTTAGGGGGCGAAATGCAAACACAGCTTTGAACTTTTCTCTTTTAATTCTTCTTTTTTTTACTTTTCTTAATGAGAAAAATGGGCATGTGGCTGCCCTGCCAGTAATTTAAATCTTGGTTGGAATGGAGTTAGTGCCATTCTCATACAGATATGTAGGTGTTCATTGTTAAGCCTAGAACGGTACTTGTTTTTGATAATGTTCATAGTGGAAAAAGCTGACTCACAGCTGTAAGTTGATCCAAACATAGTCAAGGTGTGCAGTGCTACTTTGGTTAGACCAGGGAACACACTCTCAGGGTTGTAAATGTATGTGTGATGAGTCGGGTAGATCTGTCATACTGGGCTTGCAGTTCGGTTATTTTGCGTGCCCTCAGCTCGGACTTCAGGGGATAACTTTGCTCAAAAGAGCTGTGCTTTGTTTCGTAGTGGCGCTTCACGTTGCCGCTTTTAATTAATGCCACGTTTTCGGAGCATATGAGGCACACCGGTTTTGAACTGCTCGCCGGAAGAATGAACATATATTTCTCCGTCCATTCATCTTTAAAACAACGATTTTCATCATCTACTTTCCGCCTTTTGGAGCAAGCCATGTTGTCTCTTAACTTAACCCTCTTCCTCTCTGCTGTTGTAAACTAACGATTTTATTGGCTCAACTGAGTGAAGCTATTGTCGTATTAACTGGAGTAGCAGCGCCTGCTATCAATAGCCATGACCGTCCAAAATAATGCTCCATTTAATGTCGTGAATTTACCAGACTGGTCACGGGTCCGGACAGAACCACCACTCGGTCCGGATCTGGACCGAGGTCCGCCATTTGGTGATGCCTGTTATAGAGAGATGTGTTCGGTGACGTTATGATCGTCTTTTGGGGACAGTCGCGGTGGGTCTTGTTTAGACTGGTGAGACGTCTCTGCCATTAATCGGCTGTGATGGCACTGTCAGTCCTTCACTCGTGTGCGTGTCTTCATAATCCGATCTGAGGACTTTATAATCGTATACGTGCAAAAGAAAGTGTGAATCGCCTTAATATTATTTTGCCGTGGTGTAGAAAAGGGGTCCCGTGTTTGCAATTTTCTGGGCTATAGCTCAGGGGGAGGATGAAAAAAATTAAAAGTGCTCACTTTGATTTAAGGCAGAAGCGCGCCGGCTGCTCGACTTTTGCTGGGAAGGAGACCCCAGTTTTTGTACACACGTTCCACAAATGAGACACACGGGTTTACCGGCAATGTCAGTAAACATATACTCGGCCTCCCATCGGTTTTTAAAGGCTCTATTTTCAGAATCAACTTTTCTCTTCGGCATCGTGTGGGCTAGCTTCGCAATAATTTACAGTATCATAAGCTAGACTTGATTAACGTGTTAAGTGTTCGGCAAGGCAGCTGAAGCGCTGCATTATGGGATCTGTAGTTTATTGTGTTACCAGCGCTTCATATACCCGGGCCATTAATAACAATAATACAGTATATAAAATGATCTCGCGGGCCGGATATAATTACACGCCGGGCCGGATGTGGCCCGTGGGCCTTGAGTTTGACTCATATGGACTAAATAGAACTTGAAAAGAAATATTTTTTGGAATGTGATCGCGCAAGTCAGTACATCGAGCCCGCGTGCTATTGTGGTTTTGCTTGTGTGCTACACAAAGCTCTAATTGAACCGAGAGCACTGTTTTACCATTCATCTAATGAATACACTGAGTATGGCTTTACCAAAACAATCATTGATCGCGAATAAAGTATCCATTATTCATGAAGCTTCAATAGGTGAATAGGTGATCTGTCTTTCTGCGTTAACCGCATGCGTTTTCATACGTCTCAAACTAAGGGGATGCGAGGTTAAAATAAATCGAGAAGCGCGCGTACATACTTAGTGCATTCCCTCTCGGGAATCGAACCTCGGACGTGGGCGCTACAGTCGAATGCTTTAGTATCGCGCCACGGCGTGTGGTTTATCTATTTGAGCGTAGCAGTGTAATTCAGTTTTTGTTCACCGCTCTTTGGAACTGTTACTTTTTGTCTGCGCACTGCGTCAGTTCACGTGAGCTGCTGAATATGGTTTTATATGTCACTCGCTCGCTTCTAATTGTTTCGCTGCCTTCTTAATTATATAATGCATGTTTTCTAAAGCGCGTTTTGTAGCTCTTCCTGGCTTTCTACGTAATGCGTGATTACGTGAGAGGCGTGATGATGTCATACGAACTCCGCCCCTCCAGCTGAACTCCATTACAGTAAATGGAGAAAAACAGCTTCCAGTTATGACCATTACGCGTAGAATTTCGAAATGAAACCTGCCCAACTTTTGTAAGGAAGCTGTAAGGAATAAGCCTGCCAAATTTCAGCCTTCTACCTACACGGGAAGTTGGAGAATTAGTGATGAGTCAGTCAGTCAGTGAGTGAGTGAGGGCTTTGCCTTTTATTAGTATAGATTCACACACACCCTTCCTACATTTACGACATGTGTACTTGTTGCAGTGTGCACATCTCTCTGTGCTATGGTTCCTATTACACTGAATGAGCACCTGACACTGTACTTTCTTCCCTATATAAATAACATTCGGGCTATAGTGTGTCTCCAAATAAATAACGTTCGAGCTATAGCGCATCTCCAAATAAATCACATTTGAGCTATAGCGCGTCTTTATGTAAAAACAGCAGTGTCAGATGGGGAGGGGGGCATCGTGAATGCGACTGAGAGAATGGAACTGAATTAAAAAAAAAGCTAACCTTTACAATTATCATGCATTTACACTGGCTCTTACAGACTGACTGAAATCAAATGTATGTTTTTATTCTAAAATAGTACAGTACATGCAATATTATTTGAAAACGAACAGTGTCAGATCGGGTTTGAATACACGCTGACGCTGTTACAGAAGGTGTCAGCTTTTTCAGTGCAGCAGTTTCAATGCACAGTACATGCAATATTATTTGAAAACGAACAGCGTCAGATCGGGCGTATATTCAAACCCGATCTGATGCTGTTCGTTTTCAAATAATATTGCATTAGTGCGATGATGTTTTTACATATATTGTCTCTGTCATTCATCTTGCGGTTTGTAATCAGTGACTGCGTGTTTTTTTCCCCGGTCTTGCCAGTTCGCACATGTTGCTGTATGGTGGTGTTTCTTTTGTATCCAGGACATGCAGAGGACAGAATAGTGCAGAACAAAAAGTTCAGCGCTATATGCAATCAGACAGACAGACAGGCAGAGAAGGCACTAGATATATAAATAAACAGGGAAGGCACTGTATAATAGATATATAAAAAACAGCTAAGGGGATAGATATATTGATAGATAGGAAGGAAAGGCACTATATGACAGGCAGACAGGGAAGCTCCTATATAATAATAAAATTACTGTTATTACTATATAGATAGACAGGGAGTTCAGGCAGGCAGAAAGGTGAAGGTTAAAAATAAATAAATTTTCTCCCCAGCGGGGAATCAAACTCGGATCTCTTGAGGTACAGCAAGTCTGCTGCGCTCTAAGTGACAAAATCTTACCAGTACGCCACGGAAGCTGTTGTAAAACTTTTGAACCTTTTATGAAAATGTTTATTTGATCTTTGGCCTTCAGGCTTCACACATTTTATAGTTTATGCCTACATTTTGTAACATTTATTACTAAAATATGAAAAAGTTTCTATTTTAACATTGTGTTTACACAGATTACTGTAGAAATGGAATACACATGAAATGCGTGTGTTCCAAATAACAATCTATTATTTCCACTCTAAAACTCCACTTCACTCCCAGATAATCGAGGCATGAGCTGGGAGAAGTTCGTGCACGTTCTAAGTCGGTGGGGGGATGGAATAGCCGGCTGCTTGCAGTTTGTTTTTATCGGCACATTTACAGGACAAAGGAGGCTGGCGGAGAGGTGAGGACGGTTTTAAGAAGCGATTTAAGGTGGGACGGATCTACGATTTTTTTCGTAGGCTCTGGTAATTCTACAGTAGTGTTAAAGAGTAAAAAAAATGCATGTAAAAACAGCCAATAACTTTAAATAATGTTAGCATATACTCCCCCGGGTGGAATTGAAGAGTCACATAGTGTGGGGGAGGAACGATCTCCTCAATCTGTCAGTGGAGCAAGACAGTGACAAAAGTCTGTCACTGAAGCTACTCCTCTACCTGGAGATGACACTGTTAAGTGCATGCAGTGGATTCTCCATGATTGACAGGAGTTTGCTTAGTGCCTGTCGCTCTGCTACAGATGTTAAACTGTCCAGCTTTATTCCTACAATAGAGCCTGCCTTCTTAACAAGTTTGTCCAGGTGTGAGGCATCCTTCTTCTTTATGCTGCCTCCCCAGCACACCACCGCGTAGAAGAGGGCACTCGCCACAACCGTCTGGTAGAACATCTGCAGCATCTTATTGCAGATGTTGAAGGACGCCAACCTTCTAAGGAAGTAGAGTCAGCTCTGACCTTTCTTACACAGCGCATCAGTATTGGCAGTCCAGTCCAATTTATCATCCAGCTGCACTCCCAGGTATTTATAGGTCTGTACCCTCTGCACACAGTCTCCTCTGATGATCGCAGGGTCCATGAGGGGCCTGGGCCTCCTAAAATCCACCACCAGTTCTTTGGTCTTGCTGGTGTTCAGGTGTAAGTGGTTTGAGTCACACCATTTAACAAAGTCTTTGATTAGCTTCCTGTACTCCTCCTCCTGCCCACTCTTGATGCAGCCCACGATAGCAGTGTCATCAGCGAACTTTTTCACGTGGCAGGACTCCGAATCATATTGGAAGTCTGATGTATATAGGCTGAACAGGACCGGAGAAAGTGTGTTGCTGACCACAATGTCAGACCCCAGGAAACTGTCAAGAGCCATTTGATGGATGTCTGCCCCCACCCACTTCCTAGCCCCCCTCTCCCCAGGACAAGCCCAGGCATGTTACAGCCTTTACCTCGACAAGTCCAGGCATGCCCAGGGTCGGCCCACGACAAGTCCAGGCAGGTTGCTGCCTTGGCCCTGGACAAGTCCGAGCACGTTCCTATCCATACCCTGCCAGTCTGAAGGGCCTGCCTCGGCCTCTGGTGAGGCAGCACCTGACGGCCGGCCTCCCCACTCTTCCCAGTCCTCTCTCCGGAGGACGTGTGCTCCCTTCTAAAAGCCCTTCTGAAAGTGCGGTATAAAAAGCGAAGCATTTTCTTCGGTTCTATCTATGATTTTAATACTAACACGAAATTAAAATATCTATCTAATCTTTGCTTTATGACTTGCAGCTCCAGGCTTTTTCCATGTCACAGACAGACTCTTTTGTCAGCTTGCCTCAACAATAGGCACATCGAGAGAGAAAGAAATCAGGCACACCAAGACATGCTCGCAAGGGCTGTCAGGGGGATGAGAGCATGTCTCGGTGTGCCTGATTTCTTTCTCTCTCGATGTGCCTATTGCTGCGGCAAGATGACAAACTGTCAGAGTGCAGACACGGTCTGAGCCAGCCGAGTGCAAATGCACCCCGTTTCGGCCCCCGGGTCAGGCAGCACCTGACGGCCGGCTTCCCCACACTTCCCAGCCACTTCTGAAAGTGCGGTATAAAACAGCGAAGCATTTTCTTCGGTTCTAAAGACTCTGAGCGGGAAATGGAATCTATGACCGAGGTCCCAGCGTTCCAGCCGGGCCGAGCTACCTTATAGCCTCTCCGGTTTATACTGCTTTGGGTAAGAACCCTTGTATCTATTATTTAAAATATCTATCTAACCTTTGCTTTATCAGTTGTAAACCACCGTTATTTTATCTAAGTCAAGCAACCTTCCGCATCTCCCTGAAAATCCTTTCACAGAAAGATCTAAGCATCCAACAGCTGAATCTTCCATCTCACAGAAAGACAAGCAGCCCCAGTCAGCTTTCAGCCGACAGCCCCTGCAAGCATTTATCAGGAGCCCGTTCCTGCCGCCTTCTGGTCTCCACTCCTCCCCTCCCCATAACCCCCGCGTGCAGAGGGCTCGCCAGCCGTTTCGAGCACCCACCCCCTGCTGGGTGAGCCCCGGCAAGATCGCCTGTTGGTCATCGGCTGTCTGTGTAATCTCCCAGCTTTCTAGCTCGTTCACCGCTCTTAGGTCATGTACAAACCTCCACTTTGATTTATCACCTTTCAAGACATGGAGCAGTCTCGTGTTACAAACGCTTTGTGTCTCTTTTAACACTCCTGCCTGTAAAAGCCCTATTATCGTGAGCTCTATTCCTTCCTCTGCCTCAGGTTTACATGTCAAGATGCCAGCCCATGCCTATCGTCCCTTACACTATATAACACGTTTGGTTACTCTTTTTGTAAGTATAATATAATGAAGTTATTTTTAAAAGTAACACCACACTGCTCAAGAGAGACAGATTCCATGTGTGTTTTTCGATTTGCTGTGGCCAGTGATGATTTTTAATTTCTGCTTAGCTCATTTCTATAACATAGAATATAATGAAGTTATTTTTAAAAGTAACACCACACTGCTCAAGAGAGACAGGTTCCATTTGTGGAATCTGTGGCCAGTGATGAGTTTTAATTTTTTTTTTTTGCTTAGCTCATTTCTATAATCTAGGAGCCTTTTGACAAAGGAAAACTCTGTAAATACACTTGTGTATTTAAATGGAGATTTATAAGAAAGCACAGGAGGCTATAGTGAGGTGTGCTTGTTTAACTAGAGGCAGGGTTTAAAAGCGCAGGCATGCTGTGCATTAGCTCTGACATAATAAAAGTATACTGAACTACTTACAGAAGGGCCCTGCTTGTAAAATGCGTAATCGTTCAAAATGGACTCTCTCTGTATGGAGCCGGCTGTTTTTAAAAGTCTGAGGTAACGAAACAGTTTTACTTTATAAGCTACACGCATTTTTCTGTGGTACCAGTTTCTTTATCCACTTTTTTCACAAAGGTCAGGGATCTTTACAAGACGGACGTATAAAGTATTCATTTTGCATCGGCGCTCAAGTCACCGCGTTCAAATATGACTTTCATTTGTTTATCCTGGTAACTTTCTGTAGCGTTTAAAAGGACGCTGGAAGCCGGGGGTTTCTGCTGCCTTGGAGCCTTAAATGTTTGAGGTACAAGGAACATCTTGTGCGAGTATTCATATTTGTACTCTCAAACCTATTAAACTAGTAATGAAAGGAATGACCGAGCTTAATAGGGCTCCGAGAGGCCCACCTTTCTGATTTAAAAGGTTTTTTCTTTTTAATGGTAATTTTCTATCGGTGAGTTTTTCTAACGGTGCAACATGCCTTCTTCAGCAGAGGGTTGAGTGCGTGTGTTACTAGGGTATGTTTTAAGCTACTTCACAAGGCACAGAGTATCCAATATATTAACACGGTACTAGTCAGGGTCTATTGAGGATCAGAATTTCACTTTCTTTTTTAAATCTGGTACCTCCTTTTTCCATCTTGTGCAGTGTTCAGTTAATCTTATTTTTGGTGGGCAAGAACATTTTGCTTACAGTCCACTTATTATTCTCTTTAAGGTTTTTAACTGTTATACCCTACACATTTGTAAGCTTCAGCAGTCCTTTGAAAATATTTCTGTGACAGTAGTAAGTAGTAACTTAAACATATGGTGCAAAAATCCAGACTAGCCACTTTTATAAGCTCTGCTCTGAATTTACCAATTCAACCAATGTATCAGCTCTGGATCCATCTCACCATGGCAACTGGCCCTTTCTCTTTGTACGGGGTTGTAGGGCAGCGTTTCTCAACCTTTACGTACTTGCGAGCCGAACTTTCATAACAGTTTTAATCGCAACCTCTAATGTTTTTTGAAAGTACCCCACTAATACCAATATGTCCTTTTTAAATAAATGATATATCATAGATGCATATTTTATTATACCTACTTAACTTTTATCAACATTTATCTAACTCTATATTTATTTTTCTGGTATCAAAATGTATTTTAAGTTAATTTCTTTTGGTTTCAATAGATGTATTTTTCATATTTTCGATTCTTGTTTTCTTTTTTTCACATCTTCGCACCCCTTTGGGGGAGGCCTGCCCCACAGTATGAGAACTACTGCTGTAGGGGGTTATTTATAAAACACTCTGCGGCATGTCAAGATAAATTTGATTCCCTTGTTTATTCAGCCATCCATCGATGTTGCATTTTTGCTATAATTTGTATTTAGTCTCTCTTTATTTACTAAACATTTTATATGATGATTAGAAAACAGTTATATTGTTCAGACTTTAATTTAAAACAGCATTTTCATCAACAGGTTATAACCTCTTTGGTACTCAGGGTGCTTTGTATAATACAAAGTTTTAGAAATTCTGTTAATGCTTGGTAATAGCCTTCCATTTTACATCAGTTATGAACCCCTGAAAATAAGAACGGTTATAGTAGGTTATAGGAGCCTATACACTACAGGGCTGATGATGATTAGGCTTATTTTGGACACGTTAGGCCAATCAGGATGGAAAATGTTTTAGTGAATAGTTACATCATATCCATTATATGCATTAGCACAAGGATTATAATTTTACTAAAATGGTGAGGTTTTATTCTTTCTTTTAGGTATTCCAGGTGACATAGGACAGCTGTCATTGAAA
This sequence comes from Polypterus bichir lapradei, assembly GCA_026402145.1. Classification (NCBI taxonomy): domain Eukaryota; kingdom Metazoa; phylum Chordata; class Cladistia; order Polypteriformes; family Polypteridae; genus Polypterus; species Polypterus bichir. Next base: position 4,043 of record JANRMT010030681.1, on the reverse strand, counting down.
ACTGCTTTTCCCCTCTGTTTGTGAAAAAGCACCCTTTGTTTTAGTAGCATTCAGGGTGAAGGGGATGTAAGTTTAAACTGTGATTCCAAGAGTCAACAAGTGTCTGCAGTCTTCTTGAATACGAGTCAAAGGACCAGGGTTTGCGCAGGGATCATAGTCAGGGGCAGAGTTAAGCTAGACATTATTATTCCAAAATAAAACATTGACACGGCCATATCACAAAGATAAGATAGTAAAAACTAAAATTTACAAATACTAAGTCGCTGAGGAGAGTAAAGAAACATATTAAGACCGGATCAACAAGGGATCAACCCAACCTCACAGCACACTACAACAGAACCTACGTGTTCTGCAGTATATTATCAGCTAAACTGTCATCTATTTAGGCAGTTCCATGGGGTTTCAAAGAGTTGGGGAAAACATTATTTAACATCTGCTAGTATGAGGCTAATTTACATTAGCCGGTGTGGTTGATAGGGGAGCGCTCTCGCTCCCTTGAACCCCTGTCCACGATTCCAAACACCAGGTAAAAGTCCAAAATCTGACTTTATTTAATATCCACAGTGCACAAAGCACCCTCTCCTCCACTATACTCATAAATCACAATCACAATACTACAATAAACAATCCTCCACTCCCAGACGCGTTGCCACCCTTCCACCCAGCTCAGCTCGCCGTCTGGGAGCTCCCACAGTCCTTTTATATTCCCTGATCCGGAAGTGTTCCCAATCCTCAGTCCATGTGATTCTCAATCACTTCCGGGTCAGGTAAAAGTTCTTTTCTTCAACCCGGAAGCCCGTCGCTCTTCCTATGACGAACTTCCGGGTCATAGGGCATAAATGAGTCCTCGGTCCTTCCTGCAGCACCCTCTTGCGGCCCCTGAGGTATCCAGCAGGGCTAAGGATAAAAACTACAGCGTCCATGATTCCCTGCTGGTCTTCGGGCACCTCCATACTGCAGGGAGGGCTCCATATGGTGGCCTGGGGGTATTGGCCGGGGTGACAAGCCGGCTACATCTCACACCGGTTATTGTTAGAATCTTATCAGGAAGAACATTAAATACTGGAGTTTAGAATATGAACTAGACTGGTAGTCTTGATGGTAAAGACATTTGTGCCAAAATAATTAAATAAATAAAGTTAATTATGAAGTAAATAACCACATG
>JANRMT010030651.1:0-10900 GCA_026402145.1 Polypterus bichir lapradei | reverse complement strand
ATAGTGCATCCGGAAGGTATTCACAGCACATCACTTTTTCCACATTTTGTTATGTTACAGTAAGTTGACCATCCGTCCCCGTTTTCTGGAGACAGTCCCCTTTTTCGGACAACTGTCCCCACTCAGAAACATGTCCCCATCTTGTCCCCAGTTTAAGATTTCGTCCTCGGTTTAAACTGGTTCACTTTTTTGAATGTATCTCATCACCACGATAATTTGAACTCGGCGCGCGTACACAGTGTTTTGATGGAGGTTTTGCTTTACCACATCCTGCAACTTTGGCGAGAAATCACGTGATAAGCTTTCGCTTTGTACTCTGTAGTGTTTAGAGTCCCTACTCATGATCTGTAGATTCTACGCTCCTCTAGCCCCCCATGTCCCCGGATTGGCCCAAAAAATTCTGGTCACCTTACTTACAGCCTTATTCCAAAATGGATCAAATTCATTTTTTTCCTCAGAATTCTACACACAACACCCCATAATGACAACATGAAAAAGTTTACTTGAGGTTTTTGCAAATTTATTAAAAATACAAAAACTGACAAATCACATGTACATAAGTATTCACAGCCTTTGCCATGAAGCTCAGAATTGAGTTCAGGTGCATCCTGTTTCCCCTGATCATCTCTGAGATGTTTCTGCAGCTTAATTGGAGTCCACCTGTTGTAAATTCAGTTGATTGGACGTGATTTGGAAAGGCACACACCTGTCTATATAAGGTTCCACAATTGCCAGTTCACGTCAGAGCACAAACCTAGCATAAAGTCAAAGGAATTGTCTGTAGACCTCCGAGACAGGATTGTCTCGAGGCACAAATCTGGGGAAGGTTACAGAAAGATTTTTGCTGCTTCGAATGTCCCAATGAGCACAATGGCCTCCATCATCCGTAAGTGGAAGAAGTTCGAAACCACCAGGACTCTTCCTAGAGCTGGCCAGCCATCTAAACTGAGCAATCTGGGGAGAAGGGCCTTAATCAGGGAGGTGACCAAGAACCCGATGGTCACTCTGTCAGAGCTCCAGAGGTCCTCTGTGGAGAGGGAAGAACCTTCCAGAAGGATAACCATCTCTGCAGCAATCCACCAATCAGGCCTGTATGGTAGAGTGGCCAGACGGAAGTCACTCCTTAGTAAAAGGCACATGGCAGGCCGCCTGGAGTTTGCTAAAAGGCACCTGAAGGACTCTCAGACCATGAGAAACAAAATTCTCTGGTCTGATGAGACAAAGATTGAACTCTTTGGTGTGAATGCCAGGCGTCACGTTTGGAGGAAACCAGGCACCTCTCATCATCAGACCAATACCATCCCTATAGTGAAGCATGGTGGTGGCAGCATCATGCTGTGGGGATGTTTTGCAGCGGCAGGAACTGGGAGACTAGTTAGGATAAAGGGAAAGATGACTGCAGCAATGTACAGAGACATCCTGGATGAAAACCTGCTCCAGAGCTCTTGACCTCAGACTGGGGCGACGGTTCATCTTTCAGCAGGACAACAACCCTAAGCACACAGCCAAGATATCAAAGGAGTGGCTTCAGGACAACTCTGTGAATGTCCTTGAGTTGCCCAGCCAGATCTCAGACTTGAATCCGATTGAACGTCTCTGGAGAGATCTTAAAATGGCTGTGCACCGACGCTTCCCAACCAACCTGATGGAGCTTGAGAGGTGCTGCAAAGAGGAATGGGCGAAACTGGCCAAGGATAGGTGTGCCAAGCTGGTGGCATCATATTCAAAAAGACTTGAGGCTGTAATTGCTGCCAAAGGTGCATCAACAAAGTATTGAGCAAAGGCTGTGAATACTTATGTACATGTAATTTCTCCGTTTTTTTATTTTTAATAAATTTGCAAAAACCTCAAGTAAACTTTTTTCATGTTGTCATTATGGGGTGTTGTGTGTAGAATTCTGAGGAAAAAAATGAATTTGATCCATTTTGGAATAAGGCTGTAACATAACAAAATGTGGAAAAAGTGATGCGCTGTGAATACTTTCCGGTTGCACTGTATATATAAATATATATATCTTTTTAATCACACCTTTAGATAAAAGAACACGATTAAAATAAAAGATGGTACATAGGACAGACTTACATACTGTAGCTTTGGTGTTATCTCGTCACTTTTGAAAGATCTGTGCAATTGCAAAGCATTCTGTTTCCATAACCAAAAACGCATGCTGAGAAAAAAATTTTAAGTGCTATAATACCGTTTAAACTTAATTTTAAATAGGAAGATAACACTTGTTTAAGACTTTTCATTGAACTTCAGATATGTGCTGATTATGAGGTGTATGAAAGTAAAGCCATGTCTGAGTCATTCAGTTCTCAAGTACAAAAAGATTCCAAGCCACGGACCTATAAAACTGACACCCCTACAGTTTTTATAGCTATGCAGTCATTGTACCTGAGGTCTTCTCTGCCTGTAAATTGCTTTACTTATTTTTTTCTAATTATAACATAATACATTAAAACTGACACTTAAGGTATGACTTTCATATATTATTCTACTCACTGAGTAATAGTGAATATAGCTTTAAAATCATTCTGCTATTCAACTTTAGGGATTGGTCAGTATAGTGACACAGTAGTTAGTCCTACTACCTCATGGGTAATGTATTCTGGATTCAAATCCTGCACTTAGTCATTGGCTGTATATTACAGATTTCTACCTATAGGCATGATGATATATGTTAAGTTACTTACTAGAAAATAAAATTCTCGAACCTGCTTAGCTAGTTCAGGGTCACAAGGAGCTAGAGCAGGGGTGGGCAAATATTTTTTATGGGGAGAAACATATGAAAACCAGCTTGTCAAAGAGGTCCATACGCATTCTGTCAACTGTTACATTATGGTAAATATGTTGTATTTCTTTTTTTCACCATAATGGAATTAATATATAACACATATTCACAGATTTTGTTTGATTTATTGAACCATTCAAAATAACAAACACACTATAGCATACTGTCTAACACAATCTACAATTTCTGATTATGTAAAACAAAAAAATAAAATAAGAAATATATTTTACTGCATTAATCACCTGCGGTGGGCTGGCACCCTGCCCAGAGTTTGTTTCCTGCCTTGCGCCCTGTGTTGGCTGGGAATGGCTCCAGCAGACCCCCGTGACCCTGTAGTTAGGATATAGCGGGTTGGATAATGGATGGATGGATGCATTAATCACTATTAAAGTATTTTACTATCTCTGGACCTTTGACAACTTAGTGAGGAGAACTAAGTCTTTGATGAGCTTCAGCTAATGCCCTGAAGTCAGGTATACAGTAATTCCTGATGTTGCTGCTCACAGTACAGTAGACAGATGGTCATCACTGAGAGAGGATCTGGACCTGGATTTGTTGAATTTCATTACTGAGAATTTCTGTTCACATACAGTATATATCCAAAGAGGACCTGCATTCTCTGAGCTAGTCTTCTCAAGTGTGGGAAGTTCTCCTTTTTGAGACAATTGCATAATGTCAGTAATGGTGCTGACTGAAAGTGTTTTGACAGCAATGCATCAGACTACAAGTCTATAAGTTGAAGTTGTCCCTCACTTGGGGCAATGTCCACATCACATGTAAAAGGAGAGGAAATGGTGAACATTTCAGCTTCCACTGCTTTTCAAATCGCCTGGGAAACTCATAGCTGCATATCTGTTTAGCTGATCAGAAGCCAGATTCCTCCCTCTCAGTGTGGGAAGGTGTGATCCCTTTAGGGGTCACCACAGCGGATCATCTTCTTCCATATCTTTCTATCCTCTGCATCTTGTTCTGTTACACCCATCACCTGCATGTCCTTTCTCACCACATCCATAAACCTTCGCTTAGGCCTTCCTCTTTTCCTCTTCCCTGGCAGCTCTATCCTTAACGTCCTTCTACCAATATACCCAGCATCTCTCCTCTGCACATGTCCAAACCAATGCAATCTCGTCTCTCTGACTTTGTCTCCCAACCGTCCAACTTGAGCCGACCCTCTAATGTACTCATTTCTAACCCTATCCATCCTCATCACCTCTTCATCTCCACTGTTCCCTTCACCAACATGCCCATTGAAATCCGCTCCAATCATCACTTTCTGTCCCTTGGGTACACTGTTCATCACTTCATCCAACTCACTCCAAAAATCTTCTTTCTTACCCATTGCACAACCAACTTGCGTTGCATATGCACTAACGACATTCATCATCACACCTCCAATTTCCAGCTTCATAATCATTACTCTGCCTGACACTCTTTTCACCCCCAAAACACTCTTGACATACTGTTCCTTCAGAATAACTCCTAACCCATCCACACCATGATAGAACAATTTGAATCCACCTCCAATCCACCTGGCCTTACTCCCCTTCCATTTAGTCTCTTGCACGCACAACATATCAACCTTCCTTCTCTGCATCACATCTGCTCTCTCCCCTTACCAGTCATACTGCCAACATTCAAAGTCCCTACCCTCAGTTCCACTTTCTTTACTTTCCTACTCTCCTCCTGCCTCCGGACACGTCTCCCCCTCTTCTTCTCCTTCTTCTCCTTCTTCAACAGTAGCCCAATTTCCACCAGCACCCTGTTGGCTAACAGTACTGGTGGAGGTCGTTGTTAGCCCGGGGCTCAACCGATCCGTTATGGAAATTTGTATTGTTGTCCGCATATTGATTTAGCAAAATTTTACTTCCTGACGTAACCCTCCCCATTTTTCCGGGCTTGGGACCGGCACGAAGAAACACACTGGTTTGTGCATCTCCTGTGGCTGGGTTGAAGGTGTGTCAATGTGATCCTCTCTAATTGTTGAGAAAGAAGCAGCAGCTTCCTCATGAAGGCCTTGCCTAGGCTGTGCATATCATGTGCAAAAAGACCTTTGCCTTGCAATTGTGTATTTACTTCATTCCTAAGTGCAGTTACATCAACAGCAAATGCTAAATCTGATAGCCACTCAGTGCTGCTTAGTTCAGGGATGGGGTTTCCTTTCATTTGACAAAATTCCTGAATCTCTGATTTCAGATCCCAGACCTGTGTTTATTTATTTTATTTAAAGTATGTATTACAACATCAACCTCGTAATTAATTTTCAGCACTGATATACATAGCGCTTCTAGGTGAAAAAAACAATGTAAAAATATGAGTTTTTGAGCATGGTTAATCTCAGCGACTTTCTCTTGCATCCTTTTAAAAAGTCCAACATTTTTATTCGTCAGATTAGGAGAACCAATTAAATTTCCCCCTGCAGTTCTAACTTTTGCATGCATGTACTGATGTCAGTAAATAAATCCTTACCTGTTGTTGTCCCTTTGACTGACTGCATAGAAGCCAGTTCCTCTGTCATTTCAAAGTCTTTCTTTATTCCTTTCACAAAAATCGGCAGCAGCACTTTGTCAAGAACATCACAGCCCTCATCCAAGGCCAAGAAGAAAAAGAAGACCATGTCTTCAATCCATTTTGTAACTCTTTGCCATGAGAGGGACAGACATTCATCCCTAGTCTCTAAGCAGAGGATTGCTGCTGACTCCAATAAGGACTTTTTAACAAATTCTCCAGCTGAAAGTGGTTTGCCTCTTTTGGCAATTTTGTGAGCTAATATATAGCTGCTTTTTAGTGTTCCTTCCTTTGCTGTATAAAGCTTTGAAAGAAGACACATCAGTTTTTGCAGTTTAGGTAACATTTCCTCTGCAGCCCTCACCATCTCCTCTTAGGTAAATTTCTGTATTTTTTAGCGTGCTTGATCTCAAAGTGACGGCTCAAGTTGTAGTCTTTAAATACAGCGAAGGGCTCTTGATTAATGGTAAAAGGACGATTTCTCTTTTTTAAAGGACTTGTATTCTACCTCCTCTTTTATCTTAAACAGTACAAAATGCATAGTATTGTTTATTTGGTAGAGAGTTTTACCCAAAGCAGTTGCAATAGCAGGATTAATTACAATAAGTTGGTTTTTATTTTTTAATAAATGAAGCAAAGGAAGGGTAAGTGATATGCTTACAGTCAGTACTCTTCATTGAAACACTTTATGAGCAAATTATGAGCAGAGGAACAATGGCTGTATGTCAGAAGAGCTGGCAAGAAGTACATTGATGCCTCACTGCACCCTTTTGGGAAGCATGGTGGTGGCTCTGTCACAATCTCGGGTTACAGCTCAACAAATGATGTAAGGGACTATGATCAAAAACTAATGTAATATTGACTGCTGAGAAATACAAATTATTGGCACAAATTGTATCTTTTCACACAAAAACAACCCAAATACACTACAAACACAGTTCAGACCTACCTGAGTGGAAATGTGTAGATGGAACACTAATATAATAGTCTGATTGGCAACTCCACAGCCCCAACCTCAGTATAATCAAAGCTGTGTGAGATCATTTATACAGGGAAAGCAACCAAAGTAAGAGTTATGGCAAATCCTATACAATATTACCACAGGGCTAAAGTGAATAGCTTTGGCTTTATAGTCTAAGGGAGTCTTCTGTGTTTATAAAAGCAATGTTTAAACAAACTGGGTTCCTACACTCTCTGATGAATTACTTGCACTGTACATTGCCATCACAATGGAGAGAAACCAACAATAAACAAATGAACACTGTGAGATCATTATATCCCTTAAAAGTTTATGTGTTGGGTATCACAGAGTTTATAGAGTGTTAGAGGTGTAAGAGCACTGCTGAGTTTGTGGCTGTTTGCAAGAGATGGCTCTACGATATGTATACAGGTTAAAATCCATTTATAGTGAACTAGCAAAATACCCGCGCTTCGCAGCGGCGAAGTACTGCCTTAAGATTTTTATTAAGAAGAAAAGTAAACCTTTTTAAACTGAGGGAAAATATACCAATAATTATTTGTTAAGGATCTCTTTGTATACCACATTGTCAGTTTGGCCCGCCAGTTGTAATATAAAAGCAGTCTTGCCTCAAATCAATGCCAACCTTTTGTAGGGTCTGTCCCTGAGACTTATTAATTGTTATTGTGAAGCAGAGCCTTACTGGAAATTGGAGGCATTTGAATTGAAATGGGAGGAATACAAACTCTCTCCCCTGACCCACTGCCAGTAAAAATAGTTGCCTCAATTAGGTTCTTTTGCAGGTCTTCTAATTGTTTAATTAATGTATTATTTAGCTAAAGTACAGTGACCAAATTTTTCTGGGGGCAACCTGGGACACCAGGCAGGGGGCCGGGGGGACAGAGCCCCCCAGAAGCCAGATAGACTTTAATAATGGAAATGCCTATTTTCATGTTTCCTGCTGTACAAGTTTCTTCCATTTAAAACAATCATATTATTAAACCACAAACATATACCCATTTTCAAAGTAGGGTTCTATACCATTGTATGCTATTTTTCGTGAAATTACAGGCTAGATCTTGCTAAAAACAGTTTGTGAAAATTGAATGAAAGACATGCTTTCCTGAAGAGCAAAAAAACTCATTAGTGTACATTATTAGGTCAGTTACACTTGCAGGATAAACGTGCTTCATTCACAATATTGCATCCCACATACATGTGCTACTGCTAGTGCATGTCCCGACTTCAAAAGAAAAAACAGCAAACCAAATTCCAAAGAGGCAAGGAAAGAAGCAATGTCACTCTGCACTCTAAACTAAAGGAAAACAAAGTAAAACACAGCAGTAAGTGTAAGGAACAGGCAAGCATCCGCAAATGTTGTTGTGACTTGTGTCAAATATTCATTCATTATTAATATATAAATTAATATTATCAGCTTCACAACTACGATGAAATTTACAGAGAGTACAGTCTGCAGACTTGAGACTATACAGTAAAGTGTGTATAGCAGTACTTACTTAAAGAATAAAGAGCTAAAATTAAAGTTAAAAAAAATAAACTTTGTCAGCACTTTCAATTTTGTCCTACAAAATAAATTGGCAAGTTTAAACTTTAACTTCAGTGAAAACAGCTCACCTCGAACGCCGTATTGACGAGTGAATGACTGAATCAGGCATCAGCTCTTATATCAGGCTCAGAGCAGGAATAATAAGATAATTCCTGGCTCAGAGCGTAGCATAGCCAAAATGTGTCGTATCACAAGGCACAGCCAATACCATCCGACGATGCGTCCGCTTCCGCCTTCTCGCCTTCCGTGCATTCCCATACTGTAAACAATGCCCACCAGCAGGCATCAGACTCAGAAGAAGGTCGACCAACCATCTGACGTCATGACGGGTAGAAAGTATGATTTGGAATCAGAAAGACTGAATGGGGTCTAGGCCTCTAGGGAAAAGTACACATTTTGTCGGAAAACACCAAAGGCCGGGACATTTCCTGATCTTTCAGGAACGCCAGGAAGGGTGATCCAAAAATAGGGACTGTCCCGGGTAAACCGGGATGTCTGGTCACTATAGTAAAGTACTTGCAGCCGTTGATTATTCAGTGTTGTTTGCCAGCGTGTCTGCTCTGCTCGTTTAAGCATTTAAATCTATATAAGGCAGGCTGCCAACTACGTGGGAGTTCGGGGGACGCAGGACGCAACCCCGCCTCACACGGCGACTGAGCTGAAGGCTATGGACGTATATACTGTATGTATGTAAGTAGGATTCAGTTATGGCTGTTACGCATGGAATTTCAAAATGAAACCTGCTTAACTTTTGTAAGTAAGCTGTAAGGAATAAGCCTGCCAAATGTCAGCCTTCTACCTACACGGGAAGTTGGAGAATTAGTGATGAGTGAGTCAGTCAGTGAGGGCTTTGCTTTTTATTAGTATAGATACTGAAGTAACAAAATTTTCAGTGCAACTAATACGTTATTTGGGCCAGACAAACGTTCATACATCATCATGTTTAACGGAATTCATTTTAACAAATGAGCCTGCAGCTCGGAATGCAACCCCCGCAATCGAGGAGGGATTACTGTATACGGTGTAAACAAAGAGCAGCAAGTGGAAGTTTATTTTATCAGTGAATGAGAGGCAATTCAAATATTAACCCTTAAGGTAAAGAAAGTGGAGTAATAAATTGAAAAAAAAAGTAATCGGAGAATTCATTCTGTGCAACTAGAGAAACGGCAAAAAAGCTGCTTGAAGGAATTTAATTTTGTCCTTAAAATTAAAAGTGACACCGCTTGAGTTTGGACAGCGAGGTGGTTTAAATTGCAGCAGTTTACACTTTTAATTGGAAAAAGAAAAGATCGAGAATTTGAAATTGCTGCTTAGTAAACAATAGGCTTTTTTTTTTTTTAAGATTTGTACTGCTCCCAACTAACTGTGTTTTCTATTTGTTGTTGCTGTGTGTCATACAACATTAGTTTTGGTAAGAAACAAGTACTACATAATTGAAATGGTAATCCATATTTTATAATTTTACCTCAAGAATTATGAATGTCTAGGTGATACATTAAATCAAAAAATACACCTGTATAGCGTATATTTTAACAGCAAAAAGCTGTAGTGCAATTAATGATTTAAAATGATTAAAAGATATAAGTGCAAGTATATTTACATTAATGCAGCGTTTAATTGAAAATGTCAATTAATTGAATGTGTGAGAATATATATATATATATTTTTTTTTTTTTTTTTGTTGGAGAAATGGTGAAAAGTACTTTTTTCAATTAAGCCTTTTTTGTAAAGGTATACTAGCAAAATACCTGCGCTTCGCAGCGGTGAAGTACTGCCTTAAAATTTTTATTAAGAAGAAAATTACACCTTTTTAAACTGAGGGAAAATATACCAATAATTATTTGTTAAGGATCTCTTTGTATACCACATTGTTATTTCGGCCCTCCGGTTGTAATATGACCAAGCTGTGCGCTGAGCTTACTCTTGAGCATGCAACGTGCAGTTGGCCATGTGAACAGTAATCTTGTTTCAAATCTCACAGCTTGGATTGCTGCTGTCATAATCGGTTTGAGTTTCATGGTTTGTTTCAATTACGACAGTATTTGCAGGACTTGTGTTGAAGAGACATTCGGCATCTGTCAAGCGTTGTAAGTATACAACCGGTTTCATCGATAACTTCACATCCAGCTTTTGAGAGTTTAAACATTCATAAACATCAAAGTGTCCACTACTGAAATCGTCACCTGTGAATCTAAGATGTTTAAGAGGCATTGGCGGTTGTCAAAAGGTGTAAAATATTTGGTCATTTCGGTACACTTGAAAGCGACAACCGAACAATTCAGCGGCAGCCATCAACTCACATGCAGAACCATAGGTGAAGGGCTTAAGCATTTCACGCTTATAGTGCTCCTGTGTAGTATAATTATCTCCTGTACCGTCATCAGTCCACACCTTGAACCTGTCCCAAGTCGAAAATACCTACACAATAACTATAATCGTAATAAATTAACAATAAAACAGCGGAGAAGCTGTGGATTAAATAAAAAGGCTGTAGTTATCAGCAGGGAGACGTGAATCCCGTGGCGAAGCAAGGAAGGGAATGTAAAGACCGGAGCGACGGATGGCCTTATATAGGCAGGCAGCCAACATGGGAGGTGTTGGGATGTGGGACCCAACGCCGCCTCACACGGTGACCGAGCTGCAGGCTATGGACGCATATATGTACGTAAGTAGGATTCAGTTAGCGTTGGGAACCCGTGTCCCAAATTTCTTGAAGATGGGCCCATAAGTAACAAAGACTGTTGAAAAGTTCAATATGGCGGCCAACAGTGGCATCATACCACTGAAATAAGTACGTACATTGGTTTCGGTTAGCACAGGGAAGCCGCCTACCAAATTTCGTGAAGATGGGTCATAAATAAGAAAGTTCAACATGGCGGACGTTGTCGACCGTTAGGACCGTTACGCGTAGAATTTCGAAATGAAACCTGCTCAGCTTTTGTAAGTAAGCTGTAAGGAATGAGCCTGCCAAATGTCAGCCTTCTACCTACACAGGAAGTTGGAGAATTACTGACATTGGAAAGTTCAATATTGCGGCCGACAGTGGCATCATACCACTGAAATAAGTACGTACATTGGT
>JANRMT010030644.1:1208-14767 GCA_026402145.1 Polypterus bichir lapradei | reverse complement strand
ATTGAACTTTTTCAGTTGTGTTCTGTGGTTGAAGTTGTTATCACCACGCAGTACTGTTGCTACCTCATTCTGTTGTCTGGTGTTTGTATTGTTCACCATCTTATGTCACAGAACTGCTGCAGAGATGATCAGTCCGTGTATGGCTGACGTCCTGGCAGTACTGTTTCAGAGTCCTTCATGAAATCTTACGTGTTGCTGATGACGGCTGATACAGGAGGACCACTTTCAACATTCAGAACAGCTAAGAGGCTTACCACAAGTAAACCAGTAAATTAGTTGGAAGATTTGGAAAAACTTTCCGTATCATTTCTTGTACTGACAGTAACAACACACAGAAATCAGGTGAAAAGGAAATCAATCCTGAAAGAGAGTCTGAAGGGTATTTCCCATTTCCAAGACTGAGTAGATGCTTCACAAAATTATCTCCCGTGTCATCACTGAGAATATGCACCCTCATGTTGGTAGTTAGGGTTTTTGTTTACACATATTTCCAAATTGTAAATGATTTTAAACACGCGTTGAGTTCATCCGCTGGTGTGCCTCGTGGTATAACCGGTAATGTTTGACGAAAATCTCCTGCGAGTAAAACGACAGTACCTCCCATTATTTTGGTAGGATCTCTGAGATCTTGCATTGTTCGGTTCAAGGCTTCATAAGCTCTTTTATGTGCCATGGTACACTCATCTCAAACTATTATCTTTGAATGCTGCAAGACTTTTGCCTTTCCAGAGCCCTTGCGTATGTTGCAAACTGGAATTTCGTCGTGAGCGAGGTTTAATGGTAATTGGAATGCCGAATGTGCTGTACGGCCTCCATCTAATAATGTGGAAGCGATTCCTGATGACGCTACAGCCAGAGTTATGTCCCCATTCGCTCGTATCTCGGCAAGACGCGGGGCGCACTTCTATTGGATAGATCGGCGTGTTTGTGTTTACTTCTTTTCAATATCAGTAAGTTGGGGTTTTATGGGACTTCTATGGGATAGATCGGCGTGTTTGCGTTTACTTTTTTTCCACTAAGTGATTAATTCCTGTATTATAATATGTTCTGTGGTGATACGTAATTTCCGTTTCAAATGCAAAAAGAATTTTATTTATATAGATTCTCCACTCAGCTAGCTCCCCTCTTATTAGCAACATTTACAGAAGCCAGAGACAATCAAACTCTACCTCAAACTTTTCGCCTAGCATTAATCACCATCTTTTCTAAACAAAATAAAGGCTTATTACAATGTGCATCATACAGACCAATTTACATTCTGAATAATGATGTTAAGATACTCTCAAAAATCATAGCTAGAAGGATGGAGAAAGTGCTGCCTTCGGTAATATCACAAGTTCAAACTGGATTTATCAAGGGTCGACACTTATCTTCAAATCTTCAATGCCTGTTTCATGTAATATACTCACCAGCAAAGTCAAACACCCTAGAAATATTATTATCATTGGATGCAGAAAAAGCATTCGACATAATCGAATGGAAATAACTTTTCACTACATTAGAGAAATTTGGGTTTGGCCTGAACATTTGTGCATGATCAAACTATTGTATACCAATCCAGAAGCTTCAGTTTGTATCAACAATATTTCTTCAGACTACTTTAAACTAGAATGTGGTACCAGACAAGGATGCCCCTTGTCACCACTGCTATTTGCAATTGCCATTGAACCACTGGCAGTTCACTGTCGAAATGCCGATCAGATAAAGAGAAAGACTGGAACAGAAAATTTCTCTATATGAAGATGATATGGTACTGTATATATCAGACCCACAAAATTCTGTGCCTGCAGTCTTAACAGCACTTACAGAATTTCAAAAGATCTCTGGTCTCAGAATTAATCTGAATAAAAGTGTACTTTTTCCAGTGAATTCTCAAGCATATAATATTAGATTGGACACCCTACCTTTTATCACTGCAGAACAGTTTAAATACCTGGGGTAAATATCACAAGTAAACACAAAGCTTTTTATCAACAAAATTTTGCCGTCTGTATGGAAAAAATTAAGCAAGTCTTGCATAGATGGCCAACACTTTATCTCACTCTAACAATGATGGATGGATTAAAAGCCAGAAGTCCATGTGACCATCATCATCAAGTCCTTCCGTGAGAACCCTAAATCCAAAGAGGACGGTTTCATTTATGTTAGGTAGAATGTCCAGAGGGGACTGGGCAGTCTCATGGTCTGGAATCCCTACAGATTTTATTTTTTTCTCCAGCCGTCTGGAGTTTTTTTTTTTATTTTTCTGTCCACCCTGGCCATTGGACCTTACTCTTATTCTATGTTAATTAATGTTGACTTATTTTATTTTCTTACTGTGACTTTTGTTTTTCTATTCTTCATTATGTAAAGCACTTTGAGCTACTTTTTGTATGAAAATGTGCTATATAAATAAATGTTGTTGTTGTTGTAGCTGGAAGAATTAAAGTTGTTAAGATGAATATTCTTCCTAAGCTTCTTTTTTAATTTCAAAACATTCCAATATACATCAATAAATCATTTTTTAAGCAATTAGATTCAACAATAACCTCATTTATTTGGAACTCAAAACATCTACGTATCCAAAGAGCGACCTCCACTCCTCTCCTCTAGGCTTCGTCCTCTTCCACCCGACTCCAGCTGTCGAATGGAGGGAGGTGACCCTTTTATGTTCCGGGTGTGGCAGAAGTGCTGAGGGCCAGGGTTCCTCAGGCATCAGGGCGCCCACTGGCAGTGACCACAGGCCCCTATATGATTGAGCTTCCAAGCTCCTTTCCCGTGATCCCCATAGCCACAAGGGCGGTCACCCCCTCGTGGTCCACAGGAGGCATAGTCCCTCTTCCGGTCCTTCCAGGCATCCCGGCTGGGTACAGCTCCCAGTCGTTTGCCACACCTTCGATATTGGTCTGTCATGTGACGGCCCTCTTTATAGCCTCCAGTCCTCCCCAGTATCTGATTGGACAGCATTGGCTGTCTGCCAACATCACTAAATGACTTCTTCTTTATCAGGGTTAAGAACGGCTGTTTGCACTCAGCCCAGGCGTCAGCCATCAAATGACATCCCAGAGAGGGTACAAGTTCATTGCAACTCTGATAAGGCCCCATCTCCAAAGCTCTGAATCAAAAATGTTCCCCTCATCGTCAGTGACACTGCACTGTGGATTTGATTTGACTTCTCCATTTTTTCATTATTATATTAAACTTTTTCAGTTGTGTTCTGTGGTTGAAGTTGTTATTACCGCACGTTATTACTGCTACCTCATTCTGTTATCTCCAGTATAAGTTCTGGTGTGGTACTGAAGTGTGCTTAAAAATAATAATCAGTTCTCGCATTCAAAACAGCAATGAGATTTTCCTTCAGTATGGATTTTGCCATGTCTGTAAAGACCTTTCTGGCTTGTGTAACATTTGACACATTCAGAACATAAATAGTGCATTTTCACTTTAGTGGGAGTTTGTGTGTTTACTTGAAAAGAGCTAACGTTTAAAACCTCTTTCCACATTGAGAACAGCAATATGGCTTCTCTCCAGTATCAATTTCTGTGTGCCTTTAAAAACTGCATTTGTCAGAAAATTGTTCTGCACATTCTGGACAATAATGAGGTTTTTAACCTGTGTGGACTTTTCTGTGCCTCTGAAGACTGCTTCTCAATGAGAACAACTTACCACATTCTGAAGAGCAATGAGGTTTTTCTCCTGTGTGGATTCTTCTGTGGTTCTGAAGACTGTTTCTCCTTAAGAACGACTTACCACATTCTGGACAATAATGAGGCTTTTCTCCTGTGTGGATTCTACTATGCCTCTGAAGATGGCTTCTCCTTAAGAAGGATTTACCACATTCTGGACAGCAATGAGGTTTTTCTCCTGTGTGGATTCTTTTGTGATTTTGAAGATTGCTTCTCTTTGAGAATGACTTACCACATTCATGACAACAATATATTTTTTCTCCATTGTGAATCTTCATATGCTTATTAAGATCACTTTTCCGTTTGAATTGTTTGCCACATTCCAAACAACATTTTTTTCCAGTGTGAACTTGAATTTCCTTCTCCACTTGCTATCGATCAGTTATGATGGCTTCTGTCTGTGTTATTTCAGTAGCAGGGAGAGAACTGCACTGCAAAAAGGCTGCTGTCAGGTTCTCTGATCCTGCTGCCGATTTCTTCATACCTTTCTCATTGTATTGAAGAGAGAGCTGACCAAATGAAGGTGGAGAGAAGCTGCCATTCTTCTGTAAATCTGAAATAACACAAACATTTTAACTATCATTATTATTTTTTTTCCTGACACCTTTATCCAAGGTGACTTACAACAGTTGAGACACAATTGGTTACATTTCTCTTGTTCTTCCAACTGGAGCACAGACAGGTCACATGACTTGCTCGTGGTCACATGGTGTCAATAGCTGAATTTGACCATGCACCTTCAGGATTTGATGTCCAAATTCCTAAGCACTATCCGCCTTTTAAAATAAATGAAACAGTACAAGTGGTGGCACACTGGTTGGAGTTCCATGTGTGGTCTTTACATGTTCTGCTGCTGTCTGTTCAATTTCTCCACCTCTCTCTTATATGTGAAAGACATTCTTGATCTGATCAATCAATCACAAATCAAAATCAGCCAATTTTCACTCCAAATGACTTGACCGATGGTCAGCAAATTAGCT
The DNA here is from genome assembly GCA_026402145.1 of Polypterus bichir lapradei. NCBI lineage: Eukaryota > Metazoa > Chordata > Cladistia > Polypteriformes > Polypteridae > Polypterus > Polypterus bichir. Next base: position 10,122 of record JANRMT010030644.1, on the reverse strand, counting down.
GATCTTAACATCTGATTTTGAATAATAAAAAACATGCAAATTCCAGCATTACCAAAATACAGAAACACGCCCTCGCCAGTCTAACAGTTTTATTGCCTTCCTACAAAAGATAACAAATTTACAGTGCATTTGTGCAAAAAGAAGTCAGTGACGGAGAGTTCTCTGCTAACACTTTCAACAATACAAACCTTATTCAGCATCTGAGAAATCAACACAAAAGGGACTGGTGTGAAGAATGAGCTGTTCAAAGGCTGAGGCGACCAGCAAGCTTAGTCTAACTCAGTCGCCTACTCTCACTCGGCCTCCAATGATGGCAGCACTTAGAAAACTCAACCTTATAATACTGACAGCAAGAACGCCAAAGACTTACTGTGACAGCAAAAACAGTGGAATTCATAAGCCTGGACAACCAGGTACTTTCAGTTCTGGAAGATGTCACCTTCAAGATCATTTAGATCCACGATTCCATCTGCCAGTGAGTGTTTGTTGACTGATTTATTTGTTTAATTAATTAACCTGGCATTAGCTATTTTGACTAAAATCCCATTGATTAGCCTTTCAGTAAATGTGTAGGTAGATGGGGAGGAAAGGGATACACAGTTTTTACCAAGCAGTTACTTAAATATAAATCGTTATCAAGTGGATGTCGATTAGTTAGAAATTGTAATCTGCCCTCTTATTAGCTTGTTGGGTAGAATGGTATGAGCCTAGTTTTTACACCGAAATAAAATAATACTAATTACGTATAATAACCATTGAGAGTGAATAGTCACTATACAGTTACAAATTCTGTAACAGATATTATTATCACAATGATTTTTTCCCCAAATTAAACAATGGTACAAGGACACGTATTTCACAGATGATTGTAAATTTCTAACACATAAACTGCTTAGTGCCGGTGTCTCGACCACACAGACGCACTCGGAGTGACAGACGACAGCCGAGAGATCCAAAGAAACTCACCAATAGACTACATGAGGGTGGCAGAATGCATGAAGAAATTATCAATAAAGATTAAAACGATATTTGAGTCAGCAGCATCAGAGGTGAATCTTTATCTCTATAAATCTTATAACACAAGAGATGCTGGGCCACTGGCTTTCTGGAGGACCAATAAAAGTCGTCATCCTACCTGTGCCCTCCATATACGAGTGGGGACAGCGAGGGTCTGTTCAGTACGGCAGCACATGTCGTGGATGACAGGACCACCAGACTGTCCTCACAACATGCAGAGATGCTTATATTCTTTAATAAGAACCTGAAGCGGTCACCTGTCTCGTTTTCTTCTTGTCGTAGTAGACGGCTACAAATATCTAACTGAACATTTTATTTGATTAGAAATGTGGAGTATGATTAAGACATGTCTTTGTTTTGTTCAGCTTGTTTTTGTTCCATTGTGTGTGCATTGTGAGTAAATGTTCTTTGTTTATGCTGTATGCAGTAGCACTTTAATATGGAATGTGAAGTTTATGCATGGCTAAAAATACATTTATTATTTATAAATAAAAAAAACAAAAAAACGGTATTATTATTATTGATATCAGCAGATCCTAATGGAATAGAATGGGAAATCAATATCAGCTCTAAAGACTCCGATCAGAGCCTTCCTACACAATCATGCGGCTGAATTTGGGTTTTCTCTTCTTAATTGTAATGTATGTGATGATATTTACATCCTCTAGAACCTCATCAGGCCTAAACAATAAACATACAAATATATCCGCTTGTGTTAGGGGGCACAGTGTTTAGCACAGCTGCTTTATTGGTCAGGTGTTCTGGGGTCAAATCCTGCCCACAGTTGTTCTACACAGGGACTATGAATGGCATTTCTGGTTATTCTGGTTCTTCCCCTCATCCCCCAAAACATGCCGGTGAAATGGAGTGGTGACTCCAACTTGACCTGATGTGACTGTGGGAGACAGAAGGGCCCAAGATCATCTCCAAGTGAAGATTTCACACCACTGCCAACTTGTCCATGCCATGCTGCCCCAGCAAGTTCAGGCTGAGAGCAGAACACAAGATTCTGAAAGAAGACCCTGAGTCCCCCTGAATGTCATCATGGCTCGTACAGGTAGCTCTTGTCACTGTTAATGTCAAAGTGCACGAGATTACCATTAGACAGATGAGGCACATATTAGGTGAGCACTGGCTTGAGCAAATTCACTCTTACTTAGTGCACAGGGGTGAGGATTTTATTGTTATTTACTTCTTTTTGTGGACATTTCTACTTTAACTGCCAGACAATTTAAGAAATATACATGTCTTTAACAAAATATGACTTTTGATAATGTCACTGAGCGTAATGCACTGTTGGCCTAATATACGTCACAGCTTCTTTCAAAGCTTCATGTTGTTAAAGTCATGCGCTCAACACTTTAAATTTTTCCATATTCACCCAAGTTTTTCTAATTTATCATTTATTAGGTAACCTATTGTTTATTATCATGCACCAGAGCAGGTGGTCTTTATCCAAGTTCAATTAACCGTGTTTTCAACTCTCATTTCAATCTTCTAAAAACATCAAAGCAACCACTGTTAGAATTTATAAATGCTCTCTTTCTTTTATATTTAATCACATTACTCACTTATTCCAACACTCCCAGGTGACTCTTCTCCTTCTCTCCCATTTTCCTCGGTGATTTTCTCTTCAGACTCTGATAACTCTGATTTCAGCTCTGCAGAATTCTCCTGCGTAATCAGTTGTCCCGTATTAGTGGACCAGGGCTGTAAACTGGATGGAGATTCTTCACAGGCATCTTGCTTGAAAATATCCTGTTTCATGCTTTTGAAGTTGAAGACCAACAGAGAAATCATTCAAATCCTCAGCTTTAATGGCAGCAGTCACCCCCTTGCACTCCTCCTCCTCCTCTTTAAAAACTGAAATTCTTTCTTCGTGATCCTCCAGCTTCACACACACATCCTCTGGTGTGAGCCGCTCACAGTCCTCTTCTTTAATGTCACCGTTCTTTCATCCACACCATCTTCTTTGGCAGAGGTCATGCTCTGTGGGAAACTCTTCTCTCTCTTTAAGTGTCTGCCCTTCTCTTCTCAGACTCACTTCTCACATGGACAGCCTGACCTGGAGACCATTAGACACCTCAGTTTATGGACAAGTGAAATGGGAAAGCCCTGTGAAAATAAAAGTGTAGAATTAACTTCTTAAAGTCAGTAAAAATAATGAGCACACTTCAGGGTCACAGTGCCCTTAATGATGTTTGGGTCAAAGACACATTTTTCTTGATTTCCTCCTCTGCCTCACAGTTTAAAATTACAAATCAAACAATTCAGATGTGATCAAAGTGCATTGCAGACCTTCATTAAAGGAGATTTGCATACATTTCAGTGCCACCATGTAGATATGACAACACTTTATCTACACAGCACCATCATGTTTGGACACAGCAATGGCAGGTCTATTAAAGCCATCATATTTAGGGCTTTGTTGGATATCCTCGCTGGACTTGAACTGCACATCAGGAGCTTCATTCTGTTAAGTTGTTATATTCTATATCTTATATATGTGCTCCTATGTGTGGGATTACAGGACTGCATCCCGACTGGGAGTAGGACATTCGGGGTTTGAGGAGAGTGGGTTTGTAGGAGGTTACTTGTGACGGGTGTGTTTTATGGGAGGGAAGAATAAAAAGTGTGTGGCTAACATCAAAGGTGTTGTGTTATTTAAGTTTAACATTTGAAGTTGAGAATGGCTGCTGATTAGACAAGAGAAAGGCATATGAGAGCTAGAAAAATTAAAATTTAATATGGACACGGGTTACTGAGCTTTGAAATAAACAACACGCACTTGGGGTTGGACTGTCGCTTACAGGGACAGCACTGAGATGTCAATTTGAGCAGAAGACCTGAACAAAGATGAAGGTGTGACTATTCTGATAGAAAGGCTTGATGTTGTGTTTAAAGGAGAAAAAGGATCGTATCTCTGAGGATATTCAGATTTTACAGAGTTAAAAGGGCGAGTGCATTTTCTGTGGTGGATTATATCATCGATTTGGAGCAGAGGTACTCCTGATGGGTAATTGCACCTCAAATTATCACACTTTTGGAGCGCATCATCACAGATTTTAATAAAAAAACAAATTTTCTGGAGATGCTCATCACATTGTAAGGTAGCTTTAGTAAAAAAAAAAAAAAAAAAAAAAAAAAAAAAATGACCAATTATAAATACAATTTCTTGCTATTCAAATTTTAATATTATAATCACTCATAACATGGTCATTTTGTCATTTTTGGAAATAGCATAGTATTTTCTGGAAAAGAGCATTAAAACAATATGAGAACCATTTCTCTTCACTTATATTTATGTAGAAAAAGCCAGTCAAAGTCCTAATCCAGCACAGTGTTCAAACTTTGCAATCTTAAATCTCCTTATTATTGTTGACTAGCAAAATACTCGCGCTTCGCAGCGGCGAAGTACTGCATTCAAATTTTTATTAAGAAGAAAATTTAACCTTTTTAAACTGAGGGAAAATATGGCAATAATTATTTGTTAAGGATCTCTTTGTATACCACATTGTCAGTTCGGCCCTCCGGTTGTAACATGACCAAGCTGTGCGCTGAGCTTACTCTTGAGTATGCAACTTACAGTTGGCCATGTGAACAGTAATCTTGTCTCAAATCTCACAGCTTGGATTGCTGCTGTCATAATCAGTTTGAGGTTCATGGTTTGTTTCAATTACGACAGTATTTGCAGGACTTGTGTTGAAGTGACATTCGGCATCTGTCAAGCGTTGTAAGCTTACAACCGGTTTCATCGATAACTTCACATCCAGCTTTTGAGAGTTTAAACATTCATAAACATCGAAGTGTCCACTACTGAAATCGTCACCTGTGAATGTAAGATGTTTAAGAGGCATTGGCGGTTGTCGAAAGGTGTAAAATATTTGGCCATTTCGGTACACTTGAAAGCACCAACCGAACAATTCAGCGGCAGCCATCAACTCACATGCAGAACCATAGGTGAAGGGCTTAAGCATTTCACTCTTCTAGTGCTCCTGTGTAGTATAATTATCTCCTGTACCGTCATTAGTCCACACCTTGAACCTGTCCCAGTCATTCAATACATAAGACACAATGTTCTTCCGGATATCAAGAGTGAGCCTGATATGGCAGTGCAATATGTAACACAGAGAATGGAAAAGGTAGGTGCCATCTCCGGGCATGGAAACCACTCAGTAAGTGACAGTTCTTTGATCGATGGTGATTACCTCGATAGACATGTTAATGGGGGTTGGAATGATGAAGGAAATGGGTACCTGAGTAATGTAAAGTAAGTGTAAAATACCTATACAATAACTATAATTGTAATAAACAAACAATAAAACAGCGGAGAAGCTGTGGATTAAACAAAAAGGCTGTAGTTATCAGCAGGGAGACGTGAATCCCGTGGCGAAGCAAGGAAGGGAATGTTGAGACTGGAGCGACGGACGGCCTTGTATAGGCAGGCAGCCAACAACGTGGGAGGCATTGGGATGGGGGACCCAACGCCGCCTCACATGGTGACCAAGCTGCAGGCTAAGGATGTATATATGTACGTAAGTAGGATTCAGTTAGCGTTGGGAACCCGTGTACCAAATTTCTTGAAGATGGGCCCATATGTAACAAAGACTGTTGAAAAGTTCAATATGGCGGCCGACAGTGGTATCATACCACCGAAATAAGTACGTACATTGGTTTCGGTTAGTGCAGGGAAGCCACCTACCAAATTTCGAGAAGATGGGGCCATAAATAAGAAAGTTCAACATGGCGGACTTTGTTGACCGTTATGACCGTTACGCGTAGAATTTCGAAATGAAACCTGCTTAACTTTTGTAAGTAAGCTGTAAGGAATGAGCCTGCCAAATTTCAGCCTTCTGCCTATACGGGAAGTTGGAGAATTAGTGATGTTGGAAAATTCAATATGGCGGCTGACAGTGGCGTCATACCACCGAAATAAGTACGTACATTGGTTTTGGTTAGCTCAGGGAAGCCACCTACCAAAGTTCGTGAAGATGGGGCCATGCATAAGAAAGTTCAATATGGCGGACGTTGTTGATCGTTATGACCGTTACGCGTAGAATTTCAAAATGAAACCTGCTTAACTTTTCTAAGTAAGCTGTAAGGAATGGGCCTACCAAATTTCAGCCTTCTACCTACACGGGAAGTTGGAGAATTAGTGACGTTTGGAAAATTCAATATGGCGGCTGACAGTGGCGTCATACCATCGAAATAAGTACGTACATCGGTTTCGGTTAGCGCAGGGAAGACACCTACCAAATTTCATGAAGATGGGGTCAGCCTTCTACCTACACGGGAAGTTTGAAAATTGGTGACGTTGGAAAGTTCAATATGGCGGCCGACAGTGGCGTCATACCATCGAAATAAGTACATACATCGGTTTTGGTCAGAGCACTGGGCTAAAGACTACACAAAAATAAATGAACAGGTGATAATAACAGAGGAGACTGGAATACAGAGGACTGTGAAGAATGAAACATGATGAAATTTACAAAGGAATCAAACTCAGACACATTTAGTGTTTTGGTCGAATCTTTAGGATTAGCGGTAATTGATTCTACTTGCACACACACAGTCTATGGAGAGAAATGCTTAGACAACGACATTAGTCAGCCTGACCAGAATGAAGTCAAGAAGCTGAGGAACTCAAACATTTCAAGCAGCAGAGCTTTCATATTTGGAGGTGGTAAAGTTGTGCATTCCACCAAATGCACCGAGTGAAAATTCCTGTAAAGATTGGAGAGACGTGACGTGGCACTGAAACAGAAGTGGTGCCAGCTGAAATGCCAATGTTGTCAGTAAAACATCCTTAAAAAGGGCAGGGACATCTCAGATAAAGAAATAAAAACAATGAGCATTGTGAACGTGAGATTCTAAGAGACTCAGAAAACAGGAGTACAAGAGAGAAGTAAAAGGCTTTGTTAAACCTTCACCTGCAATGTGGACCTGCTTCACTGGACCGATTACATAAACTGCTTCACTGCTGAGGAATCAAAGAGGCAGAGTGGGCCTCCTTACTTAAATAAATTGTTGAGAATTGTGAGACTCGCCTGAAATACGGCAAACCCAAACTCAGAGCAGCTGCTGGTTTGCCGCTAGCCTGTGAATACAATGAAACTGCAGCTACAGACTGACATGAATGTCAAACAGGAGGACGGGGTCTTCACATCATTAACACATTCAAATGTTTAAGTGCAGGAAGTGTTGTAAAGACAAAGAGATCATCAGAAATTGTGAAACAATTCATTCATTCGTTCTCAGATAAGAGTACATGGAGCTCCTCAGAAACTAATTAGTGATAATGGTGGGTAATCAGAGAGATGGCAGAGAATTTTAACATTGAAACAAAGACCACCACTGTATACAGTCCCTGGGGTAATGGACTACCTTAGAGACACAATCAGACACTCACAGAAATTATACAGAAAGTGATAAAGAATACTGGATGTGACTGGTTAGTGCCAGATTAGCGCCACGGGGCACTACTGGTAAAGAATACCATGCACAATATTTATGGGTACAGCTCATATCAGCCGGTGTTTGGCCGAAATCCAAATCTTCCTTGTGTTCTCGTGGACAGACCACCCGCCCTAGAAGGCACCACTAGGAGTGTGTAAGTGGAGCACATATTCCAGCACTGGATACTCCAAGAAGAGCATACATCAGATAATGAAGACACTGAAGAGGAGAAGGAGACTTTAAACTCTTCAGTCTCAGCAGAAGATGTTGATGTTGAAGTTGAAGAAACTCACAGGTTAAGACGGAGTCATTGTGTTTGTCTAAAAAAGGGGCAAACTGAGATATGTGGACAGAGATGGTGGCATACAGATAAAGTATTAGATTGGGCTGGCAAAGCAGGAATTGGTATAATTTAGAGTTTACTTATCCTGACAGCATTGCTGACACAGAAGGGTCTGTTGACACATCAAGTGTGGATAATCTGCAAGTTGAACCAGAAACTAATGAACTGCAACTATGGGACTTGTGTGTGGAAATCACGAAGATATCAGCTGAGTCAGCAAAACAGGAAGAGATAAGCAGCTGGGAAAGAAATTGAGCATCAGAGGAGGTGGAAAACCACAAGATGGATATGCCCTTTAAAAAGAGATTTCAGCAGGAATCGTACCTAAAGACCACCTAGTGGCACGAGGGTCTGAGGGACAAGATAGGAGTGGGCTCAACAGGGATTCACCAACATGGGCATCAGAATCTGCTCACCAAGGTCTCAGAGGCGGCACTGCCACTTTAAACAATGAGGAGAGACAGTTGAGCTCCAGCCCATAATAGTCGAGTCGCGGCTCTGCAGCTTTCAGATTTTTATGGCTTCATCTGGTTGGATGTAAACAGTCCTGATGGGCTCACCACTACCCTGATTTGAGTCCTGTTCTTCATTTAACACGGCCATCTCTAGTAAGTATAAAAGTACATATAAATACTGAAAGTAGTTGTAAACAATAAAAGACATTAAATAAAACAATACCCTTTCAAATATCACAAAAATTGTACTCGTAATGTCATGCCAGCTGTAGATTTTACTGTATCCCTCCAGCAGCACTAGCTTGTATGTTTGCATTTCTTATTTCCCATTAAACAAATCAAAGTCTCCCTGTTACAGTGAAACCGCACGAGCATCTTTCCTGATTAGAAAATACAACAACAAATGAAATTATTGAAACTGTTTCTAATACGTCTCAGTATGAGACAAACTGGTGGAAATGAAACCTGAACGCGCCCTGTAAAGTTAAACCAAAAATGAAAGACGGGAGTGAGCGGCTGAAAAAGCGCGTGCCCGACAGACAGCACAGTTCGGAGCATGCGCGAAATCAAAAGGAGAAGCTGCGCGGAAAAGAGCACGAGCGCGAAGAGAGCAGAAGCGATCCCGAGTTAACGCGACTCCGCA
>JANRMT010030612.1:0-12314 GCA_026402145.1 Polypterus bichir lapradei | reverse complement strand
TCAAACCTTAAACAACTTATAATATTTTGCTCTCCATAAAAATATATCCTGTCTAAATTATACAAGTTAGAAATAAAGTAAACGTTAAAAGAACAAACATTCAAATTTCTTTACTCTTATGTAATTTTATATAAAAAATAAACTTAAATTTTAAATATCCCAAAAGATTTTGCTCTCCATAAAAATATATCCTGTCAAAATTATACAAATTCAAATATGAACATGGTGCATAACAAAACCTGGAAACATAAATAAAATGTGTTCTTTTCAGCAATAACAAATCAAATCATTCAGTTGTCTTTGCTCTTATGTCATTTTATCAGATTTGGAAGCCTGGCATCTTTTTTTGGCAACAAGTTCGTTTATGTTTGGTGTGAGGTTCTGTGTTGTGGAGATTCTCAGGATGGACTGCTGGTGCTCATCAGTGAGGTGACTCCTGTTTGCTGTTTTGTTAGTCTTCATGACTGAGAAGAGCTTCTCACACAGATATGTGCTACCAAACATGCACAAGGTTCGAGCCGCATGTAGACGGAGCTGGAGCATTTGTGCGGGAATGGAGTGAATAAACTGTGCGGGCCGTGCAGTATCGTACTTTGCCTTCAGTGTGCCATTACACTGCAGCTCAATCACCTCCATCTGAATCTGCACAGGAGCAGTTTCCACATCGACAGCAAATGGGTTGCGAAACAACACAAAATTCTTTTTTTGTTCTTCAAAGTCACCAAAGCGCCGTGTGAACTCAGTGCGCTCAGTTTATGAACAAAGTGCGTATTTGGGAACACCGTAGTGTCGACTTGGTTGAACATTACTTGGCAACAGGGAAAGTGGGGCAAGTTGCACTGGTGCATTTGTGTCTCCCATAAAAGTAGCTTCACTTGAAATCACTTTGTGATTTTGCACGGGTAAAAACGTCTGCTGAAGTGTCAGATTCTTCTTTAACTCTTCTGCTTTCTGTATCTTGTGCATTGCATTTAGGTCTTTCAGGTTATCCTGATGTTTTGTCTCATAGTGCCGTTTTAGATTAAATTCTGTAATTACACCCACATTTGCTCCAGAAATGAGACACACGGGTTTACCGGCAATGTCAGTAAACATATACAAAGCCTCCCATCGGTTTTTAAAGGCTCTATGTTCAGAATCACCTTTTCTCTTCGGCATCGTGTGGGCTAGCTTCACAATAACTTGCAGCATCATAAGCTAGACTTGATTAACGCGGTAAGTGTTCGGCAAGGCAGCTGAAGCGCTGCATTATGGGATCTGTAGTTTACTGTGTTACCAGCGCTTCATATCCCCGGGCCATTAATAACAATAATACAGTATATAAAATGATCTCGCGGGCCGGATATAATTACACGCCGGGCCGGATGTGGCCTGCGGGCCTTGAGTTTGACACATATGGACTAAATAGAACTTGAAAAGATATATTTTTTCGTGCATCGAGCCTGCGTGCTATTGTGGTTTTGCCTGCGTGCCTCAATAAGTCATCCTCCCCTCGCTCTTACTTTTTTACCGTTCATCTAATGAATACACTGAGTATGGCTTTACCAAAACAATCATTGATGGCGAATAAAGTATCCATTATTCGAGTATGTAGATCGGGGTACCCGCGTATCGCAGCGGAGACGTAGTGTGTTAAAGAAGCTATGAAAAAGAAAAGGGAACATTTTAAAAATAACGTAACATGACTGTCAATATACAGTATTTGTTTTGTGAGTGTTACTGAGTGTTGCTGTCATCAAGGATTTGATTATCATTATTTCTTTCAATCAGGTTCGTATTTGTAGGATGTGTTGTGTTCAAGTTACATTCCGTGTTTGTCAATCGTTGTAAAGATGACAGGTTTCATTCATCGATTCGTTTCTTACTGCATCAATAAACAGCTCGTCTTCTTCTTTATCTGAGACCTGACACACTGCATGCACGGTTTTTTTTTTTTTACACTGTCTTTCTTTAGCGGGACATTGACTTTTTCCACCGTGTGCTTTGTTTCCGCAGTAGCTGCACTTATGAATATGCTTTTATGTATCAGACGCTTCATATTTTTTTGCTGCCTTTTCAATTGTGTAATTCGGTTTTTGTTCAGCGCTCTTTGGAACTGTTGCTTTTTGTCTGTGCACTGCGTCAGTTCACGTGAGCCGCTCGGTGTACATGCATCGAAGGTTCCCAGCTGTGCTGGTGCCATCTCGTGCGATGTCCATGGCTGTATTTAATGTTACCGAAGTCCTGGCACTTAAAACTTTCTCTCGCAGTTTCGCTGAGTTTGTGCCAAACACCACCCTGACCATCTCATCTTCCTCTGCATAAGCACAGTTCTTCACCCGTGAATATTTAGTGGCAGTTTGCTATTGGATTGCCGCTGACGGACGGCCTTATATGGGCAGGCACTAAATTACAAACGCCAGCGCCAGCCTGTCTATGAACTTAATTTAAAGTTTAGGTTTACATCGTGCTTTGTTTCCGAAGTAGCAGAACTCATGAATATGGTTGTATATGTCACTCGCTCGCTTCTTATTGTTTCGCTGCCTTCTCAATTATATAATGCATGTTTTCTTCAGCACTTTTTGGAGGTCTTCCTGGTTTTCTATGTACTGCGTGATTACGTGGGAGGCGTGATGATGTCACACGAAACTCCGCCCCCACGGCGTTCAAGCTCATCTCCATTACAGTAAATGGAGAAAAACAGCTTCCAGTTATGACCATTACGCGTAGAATTTCGAAATGAAACCTGCCCAACTTTTGTAAGGAAGCTGTAAGGGATGAACCTGCCAAATTTCAGCCTTCCACCCACACGGGAAGTTGGAGAATTAGTGATGAGTCAGTCAGTGAGTGAGTGAGTGAGTCAGTGAGGGCTTTGCCTTTTATTAGTATAGATAAAACAGAAAGAGAAAATAACGACACAGCTAAAAACGCAGCGGCAAATTTCGACAAAAGTTAAACGCTTGTGTCATGAGCACGAGGCGGCTATGCAGTGTCCGCAACGGACGTGGCCATCCACCGTGCATAAGATAACATATTGACATTGGACGTTCTCTATTGGACATAGAGCCGCCCATGAGTACTGCTGCATTAAATAATTTCATCGAAGGTCGCACACAATCACTGCGCCGTGAAACCCATGTTTAATAATGTGCTTTAACTATCATCATGAAAATAATATCACGTATACATCTCAGTATTTTAGTTATTCAGAGAGCTGTAATATCATGAATGTAATGGATTCTGTGTCCTGTCGGAGGAAGAGAGCTGGTTTAAGAAGCACGTAGTGATTCACACACATAGAGCACATAGAAGATCACATACAAAACAAATCATTTAACGTGCTATACTTTAATTACGATGTGATCTGAGAAACTGGTTAATTAAACGATTTTAAGATGAAGTTTATGATGTTCTATTTTAATGACAAAATAAACTATGTGATTAAAGTGGAAATTTCGAGATTGAAGTTGACATTTCGTGCTTTTTCCCCACTGTGTGCCTTTTTTTTCTCTGTACCCTAATAAGTTTTCATGTGACACTCAGACAGTGGGCTACAACTCGCCTTTTCACGGCGACTTTAATATGTGACATCTTTTTTATTTCAGGCACTGTGCGACTTTGTGAACGTGAGCTTTCAAGTTTCTCCAACACCCTATGTCACTCGATCAAACTTCCTTTTGTTGATTATACCACGGTTTAATTAAACAAATAGTATGTTTTTCCTTTGCCTCCACTTGGTATTCGCTGAAATTCTTATATTTTCCCCCGTGCTTTTCCCATTGTCTTTTCACAGAAGGCTGAGCTTAAGGGCGATTTATATTGATTTGCATATTCAAAGAGGCGTAATTCTGGGAGGAGTTGGGGCGTTACTTGAAGCGCGTGCACGAGTGTTACTTTTCACGCAAGAACAGAAGAACGTGGAAGTTGGAGTACGCACAGATTCCTGCATCTGGATTTTTCTGTGCGTAAGCACATTTCGGCTTTTGTGCTTATGCCATGGTATAGTGCGCATTCTACGCACGCCGTTATACATGAGGCCCCAGGTATGTATTGTGTAGTGAATTTGCATGCTCCCTCCAGGCATGAACAATGGTTTTCTAAAGAAGCACTTGTTTTCTTTCAGAGCTAAAAAGTCATGAAAAGTAGTATTGCTTAAATAATCTGGAAAGAGTGATTCTATGGTTCCTGTTCCCCAGAAACAAATCTTGGATATGAAAGTTTAAAAAAAATGAATAGGTTAAGTAGCCTATTTGTGACAGGATTGCTTTACCAATACTTGAAAATAATAAATATAAACTGATTTTTTCCAACTCCATTGTCATGCTCATTACATTTTCCCTGAAAGACACTGCAGTGACAAAAGGTTATTGCTCAGAAAAAATGTGAATCAGTATTGTTTCATGCAAGGAGTCATTATGGATGTTTATAATGTATATTTGAAATCTACTTCTGTGGAAGAAGGCATAGTAAATATATCTCAACTGAAACCTAATGGAATGTTTACACAAGAATCAGAAGGAATTGTGATGGATGGCCAGCAGCTCATCCCGGCCGACACATCCAAGACACTAGATGGCGTCTTCCCTGCAGCATAGAGGTGCCCTGGTTTCCTGCAGGGCACCATGGGAGATGGAGTTCGGCTCCACAGCCCTGCTGGGTGCCATAGTGGGACACTGCAGGGAGACGTGGGGATTTTTATTTTCCCGGTAGCCTGGAAGTACTCCCAAGTCATGAGGATGGAGAAACAGAAGTACTTCCGGGCTGAAGAAAAATATAAGTCTTTATGTGACCCAGAAGTGCTATGGAATCACATGGACAGAAGGACAGGAGCACTTCCCGGTCAAGGACTATATAAAGGAATATGAGAGACCCAGCAAGCTGAGCCGGAGTTGGGAGGGAGTGTGACAGAGCTGCTGGTAGTGGAAGATTGGTTATTTGTGATTTATTAATTATTGCTTTATTGTTTATGGTGGTGGAGGTGCTTTTGGACACTTTATTGAAGAAAATTAAAATACTTCTGGGTGCTTTTAAACCAGTGTCAGCATCTGTCTGTTGGGTTTCATGGGGCTATTGCGCCACCAAGCATCTATTAACTTGTAACCAGCCATGTATAATTTACAACAGTTATCTACTATATCATAACGCGCTAAGTTCTGTGTGTGTGTCTGGTTTCTCGGAGCAATCTGATAGATCAATTTGGGATTGGTGATGATGTCCAAAAAACAAGTGTGAGTTGGAGACACCTAAAGAGAAGTAAAGTCATAGGAGGCATGCTGTGAATTGCCTTCAAAGGTGGGAAGTATAAAAGAAGACAGAAAGCGAGCAAAGCACCTTGAAAAGTAGAATTTGAGAAGCAGGCTTTACAGGAACACATTCCACAAAAGGAGCACTGGCCAAGAGGTTCAAACAAACAAAGATACGGAGGAAATCTGTTGGAGGTATACATAGGACAAGAGATAATATTTTAAAATTAATTGTATTACCTGTCTTTGAGATGTAACAAGGCTATTTGTTATGTATAATGTAATAAAGGACTGCAATAATATGAGGAGGATATCTCGTTTAATGGCTGTTGTTGAGTGACAGGAAAATCTGTGTTTATTGATAATATAGAGCCTCCTTTTTTGGAAGGTCCAAATTGACAGCACTTTGCTGTAATTTTCTTTTGTTTTTTTAGTACGCTTACCAGGAGTGTCAGGAGAGAAGATAGAGATTGAGGAGACATAGTTTGTTTGTGCAAGACTAAGTTTCTTAATGGCTGAGAATGGAAAAGGAGAGCATGTAAGATATTGTGGAACCTCAATATCTTTCCCTTGTATACTCTTCAATTCGCATGAAAGACACTTTGCATGTGTGAGTGATTATAAATATATATATTCAGTTTACACATGGGGCAGAGCAGTGGTTAGCACTGCTATTTCATGGATAATTGAATTATTGTTTGTAAAAAGGATCATTTATTAATGATAAAGACATACTAAAGAGGATAATCATACTAAATGAGGCACATCGATATATTGGATTAATGTCATGTTTTAGATCAGTACATATGCATGTACAGTTTTGTAGTTTACTGAGCCATATTGTATATCACATCTTTTCCAAAGGATGGAGGTAGCAAACCTGATGGCTTTATTGGCAACCTTATTAGATTTTATTTGGAAACATCACACTTTGTTTTAAATAAAGTGGTAAAGAAACTGTCAAATCTTTAATGAAATACGTGAAAACTGTGCACACATTTCATTCCTCTTTTAATTTCACACAAAATTTTTACTTGGCAAGTTTGGAATGGTTTGCATTAATTCATTTAAGGGTGTAAATTAAGAGAATGACAACAAACCTTCTCCAATGACAACTGATAATCTGTAAGCAACTACATGTGATGGGAACCTGATGTCAGCTGAGCTATCGAGGTCTTAATTGGGTAAAATCTGTTGTAAATATTTGTCATCTTAAATAAAATATATTCAAGTCATGATGATTTTACACAGCACCTTACTTGACAGAAAATAGTTATTTTCTCAAGTGGCAAAAAACTTGATTAGAAAAATTGTTTTCAGTTTGAATTAATATGCAGTATATGTCATAGTAAATAAATTCAGTTACAAAAACCCTTTTTGCTGTTAGTTTTTGGAAGACTTTGAAAAAATGCCTTAATTATTAAGAGTAAAAATATTAAAAAAAAACACTTTAAATAAAGAAACAACACAAAGTGTTTACAATACTTGCATCTAAAATGATTTCCAAAACTAAAAAAAAAAAAAAAACACACAAGAAATTCTTACATGACACATTGTTAGGCCCATTTAGAAGATATTCGCTGCAAGTATATTGTATTGAAACCTTCAAAAGTCTTCAAACATTCAGCAATAACTAGTCCTTAAAAATTTTTTCCAAGTCTATTCTGTAATCATAGTACTAGGAAAAAAAAGCTAAATTGTTAAATATTTAAACTGTAACATGTCCCCAGTGCTTATAGTCTTAATTTTCACAGCAGTAACCGATGAGTTATGAGCATTAACACCAAATAAACAGCTTTAAATTCTACTCATATACAAAATATAAAACAATGCAAGTGCCTACATTTATATTTTTAGAAGTGAAATACAATAAATTATATGCATAATATACATGATGTGCGTTTGCTATATATATATATCTGCACAGATGTGTGTCCAAATTGTTTTTTATTGTTCAATTCATAGAAACGCCACAGAACATTTAATGAAGGAGCATTCATTATACACATTCTAATTCACATTCATAAACACCAGCTACAAGTCAACAAGTCAACTGTGGAACTATAACAGGTAAACATGTACTGAACACGTGACATTCAAGTAGTATTTCATGTTCAACAGTCTAGTAAATTCCAACTCTGCAAGTGTGTGTATATGTATATATATATATATATATATATATATATACATGCACATCAGTATACATTTAAATATATACTTCATATTTGTATGTTACAAGTTTTGTTTAGTGGTATCATAACAGTTCAAGCAATCCCACAAATATGTCTGATGATCACTGAGGACTGAAATGCACAACATGTAAAAACAGTGTGTCAATATATCAAATATCTGGTGACAGTGTTTAATTTATAAAGTATAGATTTAGTTTTTATAAGTATCTATAACCCTTGTTATTTATTAAATATAAGATATATAAGAACTACCTCTTGATATAGACATTTGTTTACATTATTTAATGCTATGCATGGGGAAATAATAGTGTCAGATTCATTTCAAAAATGCATTACTTCAACAGTAATTTTGCCAAGCAAATGAATTAAAATTTGTGTACAGTCAGTAGTGTTTATTATCTTCTGAAATCACCTCTAAGCAAATAATGACTTCTTTAAGCAGCTGGGCTTTTCAGGGTTGAACCAGAATGGGTTACTGTAAACTCAGTGTATTTATTATTCAAGCTACCGTTGCTGATAGATGAGATACTAAAGGATTTACAAGGTTACAGCATTGGTTTTTGTGAAACCATCAGGGTGAAAACTATCTGGCAGCCTTTGTTATTTATTTACACTTCCTGTAATAAAGACACTTGAAAGCTCAGGCAATGTATTACTATAAAGAATTATCTTTTAGCATGGCCATACACTATATAATCATATCCAGAACTGAAAACACACATCAAACTAAACACATTCAGCAAGTGGTATGAAATAGAAGAGAATGATGTTCTTGGTAGATGGCTACTTTTTGTATTAGCATTATCTGTATTCTTTGCATGGTCATGTTCTAGGCCAACAGACTCACTTCTTTCTTTGTTTTACTATAGTAATATGTTGTACAATTTTTCTTGATTTTAATAACTAACATAGATTAAAAGTTAACTTTATTTTTTAATTTTGTTTAAATGTACATTTTAATAGCTGACACCTGTTAAATGGGTTTTCTATAATATATGTGTGATTTTTATTTTTATAAAATGCATAAATGAAGCTTCTGGGTACCATATAATTTAAAAGAAATATGGTTATTGTTAAATGGACCATGTTCTATCAGTACTTGATCTTATTGTTAATATATCATTTTTTATAGCACCATAAACTACAACTACTGAACTATAATTGCTGTTCTGTTTATTATTGTACCTACATGTGCATTATTTTTGGCTTGTATATAGTGAAATAGAGATCTAACAATATGTGAAATGTACTGTATATAACAGGTTATACCAAATGGCACTTTTTCCTTTCAAAAAAAATACACAGCAGAGCAGAACTGCCATTGCCAAATGTTAACTTAATTGATAAAAGTTTTTTTTTTTTCTATCAAAATCCGTCCAAAATATAATTTTTAGGTAATGCAACCTGCTCCATTTCCTCATGACATTGTGAAGTTGGTGTGACAGGGACCTCAATTATCTTTAGAACTATGTTGTCTATAGATATGTGCTCCTGTTATGGTTACTTCCAGCAAACCGGTCAAGGTAGAGGGGCCAGAAAACGAACAATCCATACTTGACCCTAATTGATATTCCATTTTAATGGAAGAGACCTGAAATATTGGAACCCACTCATCGAGTCAGACCTTGGAATGGTGTTACCAGTAAGCACCTGGTAACAAGAAGACCCACATAGACTTAGGGCTTCTCCTAATAAGGCTGCAGGGACCCATCCATAAAGAGAAGAGTAAGGCTCAGGTGCAATACCAGTTGGGTAGCTGGTAAGAATATGATGGACCCATGGCATATTATACTTTTGCAGCTGGGACACAGATTGTGACTGCTGTGGTAATACATGCTAGATATAGTCTGAGTTACCTTTTCACCTGTCTGCACAGTTTTAGCTGTGGAACCAAATTTCTTGATCAAGGGTGGTCTCTCTTCTGCTTTACAGTTGTTAAACTGGAGGGTTCTTGGGCAGGTGTGTTGATACTCTGACTCCCCAGGCTTGGTTCTGTAGAGTTAAGAGTTTGTTCTGGTGGACAAAATAGATGCTTCACTACAACAAAATGTTCTGTCCCAGTCAAAATGATAAAAGGCCATAAGCCAAAACAATTGTTAAAGTAAAGCCCAATGCACAAAACCCAAAACCAGATAATGAATAATATGCAATATCTAGACTCCATAAATTGATCTGAAATAGTTAAACATATGGCAATGTTTACTTAAAAAAGAGAACCTTGGACACCAGTTAGAATGTGCCTCCACCTTAAGTAGAATTAGTACAATGATATCATATGTCACACTTCTGGTAATCATGTAATAACAAATGGAGTGCTATCATTAACAACAAAATGCACACAATGGCAGTGCCCACAGCAGGAGCAATATATACAGTGGTGCTTGAAAGTTTGTGAACCCTTTAGAATTTTCTGTATTTCTGCATAAATATGACCTAAAACATCATCAGATTTTCACTCAAATCCTAAAAGTAGATACAAGAGAAACCAGCTAAACAAATGAGACAAAAATACTATACTTGGTCATTTATTTATTAAGGAAAATGATTGAATATTATTCTCCTGGAAAGGCACTGCATTATTCTGTCTTTCTCCCTCTCCCTCTTGTTCATTTTTGGGCCCCTTCTTTGTACACCTTTAGAATATGCAGCATATTATCAGGGTGAGTGAGTTACCATATACAGGACTTTGTACTTGAAAAGTGCCATACAGTAAGCAGAACCTCTCCTGCTATCAATGTGTCACTCTGTCCATCTCTGATCATCTCTTTCTGTCTTAGAGGCTGTCTTTGGGACCTTGTCCTTCCTTGTGACATCCCGGCTACTACCACTGCCACTGCAGACCTTTTACCAGTCAGGCACCACTACCAAATCTACTACAGCAAAAGTCATCAATGAATAGTTAAAATTGTTTTAAATGTTTACAGTTCTTTCATATACAGGTAGTCCTCAGGTTACAGACATCCGACCCATGACTTACAAACGGGGCCACAGCTGCGACACATGTGCCTCAGTAACTGCCGCTCCGTCATCTTCAGCCTAGGGACGCTGCAGGTGGTGGCTGGAGGGGGGCGATTTCGCTGCTGGTGCAGCGTAGTATCCCTCGGGTGGCTCAAAGCGGCAAGCGGTGACCCATGGTCCATAGTCACCGGGGCCACAGCTATCACTCGTGTGCAGGACAGAGGCTTGATAGGGCAGTTCGCTGCCCGGCCAACATGCCGCTGCAGCTACTGCTCCTGACTGGACGCGGGCTGGATGGAGCGGAGGGGGGCATTTCACTGCCCACCCACCACACACAGCTGCCCCGTTCGTTCTCGGTGGGTGGCTGGTAATGCTGCAAGTGGTGACCCGGTTGTGGCTGAACGGAGGCCATTGAAGGTGTACGGGGCGGCGGGGGGTAGCATTGTAGTGTGCCTCGAGTGGCTGCCTGTTGAATGGGGGCGGTGGTGGGCCACACACTACCTGCCTTTAGCCGCACCGTCTTCATTCTTGGTGGGCGGACGCTGCAGGCAGCATACTGTAGTGGAGGTGACTGTGTGGTGGGCAGGTGGTAAACCGCCCCCATTCATTCTTGATAGCAAGCCTGCTTGTATTGTTACAGACATAGCAGGAAGTTGTCTCTTGCCAGTACATCAGACGTGTTGACGATGGTGCCTTCCTGCTGTGATAGCGTGTACAGTGCTTTGCAAAAGAGCTCATCTTAACCTTTTGTCTTCACCCTTCAAGAATGTCTCTGAAACACAAATCTGATGCAAGTGCTGGTGATACAGTAAAGAAGAGAACAACCATCACCATTGAAAATAAAGTAGAAATAACAAAAAGGTCAGAGAGAGATGTGACGCTCCATCATTCATTGGCAGAGCACTTGGTTACAGTCGGTCAACAATAGCATTTATTAAAATAATGTACCCGTTCCAACTTACATACAAATTCAACTTAAGTACAAACCTACAGTCCCCATCTCGTACATAACCCAGGGACTGCCTATATATTCTAAAATATGAAAATATACAGTTAAAAAAAAAAGTCAACCTAAAGAAAAAGTAATAGACATAAAATATGCAATGCAATGCATTAACAGATGAGGGGGTACAGAAACTAAAGCATTCACAAAATATCCTTTAAAGCCATTTGTTGTTCTTACTAAACTTCATACTTAGAGATACAGTTTTAGAATCACTGGAAATGGATTTGTTGATACAGGTTGTGATAAGTGATGGTATTTATGCCATGGCTTTGGAAAATATTTAATTTCCACTTCAACTTAGAGTTGGCAAAGAGTAAGTGTTTAATTTAAACCTTCTTTTTAAAGAGAATTAAAACTGCTTTCCTGTGGAACATCACTTTTGTCATCAAGAATAAGCTTTGTAGATTGATTTTGTGGAAAATATAATACAGTTACATAAAATGACTTCAGTGCTATGAGATGAATTTCAATTGGATTAATTGTTCATATCAGAAACGTTAATTTTTCAAGGTTATGCATAGAGTAGATGCCTGTGAGTGAACTGGCTGCATTTTAAAGATTATTTATAGGACCTGAATGGCTCTCTGTTCTATGTGCACTTTTATATTCTGATAACTAGGCCTTTACTAAATTTTTATTGACAAATATTTAATGGAACAATAAAGACAATGTTTGTAATGGGATTCACAAAAAGAATCTTAGTTCCTTATATAGTTTACTAGCAAAATACCCGCGCTTCGCAGCGGAGAAGTAGTGTGTTAAAGAAGCAATGAAAAAGAAAAGGAAACATTTTGAAAATAACGTAACATGATTGTCAATGTAATTGTTTTGTCACTGTTGTGAGTGATGAGTGTTGCTGTCATATATATATATATATATATATATATAAATATATATATATATATTTACACACACACACATAAACATATATATATA
>JANRMT010030591.1:15894-28382 GCA_026402145.1 Polypterus bichir lapradei | reverse complement strand
ATATATATATATATATATATATATATATATATATATATATATATATACTGAATATACCTTATACATAAAATGTATGTTGTGTACCTTGCATAACTGAATCACCTTCTTTATGGCACAATAGCAATTCAATACATTTATGGTCATTATAGTATTTGGATTTACTAATCGTCATGTAGGAAAAGGCTGACTCGCATAAATAAGTATAGTTGAATAATGCAGTCAAGGAGCTTTTGAATTCAGCCGAGTGAAAAATGACGGCTGTCCAATTAACTTTGATTTTAGTTCCTTTTCTTTTCTCTTTCTCAGATCGCTTTTTGGAAGGACGTCAGTTTCGTAGTTTTTATGAACAGTTCTAAAGTGCCTTTCCACATTTTCCTTCTTTGGAATAGCAATGATAGATTGACAGATCAGACAAAGGCACTTCGATTGGGACATTGTGAGAGAAACAAAAATCCTCTTCCAATTCTACATCCAGCCCATACCCTCCCCAAACAATTTTTTAAAATCCCTTCTTTAGTCGATATAAATTGGAAAGCTAACTAGATCACAGCCGGAGTTTTGCAGTAGCTCGTGCGTGCGGGATGACCAGTGTGTTAGAAGAAAAGAGATCTCAGACTGTCCACCCTGTATGTCAATCAAGTGGCAAATGCCATAGCGAGGATATATGATAGACTAACGTTTAAAAAAATTTTTTTTGAATGCAACGCAATCTACCTGCACTACCTTTGCGATCTAGCAGTCGATCGCGATCGACGCATTGGACACCAATGCACTATTGCCTGAATTGTTTTATGAAGTAAGCTAACGCTGCAGAACCTTAGGAATTTTGGAAGAATACAGCTACAGCTAAATTCTGACCTTGTGTATCCAAATAACCCTGCACCTTTTCTTGTTACAGTTACTGCTGTTAAAAAATAAGACTTAAAGTTTTGTTTTATTTAAATCTGCTGAGGGGCAGCTTGACATCATTTTGGGTTAGCTAAAGAGTACTCCCTAGTGATCCAAATTAATAAATCTTAATATGTACAGCTGCCTTGCAGTAAGGAGTAAGGAGACCTGGGTTCACTTCCCGGGTGCTCCCTGCGTGGGTTTCCTCCGGGTACTCCGGTTTCCTCCCTCAGTCCAAAGACATGCAGGTTAGGTGCATTGGTGATTCTAAATTGTCCCTAGTGTGTGTGTGTGCACCCCGCGGCAGGCTGGCGCCCTGCCCAGGGTTTATTTCCTGCCTTGCGCCCTGTGTTGGCTGGGATTGGCTCCAACAGACCCCCATGACCCTGTAGTTAGGATATAGTGGGTTGGATAATGGATGGATGGATGTACAGTAGTGATGAGCAAGCATGCTCGGCCGAACATGTGTTCGGCTCTAGCATCGCTATGCTCGGAGCATGGCGCTACTCGAGCGAGCACCACATGTGCTCGTGCTCCATGCTCGAGTCTCCACCCCGCACATTTCGCGGGTTGGAGACAGCCAATCAAGGGGCAGGTAAATACTGCTCTCACTGTAATGCCAGTAGCCATGTCAGGTGCTGGCATTACAGTGATTGGCTGGCTGGAATACGTCATCGGGTGCTAAACAGCATGCACTCGCATATAATGTTTTAGAGCGTCAGCCCACCTGCAGGCACTCCCATATCTTGTTTTAGAGCAGTGAAAGGCAACCTTTTTCGAGTTGCGGCGGACTAAGGGCTCATTTATACTTCATGCTCAGAATGCGTACGCGCCCGCATCATGGCTGCCACGCGTCCCCAGCGTTCATTTCATGCGTCCTCTGAGCAGGTCCTCAGAAATTAACGCGACACGTGCGTAAGTTGCAGTACCAGCAAAAAGTCGGGGGGCGCAGTGTGCTAAAAGTCGGAATGTGACGTCAGAGTCTCTGTTTACTATCTACATGTGACAGCAAGCCTCTATGCAGATCCTACGGGGATTGATGTGCGTGCTTTGCTGTTTGGTGAATGGTTCGATGTGGTGAAGCAAAATGCTGACATACAGATGCATTCGTGGTGATTTTATATTCAAGCGTCGCATATTCCCGATTGTAATGACACGATGCATTTTAAAAGTCTCACATAACATCTTTGTGCCGTCTTTTTTTTTTTTTTTTTGCAACTTAACAACAGCAACATAATGTATATCGCTGTATTTGAGCCACTGAGAAAAAAATAAAGGACACGGTGAAAACGTGTATTTTGTGATTAAAGTGGAAATTTCGGCTTTAATCTCAAATTGCCCACTTTAACCTCGTAGTTTACTTTATCATTAAAGCAGACGGTTGTAAACGTAATCCCAGTTTTTAATCGCTGCGAGCTTCTTGGACTTGACAGCTGCGGCAAGCAGCAATATATCACCACACAGAACAAATTAAATGTATGATATTTCAACTCTCTGCACATTTAGAAACTTTAGATTTGTACTTGATATCACTTTCATGATTAAATGCATTAAAGTGTGTATGTTACATTTTACATATAATTTTGTTTAAATAATGAATACTGTTAATAATTACACACATGGGGGGAATAATTACGGCGGAGCGATAGCACTGCTGTCTCGCAGGGAGTTATGTTGCTGGTATATCCTGCTTGTATTCCACACTGTGCTCCGGTTTCCTTCCAAAGATATGCAGATTTGGGGATTTGTTGCCGCTAAAATGACGCTAGTGTATGCGAGTGCTTGTATTAACCTTGCGATGAGCGGAGACCTTGTCCAGGGATTGTTTCTCAGTCGTGCCCAATGCTTGCTGGAATGGACACATCCCTGGATTTATGGATTTAATCAATAAACATCCTTTTCAGAGATATTGTGGTAAGGTGTTATCGGTATTTAATAGGTGTTTTAGGCAATTCACAACACAGAGAAGCCGAACATGTTCTCACCGTGATATCTCGCACTGCCACCTGGTGGATTCCTCCAGATTTATATAAAGTACGCGAGCAAGTATAAACACTACAACGCTTGCATAGCAGGAGCGTCCTTTGCAGCATGCGTCGCGTCGCGTGAAGTATAACTCCGGCCTAAGTCCAAAATTTTTCTTTCACGGTGCACCTGAGGGACTGCCCATAAATAAAGTCGTGACGACACAATTTATGGACAATCGCCAATAAAAACAGTTAATTTTACAAGTTTGAAAGACATTTTATTAATAAAGGAATCAAAGGATAAATCTTAAATTTAATTAATGTGAACGTTGAGATTGTTTTTCAGCACATATGAGATTGATGCGAGGATCAAGTTTCGAAAGACAGACGCGCATTTCCTTGTCGATCATTTGAAGTCTCTCGCGTTTCTTAGACTTCATTTCCGTAAGTGTTCCGTTATCTGTTTTTCGAACATAAAATTTTTTTTTTAAACATTATCTTTTTATTCAACCAAAAGTTCAAAAACACTAGCAATTTTAAATATTTTACAAAGGTTTTCGCGGCGGCCCTAGAAAATTCCACAGCGCACCAGTTGCCCGACAATGTTTTAGAGCATCAGCTCAGCTGCAGGCACTGGCATATAATGTTTTAGAGCGTCATTTTTCCTGTAAAATTGATTTTTTTTGGGGGGTTTTGGGCGTGTTTTTGTCAGTCTGTAAAAGTGGCGTACAACTCGGACAAATTGGTTCCCAGCAGCAACTTGGGAGTCCACGATGCATCCAGACATCATTCCCATGCTGTTCCCGGTCCATTTGGGTGGTGTTTCTGTCACTTTCTGACCTTTTCCAATGGACCAGGCACCCTCCCCTCTTCAGAGCAGGGGGTGCCTGGTTGTCTCCCATTGACTTACATTATACTCGGGTGCTCAGTAGAGCACACGAACATCGCGATGTGTTCGGACCGAACACCCGAACACTTTGGTGCTCACTCATCACTAATGTACAGCTCACTATATTACAAGATGCATAATAAAAAATACAAATACAAATTTCATACTTCATTATGAAAACCTTATAAAAGCTTCATGCACAAAATTCACACACATTCTGTAATTAAACAAAAATTAAAAAACCTAAAAAAGAATAGCAAAAAACTAAAAATCTATTTTTAGATAAACATCACTTTATTAAATATCAGAGAACACTTGATGCCCCATCGAGGAATAATTGAAACCCTTAGAATGATGCTTCTAGAGTATACTCTGACCCCATTCCCTTAAATAAATGAAGCAGTTTTGATTACTGATGCGTGGATAGAAACCTGAGATGAAAAAATTCTGCACTGTAATTGATCTCAGATACTGTATGCTGGGCTTGAGTGCAGCAATCTCAACGCACATTTGAAGCATAAAAAATGCTTGCAAAAAGTAATACGACACATTGAAAGTTTATCAATATTTATTGTAAGACGGCCAGACATCAGAAAACCATTTCTGAATAGATGGACATCAGTTGTGCCTTACATCTCAGCACTTATCCAAGTTTCTTTGAACTCTTTGTGTCAGCCAACAATTTTTCACCATTATAAATATGCAGCAGTCTTCACATTATTTTATAGACCTCCTGCTTTCAGTACAATGACAGTAAGTTCATAGCTGACTGCAGTTTCTAAAGACATCATTGACAGATGACCACATGTGAAGTGCAGGACACTTGTTAAGTAAAAATAACTTGTGTTTTGCACTACATGGCTCAGGCAGCTTGAGGCTTGCTTCTCATTTCTTCATGCTTGTGCTTTGAGAAAGTTTAATAAGATTTATCATCAAATAGTGCATATGCACAAAAAAAGAAACTATTGAGACATCACAAAATTAAAGATCTCATATTAGAAATTATCTACAGATAAGTTGAAATCAAAGTAAAAATATTTATTCATAACAAAAACCTTTTAAAGAGACACTCTATGTACATTTGAAGAAATGTTTGACCATGTACTTTGAATTGTCCAGTTACTGTTGTGTTGTTTTCCTACAGACAAGTGTCAAATGTAATAACATATTAATGAAGAAAATGTATTAAAATAATCCAAGTAACAAGGCTGGGAAGGATTTGAGTCAGATGAAAAATGAGCAAGATGTGGTCCTGAGTGAGTATAATAGGATCAAGAATAGATGGAAGAGGTACTGGGAAAAACTGTTGAATGAAGAAAATCCAAGTGTGACATGAGGTCCATGGCGCTGTGCTGATTTTAAACAAATAAATAATGGACGTGCTCATGCTTGGGACTGGAGCCTGTGCGGGTAGTCTTACTCTCTCATTATCAACTCAGGGGTGCAATCGGGTGATTGCACCTGCAACCTTCCATCATAATGAAGTTACATGTTGAAATGTGCAGATAGTCTGGAATAATCACCAGTGTTAAAGGGTACTCGTAACCAATCCAGAATTTCCAGCATTTTCTACTACTCATAATCTCAGAACAGTGAAATCTAGTTCTCTGGTTTCAAAATGTTTTTGGCAGTGACTAGGAACATAATTTTTAGGCAACCGTAAACACTAGAACATGTACTGTACTGTTAATGTATATCAACACAATGTAAAGTGCCGAGAAGAAGTATTTGTCCCTTCTTGATTTCCTTTACTATTACTAATTATTGAATGTTTACAGGTCTACAACCAAAATCTAACATTAAATAAAGAGATTTGAGTGAACCAGCGACACATTTTTTACTCATGTCATATACTGATGGAGCAGTTATTAAACACCAGCTGGCAGTACATAACAAATCATTGCCTGCCTGCAGTTAATAACTGGTTGCACCAACTCTACCTGGAATGTGTACTGATAGCGAACTGGCAGGTAAACATTTTGAGCAGAACCAGGAGATGCAAGTAGAAAAGCAAAAAGGGTCCAAGTTGGGAAAACAAAAATAGAAACCAAAGCCAAAATGAGAGATCAACAGCAAGCTCGAAAAAAACAAGCAAGAGGTCAAAACCGAAAGAAACACATGAGAAGACCTAGAATAAAGGTCTTTGACAGAGTTTTTGTATCAACAGATTGGATAAGAAAACAGGCCCCATAGCTGTTCATTTATCCTGTTGTGTTAATTACGAACAGGTCACTACCTTTGAGGCCATAATAATAATGATGATAATAAATTTTAAGAGCTCCTTTCATGGTACCCAAGGCCACTGTGCAACAATACACATAAAATCAAACAATCCAATGGACATACAAAGTTAAGAACAACAAAAGGCAATATTAAAAAGATTTAAGTCTAGATCTAAAAACAGAAAATGAGGTACATGCACGGAGCTCACAAACCAGGGCATTCCATAGCCAAAAACCCTGTTGCCCATAGTGCACAGTCTGCATAATGGAATGGTTAATAGCAAGGAGTCAGAAAAATGAAGTGAATGTGACAGAGTATATGGACAGATTAAAGAAGACAAGTAAGGTGGGGCTAGACCATGAAGAGCCTTAAAAACTAAAAGGAGAAGTTTATATTCAATCTGAAAGGCAACAGGTAGCCAATGCAATTTTAGTAGTGTAGGAGTGATATGCTCCCAGGGTTTTAAGTGGACAACCACTCTCACTGCTGAATTCTGTTCATATTGTAATTTATTTAGACTCGAAGGAGGGATACCAAATAGCAATGCTGTTGTGGGGTACAAAATTTGTACATTTTAGTTTAATTTTCCATTATATTTTGTTCAAGACAAGACAACAGATGAACTACATTAAGGACAAATCAAAGCATGTCATCTTCCCTTACACCTCACTTTTATAACAGTTGTTCACAGCATAGTGTTAAAATGGCATTACAGCCTGGGAAAGGAAGACTGAGCCATGCCTCAGGCTATTGATTACTTTATGGATGGACATCTGGGACAAAAATTGGTTTACAGCCTGGGAAAGGAGGACATGAGGCAATATCAAATATAACTTTATTATCTGGGAAAAGATAGATTAAAGAGTTTGAGCAAAATTCATCCATCATATTGACAGCTAGCCAATCAGGTGCATGCAACATTCATGTGTTGTGAAACCATGGCATGAAACTTTATAATAAATATGCCTCAATTTGAAAGCAACGTCAGAAGAAGAAGAAGAGAAACAGAAGAACGGACGAAGACGTCACTGGTAGTCAGAAAAGCATTACGAACATCGATTGCTAAATCAAACGCCTCCCTGGGACATTCATCCTTGTCATCTGTAACTTTTTTCTTAAGCTTTTTCTAAAGACTATAATTTATATCGACTAGAGAAGGGATTTAAAAAAAATTGTTGGTTATGGGTTGAATGTGGAATTGGAATTGGAAGAGGATTTTTTTTCTCTCACAATGTCACAATCAAAGTGCGTTTTTCTGATCTGTCAATCTATCATTGCTATTCCAAAGAATGAAAATGTGGAAAGGCACTTTCGAACTGTTCATAAAAACTACGAAACTGACTTCATTCCGAAAAGCGATCTGAGAAAGAGAAAGGAGAGGGAACTAAAATCGCAGTTAATCGGACAGCCGTCATTTTTCACTCGGCTGAATTCAAAAGCTCCTTGACTGTATTATTCGGCTCTACTTATTTATGCGACTCAGCCTTTTCCCAAATGAAGATTATTATATCTAAATACTGTAGTGACCATAAATATATTAAATTGTTATTGTGCCATAAAGGTTATTCAGTTATGCAAGGTACGACAACATATATTTTATATATATAAATATATATATATATTTTTTTTAATGTAGGTAGATCATTTCGACCTGGTCATTTTAAAAGTAGGTCGCAAGCTGAAAAAGTGTGGACACCCCAATCTAGACTTTCCTATCAGTAGCTATTTTCTATTATTCTTTATTCCAGTAGTATTATTATTATTCTTGTAATAAATACCGTGCTGCTTTTAACTTTCCATGCTTTGTCTTAATGTATATAGAGTGATTGAAGTAATAAGTTAGATTTCTTTGAGCACCTGGTGCAGCTGGAGATTTGCCATTACCTCTTATTTTGGCTGAGTGAGAGCTCCACTCAGTAGTAGGGAACAGTACATAAAGAAGGTATTCTTGGCTGATAAATGGCCTATAGTCAAGAGTGCTAAGTCTTTGTATGTTTAAATGTATTCTTGTAGACCAAAAGTAATATTTGGGTGTAAGATATCATTAAAACATTGTATGTTGTTCGTGCCGATAATAAGTAACTCTTCTGAAGCACTGAGTGACAGGCTGTGTTATTCCTAAAGCACTTGTGTGGTTTAAAGTGCTAAAGGTTAATCAGCGTGTGTGTGTCATTCATGAGGCACTGTTGTGGTTAGGGTCTGTGTGTATGCATATAGCTGTGTATGTGTGTGTTCATCTTAAAATGCAACAGTAGACCAACCCGATAATGAACTTGATGAGTACACATACCCTTGAGAGAAAACAGGTAAAGGGTAAGTAGAGGGAAATACTATGATAATACAAATGCATTGCAATAGTCAAGTTGCGAGGTGACAAAAGCATGAATAAACATCTCAGTTAAAGTATTAGAGAGCAATGGATGCAGCCTTGAAATTTGTTTAAGATGGAAAAAGGCAACCTTGGTAATATTATTAATATGAGGATCAAAGGAGAGTGTAGGATCAAGGATAACACCAAGATTTTTAACCTGTGTAGACAAGGATTTAGCCAGAGCCAGAAGCCAGAGATTTTTACTGAGGAATTGTCTATTTTTGTTAAAGTGCCTGGAGATGCAATAATTAAAGCCTCAGTTTTTTTCACTATTTAGTCTGAGAAAGTTTTCAGCCAGCCAGTGTTTGATTTTGCCCAAACAGGCAACCAATGTAGGAGGAGGTAATGTTTGCGTAAGCCATCTAATAATGGCACAGAGAGGAAGCATGTAAATGGTAAAAAGCAGAGGGCCAAGAACTGATCACTGAGGGACACCCTGAAGTAAGTAAGATGGGTCAGACCTAAACCTACCAATAATAACAAGTTGCTGACGATCCTTAAGATATGATTTAAGCCATGCAAGAGCTTTTCCAGTAACATTTAACTCATTCTCAAGTCAAAACAAAAGAATGTCATGATAGACCATATCAAAAGCAGAAGTGAGATCTAAAAAGATCATTAATGTTAAAAGACCATGCGATTAGGAGCTCATTAGTCACTCTGACAAGTGCTGTCTCTGTACTGTGATTGGCCCTAAAACCAGACTGAAATTCCTCAAACAGGTCATTAGAGGCAAAGTGGACTTTTAAATGGCCTGGAACAGCACGTTCTAGGATTTTACTAAGACAAGGAAGATTTGACATAAGTCTATAGTTTTTAAAATCCTCAGAATCAAGTCCAGGTTTTTTGAGAACAGGTATAACAGCAGCCATTTTTAGGCTGGCAGGAACCAAGCCAGTTATAAAGAGATGTGTTGATGATACTGATGATAAAAATGAGAAGAAAAGACACAGCAGCCTTAACCAAAAAAGAAGGCATGGGATCTAGAATACAGATAGTTGACCTGGCAGTCATAACAAGCTTATGGACTGCAGGATCGTCCAACAATGGGAAGCTAGATAAACAGCTGCTAGATAACAAAGGGGATGGACACAGTTAGGAATGAACAAATGGATCTTTTTGAAATTTGGAATAAATCAGATCAATCTTTCTATTAAAAAAAGGCAGAAATTACTGACAAAGGTCAGAAGAGGCAACCAATGGAAAGTTATTTGAAGTCTTAAGTAGTTTTTCCACAGTAGCAAAAAGCTTTTATGTATTATGCTGACCACATAGAATGCTATTTGTTAAGTAAGCAGTCTTAGCTCTCTGTAGTGCCTGCTTGTAAAGGGCAACATATTCCTTATTGACAGTTGCATGGGCATCTAAACTTGGTTTTCTACTAAGGCATTCAAGCCTTCGGCCACAAGCTTTTATGCGATGTAGCTCAGGAGAAAACCAAGGAGCAGAGTGCTTAAATGTCACACTACGAGTTTTGAGTGGAGCAAGATGACCCAGACTAGTTGAAAGTATATAGTCATAATGATGAGCTAAAGTAGCAGGAGATAAAGAAACACCGGCCGGAGGAGGACACTGCTTCAGTGTGCTTACAGGAGTACCGGCACTGATATTTTATGCAGTCCTAAAGGTGATATTGCGAAGTAATTGTTGCCCATTCAAATGACCAGGGATAGGCATATCAAACAAAACAGCCTTATTGTCAGAGAGAGATAAATCAATACCACACAAATTAGCAGGAGTAATACCAAAGGTACATACAACGTCAAGTGTGGCAAATGCATTCGTGGTCTCCTTGGTTAGTAGTGGTTTTCATCTTGGTACTCTCCAGTGAGGTACACTTTTGCACGGTGTCTTTTTGAGTGTGGTGTCATCGACACTGACCTTGGCTGATAAATTTTTTTTTCTTTAAAAGTTTTTTTGAGTATTATTTGTGACTTTGTGGGTGATTTTATGCTGCAGGCTTACAGTAGTTTTCCGTTTAGAGAATATGGCTATGGTTTGTTAGAGGCCAACAGGTTTAGAAATGTCTTTTCAAGGCTTTTCAGAATAATAGACATCCACAACTTTACTTCTGATCTCATCTGACATTTGCTTAGATTGTAGAACTGGGTGCATGTTGAATGTTTGTGCTAGCAGCTTGGTCAACATTTAATCAGAGCCAATGGTAATCAAGGATAGCTGTGTTCAGTCAGCTGACTATCACTTTAATTGGGTTGACTGCTGTAATTAAAAGTGGCCGTTCCTTTAACTGGGTTGATTTTGCAATTAGTTTTTCACACACTTTGAGATGTGTTTGAAAGCTTTATTCATTAGACAAATGATGTTAAAAAAATTGTATTTGTTCACACATTTCTATTTATCTAACACTAAATTTGGATCTATAATTGTTCAGTGTGAAAAAAATTGCAATAATTAAAGAAATCAGGAAGGGGGTCAAATCTTTTTCATGGTTCTGTAGATAAATGCTATATTATCGACAGGTTTTCTGCTTTATTTACTATTGTATAAATCTTTTATATTGGACCAGTAAAGTAATCCCTAAATAACACAGTAATCTTTCCTTTTTTCACATCCCATGTATTTGAGAACCACTATAATGCATCAACAGGCATTGTTCCTCAAGGCTTTTTAAAAGAAAACTACTTAAATATTCTCTAATTAATGATACACCATCTCTGAATCACAGCACCCATGTTTGCAAATTAAAATTTGAAGTCATAACACTTAATAGCTCTTCTATCCTGATATAGCCACAACTTTATGTTTTACTAGCCAGAGGGTTCAGCTTCATTTTCCATAAAGCTAAAGCATCTGCAGAAATACACATCCGAATAGTTTGAAGGTAAAGAATAATAATAAAAAAACATTTTGTATTCAGTAGCATTTAGGTGGAATTTTGGAGAATTTCTGAGGCGAGGCATCTACTGTATTTGGCCTTGGGATACTTTCCAGCAGGAGTGCAAAGAATATGAGACACAAAAAGAACCTTATCCTTAAGAAAAACACACTTGCTAAATGTGGCTATTGGTACATTGGCCAGAGGTAAGAGAATGGGTGTTTTGAAAGATGCCATTTTATGAAAAAGGAATGTATGTCAAATGACTAACAGGAGTTTTAGTTGATCTTATGTTATGGATGCTGCAAACACATACTAGGAAATCAAATATGGTTATTAGTATTGTGTCAATACTGTAGTACAGAGAAGACACAACTGGTGGCTACCAGAGGATGTTTTTCTGTAAGTGTGACTTTTGGTTGACTGGAGCTGTCAAGACAGTGAAAGTATAAAGCCTGATGGCCTTTCAAAATGGCCTTACACAACCCTATATTTTAAAAATAAATGAATCTGCATTCTCTTTATTTGTTGTACTTTAGTTGAGAAGTGAGTGACACAGATGGCTCACTGCTTGAAGTGGTAATGCTTTGAGTAGACAGGTGTGCTATTTTTGTATGTGATAGAGACGCTTTTCAGGATGATAAAGCGATGTAGTGAAAAGAAAGCAACAGCCAGCTATGATTTCTGCTTCTAATTTGGATTTCTTGTCCCCTTTGTTCATCCCATTCCTGTGCATGTGTGTGTGTGTGTGTTCAGTGAGCCATACACTGAGAAAATGAAGCAGGATTTTTTCTGTGTGTTAGCATCGTAACTTCTTTTATTTCTTTTGGTATATATCCTTAAATACAGAAAAACTTTCCCTTCAAATAGAAAATTCATAAATAACAATTCAGCCGATCAATGAGCAGCAGAAGGTGGCACTGTGTTGCAAATGATTCACAGTGTTTGGGCTTAGATATAGTATGAGCCTTGTAAATGGTCTGTTTCTCTTGTATGGTTTACAGAAAATATGTTTTATATGTGTTACTCCTAGGAGAGCATTTTGCACCTTAAGACCCAAATCATTTTCTTGGAAAATGGAATGATGAACAAAAAATATGAAATAACAGCTCACATTGAAGGTGCCATGGAGTCAGCAGTGCTCCAGTATTGAAATCTCACCTCAAGTCCTGTTTTTATGCGATATTCACATTTGTTGTAAGGTACAATCAAGCAGAAACAAAACTGCAGAGCTTATGCAATAAATAACTTTAAAATCAATCTAGAAAAAAGACCAGGGAATGAGAGATTTCAATACTGGAGCACTGCTGACTC
>JANRMT010030578.1:0-10104 GCA_026402145.1 Polypterus bichir lapradei | reverse complement strand
ATTTGTTATTGCTGAAAGGAACACATTTTATTTATATTTCCAGGTTTTGTTATGCAGCATGTTCATATTTGAATTTGTATAATTTTGACAGGATATATTTTTATGGAGAGCAAAATCTTTTGGGATATTTAAAATCTAAGTTTATTTTTTATATAAAATTACATAAGAGTAAAGAAATTTGAATGTTTGTTCTTTTAAAGTTTACTTTATTTCTAACTTGTATAATTTAGACAGGATATATTTTTATGGAGAGCAAAATATTATAAGTTGTTTAAGGTTTGAGTTGATTTATTCAGGAATAATATTCCTGTCTGTTTTTACCATTCCTACCAAAGATATTTCTGTCGACTAAATAAAAATTCCTTCTATTTAAAATTTAAATAGAACTTGAACAAATACGATAGTTCATAATATCCACGCAGACTTGCACGTAAGAGCGGGAGTTATCCGTTTTAACAAGCAGCGTATTGCACTGATACGAAATAGCTGTGTGTGTATATATGTAGATATGTATGTATATGTATATATATGTTTATATATGTGTGTGTGTATGTATATATATATGTATTTGTGTGTATATATGTGTGTGTATGTATGTATGTATGTGTGTATGTATATGTATGTGTATATATGTAGATATATATATATGTATGTATATATGTGTGTGTGTATATATATGTGTATATGTATAGATATGTATATATATATGTTTATGTGTGTGTGTGTAAATATATATATATATATATATATATTTATATATTTATATATATATATATATATATATATATATATATATATGACAGCAACACTCATCACTCACAACAGTGACAAAACAATTACATTGACAATCATGTTACGTTATTTTCAAAATGTTTCCTTTTCTTTTTCATTGCTTCTTTAACACACTACTTCTCCGCTGCGAAGCGCGGGTATTTTGCTAGTAACTTCATAAAGTGTAGCTGCTGGTGTGTAAGGCAGGATCAAGCACAGGTCAAACAAGTGCCAAAAGAAATCTCTCAGTCCAAAAGTTCATTTTAAAAGATTTACTGAAAATCTAAAAGCAAACAGTCCACACAAGAATATAGAAACAAGGTTGTTACACATGTAGAATAAAAGGCAAAAAAAGTATCTTCTCTAAACTTAGCTTTTCTTGTCAAACTTCAGTTGTTTCTATACTTAAAGATGCTTTACTTCACCTTCAGTATGCTCTAAATGGACAGCACTGTATGTTCAATAGAGCACGTTTACTTTCATGCTATAGGATAAGTAAAGGCACCGTTTAAAACCGTGTGCTCTCCATGCTTTACTCTTGGCAAGGCAGGTCACTAACTAAGATTAATCTATAGTCAGAGAGACAAGAAATAGTTAAAATACACCAATTCAGCTCAAGTGGGGGTTGCAAGAACCTCTGATATATTATGCACTAATATACAGGCAAACATTTAATATAGCTTAAATAACTAGCAAATGGCTCTTACATAAAGTATAATTAAATTATGAAATGCTTATCTACATGCAAGTAAAATTCCTTTACAACGAACTTCCAGGGACCTAAAAAATATTTCGTTGTAATGAAAATTTCATAGTAATGAGATTCTGTATTTGTTGCTGTAGTACTTTCTTTAACTTGTGTCCAGGAGTCTGCAATCATTTCAATAGCTTCTTTCATGTTAATGTTAATCTTCTCCTGTCTACAAGTTATGCTGATGAGAATTTTTCTCAGCATTTCCATGCCATAATACACTTTCAGTGTGTGAATGATGCCCAAATCCAATGGCTAAAGCACTGCTGTGCAATTGGGTGGGAGGAATTCAACGTGAACATTATGCAAATGTGGAAGCATGTATTGGGCAGCACAGTTATCAGTCAGGAGCCGAATCATCCTTTTCTTTTTCTTAATAATAATAATAGTAATAATAATAATAATACATTTTATTTATATAGCGCTTTTCCCATGTTCAAGGCACTTACAGAATATAAGAAAGAACGGCAGGCTATAAAGTATATAGCATTGTACAAACCAAATAAATAAATAAAGAAGATTATGACAGTGAATTCAGTTTCTTTTTCTTGATATTGTGAGGTTTCTGAATTCTTTTGGGATTCCCCCCACCCAACGAGAACGTCACATTGAAGTGCGTCCCGAAGCACGATTGCTGCGTCTGTGGAAGATTGTTTGTCCGTTGCCTGGGCAGGGCAACAGCAGGCTCATAGCGCTGCAGTGAAGCGACACAGAAGTAAATCATAAAAGATCAGGGTCACGCTATAAGTCCCTGTCTTACACCCCGAAACACGAGGCTGAGTCTCAGTACTTTAGCAAAACCAGCTTTATTCAGCTTGAAACAGGAACAGCACAATTATTTATTGTAGCGGGATCTGCCACTCTGCTATACAATGACACAGCAGTCAGGCAGGGTTGTGACCAGGTTAGTGGCCAAGTAACACTGTTCCCAGCATTTACAATATTTCTTGCATCAGAGATCTTTTCTGTTTGCTTTGGTGAAGAGCCGCAGCAGAGCTTTGAGCCTGCTGTTGCCCCGGCAACAGATAAACAGTCTTCCATAGACACGGTGATCGCACTTTGGGACGCTCTTCAGCATGTTGTCCAGTTGGGGGAGGTCCCAAGAGAGTTTAGAAACCTCACATTTTCTTGAATGAGTGCCCCATTAATAGGAATGTTTCTTGAACGAGCATCACTGAACCACATAAAAACTGCTTTTTTGATGTCTTCAAATGCAGCAGTTCGCATACGTTTGCAACCCGAGATTTTTCTTCTTTTTTTGCTTGGTCTTTCAAGAATGTTGACAGCATCGATGGCGAAATTCTGAATTCACTGGCAACATATTTTTCCTTTTTGCTGCAATCAAGAGCTGCAAAAATGTAACTTTTTGTTTTCTAATATGAACTGTTATCGTTTTTTCGTGTCTGCCGTTTCTATAGGAGGGTGACAATGAGTTAAATTCAAATGGATGCTTTTCAAATGTTGATGAGCAATAAGGAAAAGGTATCACTGAAAACCACCAAAAACAAAAAGCCAAAAAACAGTATGAGGAAAGTTCAAAGAAAGAATTTTTTTTCACAATGTTTCTGTTTGGGCGATTGTTGTACACAACTGAGCTGCACCTACAGAACTAACTGCTCTGTGGATGATCCATTCAGGCATTTCAAGGTCTTTTGTGTACTTCGTTGTAATGAAAGTATCTACTGAATGTACTTTGTAGTAACGAGATTTCTATAGACTTGTGTCAAATGGGGAAACTGTCGGGACCATAAAAATACTTTGTTGTAATGAAAATTTTGTTGTAAATATATTCATTGTAATGGAATTTTACCTGTATTTCAAATAAAATATACTGCACTTTTCTGGTCAGCATGCCATTACTATCATTCAACTTTAACCTGGAAGTTACAGAAAGTTCTTTCAACCATACAGATTTTTTACTTTTGTTTTGAAATAGTACCTACCTTTTCCATACACTCAAACTTGATTTTGCACATGGCACCTGTTAATGCTAACACCACTTGTATTTTGCGCTTGCCACTTATTTTAATTTTGTACATGTCACATCTTATTTTGTGAGTGGCATTTGTTCTATTTTTTTACCACTTACACTTCGGGGCTACCACAGTTATGGGGAGTACTCTGGACCCCTGGAGGTAGTAGCGGAGTAGAGAATGAAGACAAAACTGATGGCCATTATGAACAATGCTGCACATTGTCTCTCTGACACACCAACACTGAGGACTTCTAGCCAACAAATTATTTAGCCGACATGTGTCAAGGAACACTACTTGGGCTCCTTTATACCAACAGCAATACACCTGCGTAATGCCTCACTGTGACAGCGCTCATATCTAGGGCAAGTCACATTCTTGTGTCTATTTGAGAGGGGTTGCTGCTGTTATTTAATATAATATTTCTAGAGCCTCTGTAAAAAGCTTCTTTTCTGCTTTGGGCAAATAAAGTACTTTCTAATGATCACTCTATGGAGGTGTTATGAATTGATAGTCCTAAAACACAGAGTGTCCCATAAATCTCCAAAATACCCACTGGAGGGGGGATTTACCATTAAACCCTTGTACATCATACATGGGTAAACACAGAATCTTTATAAAATAAAAGATTTATTCTTCAAAAATGTTCCTCAAGAAAAAATAAAGCTCTGTGGAGCACAAAGGCAAAAGGAGTTGCTCAAAACAATAAGGCGATCCAATGCAAACAGAGAAAGGTCAAAAAAATCTAGTGATATCACAAAAGCATAATCACAGCGAAAAAACACAACGCACATAACAAAGGGCTAGAGACAAAATCAAAAACAGGGAATTACCCAAATAATTTACAAAAGTAACATTAATATAAATAAATAATTGAAAAATTAACAAAAAGTACATGAAATGAGGAGGGGTACAGTGGAACTGAGTGATCAGGGGTACAGGAGGGTGAGGGGCTGCTAGTCTGCTGTTTCCAGAGCAAATGTAGGGCAACCTTAGAAATAATTCAAGGACTTGGTTAGAAGTGACTCCAGGGTGCCATTTAAAGTCACTT
Source organism: Polypterus bichir lapradei (assembly GCA_026402145.1). NCBI lineage: Eukaryota > Metazoa > Chordata > Cladistia > Polypteriformes > Polypteridae > Polypterus > Polypterus bichir. The sequence continues at coordinate 5,558 of JANRMT010030578.1, read as the reverse complement.
CCCAGTGCAGAAATAAAGAGTAATACAGAGGCCAGGATCAGAGAAAAGGAGAGAGATAGAGACACGAGGTGAGAAGTGGAATGGTTTTGACTTCTGCAACAGTGAGCAGGATGATTAGACAATCAACCTAATTGGCAGGGGTGTAAATGCCTTTTACATAAGCCCAGAGGTGCTGTGGGTGTTTGTCGATTTATCTTTTTCTGTACTTTCTGTATTCATCCCTCCCTGTTTTTAGTTTTGTCATAAACAAGGTAATCACCATTTTTAGTTAATTTATTGAATATTTTGGATTATTTATGGGATGACATGGGCATAAGAGTCTCCAAATATACTACAGTAACAACAAGTTGCTTAATGGTAACAGAAATGAGTGTATCTCAAGGATGAAGTGAATGCACTTTGTGACTGTCAAAAATAATGATATTGTTGCAAGACTAAAACATATAGTTGTAGCAGTCTGCAAAACCCAGCTAAGATTCACACCGCCTGTTGATGGCGAATGATTTATTTTTTGGTGGGGACCCCAGGAACGCACCCAGACAAATCTAATTACACAAACTGAAACTATCCCACCCAATTCTCTTTCTGGCAAATATATACAATAAACATTGTGGTATTTGGCCGGCTTGTCATCCCAGCCAATACCCCCAGGCCGCCAGATGGAGCCCTCCCTGCAGTATGGAGGTGCCCCGAAGACCAGCAGGGAGTCATGGACTTTGTAGTTTTTATCCTCAGCCCTGTTGGATACCACAGGGGCCGCAAGAGGGAGCTGCAGGGAGGACCGAAGATTCCTTTGTGCCCTATAACCCGGAAGTGCGTCAGAGGAAGAGCGACGTGCTTCCGGGGTGAAGAAAAAGGACTTGTGACTGACACGGAAGTGATAGTGAATCACGTGGACTGGGGATTGGGAACACTTCCGGGTCAGGGAGAATAAAAGGACTATGAGAGCTCCCAGACGGTGAGCTGAGCTGGTTGGAAGGGTGGCAACACATCTGGGAGTTGGAGGATTGTTTATTGTATTTATTATTGTTGATTTATGAGTATTGTGGAGGAGAGGGTGCTTTGTGCGCTGTGGCATTTAAATACGTTCATCATATGGACTTTTACCTGGTGTCTGGAGTCGTGGACAGGGGTTCAATGGAGCGATAGCGCCCCCTATCTGTCACAACATGAACTCAGACACAACAAAAAACAAAGTTCATATAAAACATCAACCAATGTAGTGAAATGATGGAGACTGAATAATCTAGAGATCAGCTCTTTATAAGAAAATGTAAAGAACAGTCCTTACAGGTACATCCTGATGATGAAGAGTGATGGGATCGGGAGCACTCCTTCTCTGAAGGTCAACAAACAATCCAATTCCGTCCTCACGCAGCAAGCAGACTCCAGACAGTTCATAAACACGAAAAGGAGATAATCCAAAACAACAATAACAACATTTATTTATATAGCACATTTTCATACAAAAAAGTAGCTCAAAGTGCTTTACATAATTAGAAAAAATAAAAGACAAAATAAGAAATTAAAATGAGACAACATTAGTTAACATAGAAAAAGAGTAAGGTCCGATGGCCAGGAAGGACAGAAAAAACAAAAAAAACTCCAGACAGCTGGAGAAAAAAATAAAATCTGCAGGGGTTCCAGGCCACGAGACCACCCAGTCCCCTCTGGACAAGAACAATAATCCATAGCCCACGAATGGGAAGACAAAACAGACGGGTAACTCCAGACACAAAATAACCTGTCTTCTCTCTTCTATAAATCTTGAGTTGGCCTTCTTGTCCCCAGCAGCCCCTGCGCACTTAGCAGGCGTCCCATCAGATAAACTGCAGGGAGTGCTGGGAGTCAAAGTTTTTACTGCTCAGTAGCAGTGCTTAATAGTATTCCTTAACAACAAGACACTTTTTTCACCACTCTATGTTAATTACAGCTGTCACACATGTGCGCTTGGGAGGCAGCTAAAGGGCTCAAAAGAAGGTAATTCCCGGGTAGACCGGGTGGGGGAAGAGTGCACTAATTGTTTCTCTCATCTCCCCGCAACCAAATGTGGAAAATTCTGCTCCCATGATATCACTTCTAGTTCTGCCCCAAAAGATGTCACTTACGGTTCTGCTCCAGAAGACATCACTTCCGGTTCCCTCTGATTGACATCATTTCCCCCGTCTGACTTGCCTGTACTATTGTCTCAGTTCTGTTTTGGACTCTTATCTGTAAAGGCCATTTCTCAGACTTGTTGCATCTGCAGCCAGCTTTCAGGTATACGGGAGACTGCCTCGAACCTTTTTTTTGTTCCAAGGCTTGATTATTTACCACAGAGCCTTAACTCTGTGTATTTGAAAACTATCACACCCATTAAATTCAGTTGAAGGTTGGAGAGATAGGAGTTTTTACCAACAGAATGACAGGAACCTACCACAAATGTAGCATCAGCCCATCTCAAACAATTAATTGTACTTTTAATTAAATAAACATTTGAAAAGTTACTTATGAAATCTGTCGTGGCTATACTATTCTGTCAATATTGTAAAGGATTTCTGGAGTGGCAGGAGCAGATTTAAAATTTACTGTGTACAAATCTGGCATAGAGAGACCATGAACTTTATGTTTATCTTAATAAAAAATGGTTTCAAAGAAAATATATACTCGTAATACTTAATAAGGTGCCTACCACTAGTCTGAAATGCAAGATTCAGAGCACAGCCAGCATTGATTCCAGTTTGTATCAATAAACTGAGAAAAGGCAGTGACCTGCAGAGTCTGAACAAATGAGCTAATTTACTTTTTCACCACAAGGGTTTGTATTGGGTAAAGAGAAATTGATTGAAATCAGGTGTCAAAGAGAACACTGCGACTGTGATTCCGGGCCCTCCTGCGATTCATAATTGCTGGCTTGCAAAATATTGATTGAGCTCTGACTGGTGCAGCTTTTCTAGTGCTTCATATCATTAAAAACACTAAAAAAGGAAATGGCATTATTGTAAGCCTATTTACTTTTAATCTGGTGTGGCAACATTTTGAGTGGTTCTGGAGAAGAATAAAAATAAATGTTTTATATATTTTATAAAATCTGTTAAAAACTTTATTGTGACATTGTTTTTGTTTTTAATCAGTTACGAGGGGGCTTTGTCCCCTGCTCGCTTCACTCACTAACCCACGTTTTTGTTTTTCCGGATACACACTTTTAAGATTTTAATATGACTCAGTAGGTGTGTATGGCCACCACGTGCCTGTAAGCACTTCCAGTGATGTCTGGGCATGCTCCTGAGGAGATGGCAGATGATCCCGGACCTGGATCAATGTGTCAGTGAGATCCTGGACAGACTGTGGTGCTTCATGGCACCAGGAGGGGCCCACTGCACCAGCGTAAGGTCCGACAACGGCTCTGAGGATTTCACCTGGTAACTAACAGAAGTAAGGGTACCATTGCCTAGCATGTGGAGGTCTGGGTGACCGTCCATGTTATGCCTCCGGAGACCATCATTGACCCACCACCAAACCACTCATGGATGATGTTGTAGACTGCATAATGTTCACTATCGTGTCTCCGGACTCTTTCACATCTCAGTGTGATCCTGCTCTCATTTGTGAAGAAAACAGAGCACCAATAGCAGAAATGCCAATTTTGGTATTTTCTGGCAAATGCCAGTTGAGCTGTGCAGTTATGGGCTATGAGCACAGGTCACACTAAAGGACATTGGACCCTAATGCCACCCTCATGGAGTCTGTTTCTGACAGTTTGGTCCAAACCATGCACAGCAGCAACCATCTGGAGGTCATTTTGTAGGGCTCTGGCAATGCTACTCTTGTTCCTTCTCACACAAAGGAGCAGATACCAGTTCTGCTGCTGAACTGATGCTCTTCTATGTCTAGCTCTCCTCATGTAACGGCTGGTCTCCTGGTATCTCCTCCATGTTCCTAAGACTGTGCTGGTAGACACAGCAAACCTTCTTGCAACGGCACATATGAATGTTCCATCTTGGTGGAGCTGGACTAGCTGTGCAACCTGAATTGGCTGCAGGTACCGCCTCATGCTACCAGTAGTGACAAGGAGACTAGCAAAATGCAAAACTAGAGAAGAATCTGTCAGAAAGGATAAGGAGATAGCAATTGTCTGTGGCCACCAACCACAAAGCCATTCCCCTGCTGTTGCCTCTCCAGTACACCTGTTGTCACTTTCATTTGCACCAAAGCAGGTGAAGTTGATTCACAATTGCTTGTGCTTCCTAACTGGACAAATTGATATCCTTGAAGCTTAACTGACATGTTAGACTGTGATGATTAAGTGTCCCCTTAATTTTTTTGAAAATTGTATAAATTATAATACAAAAAAAAAACAGGCAAGTGAGGAACCCACCTCGCTGTCGTCGTAATCGTTTCAGGTATTTGAATCACTGATGAGCCTTTATTAATCGACTACCAACTAAACTCTCACTGTACTAGCCATGGGAGTCACCTTAACTTTTTTAACTCTGCCCCCCCGACACATTTAACATCTCTACACTGTGTGTCTTCCACTTCAATGTTGCAGCCCAGAAACACACCACTCTTATGCTCACATTAACATCTACTTGCTCGTTCATGCCATACTCTTCCTGCATACCATGCTGCTCTTTTTTATCCACATGTATGCCGCTGCTGCACAGTGTGTTGTCCTGCTCTCTGTCACCAACGTCGAATGAGAGCACTTCTGTTCAGCATCTTCCACCCTTTTTCCCAGGACCTCCTCCTCTCGCTGAGATGTTTCAATTGCATAACACATTTAATGAGACTGATCAGGAGAAAAGCCGTGGTCCGGATGTGGCAAAAGAGTCAAAAACAGGGAGATCATTTACATAGGTGACATATTCAGGACATTAGACAAAAATCTAAATTATTCAAGAAAAGGGTTGCAATCAAATGTACACAAAAAAGAAAACATATTATGGCATAAAAGAATGTAAGACTTTATCTGTGAACTCAGACAGCGAAGCTCTGCATCAGGTGGCCATTTAACCCATCACAAATTAGTTTTTGAGTTGTGAGTGCCATAATCTTGTCCTCAACTGCAAGGGCAGGAAGACAAATTAACCAAAAAACAAAACGGTGGTTGAAATTGGTCATAATAGAATAACAAAATCTAAACTAGGCACAGAAACTAAATTCTGATATGAAAGATTAATTCTCTGACCTCAAAAACCTAGGTAAAGAGTCTAATCTATACTAATAAAAGGCAAAGCCCTCACTCACTCACTCACTCACTCACTCACTCACTCACTCACTCACTCACTGACTGACTGACTCATCACTAATTCTCCAACTTCCCGTGTAGGTAAAAGGCTGAAATTTGGCAGGCTTATTCCTTACAGCTCACTTACAAAAGTTAAGCAGGTTTCATTTCGAAATTCTACACGTGACGGTCATAACGGTCGATAACGGTCGACAACGTCCGCCATGTTGAACTTTCTTATTTATGGCACCATCTTCACGAAATTTGGTAGGCGGCTTCCCTGCGCTAACCAAAACCGATGTATGTACTTATTTCGATGGTATGACACCACTGTCGGCTGCCATATTGA
>JANRMT010030574.1:674-12018 GCA_026402145.1 Polypterus bichir lapradei | reverse complement strand
AATGCAGGTTTGAATTTTATTGCGTGGCAGAGATGGTCATCCGCCCATGGTTTTAGGGTTAGGGTTTATAAAGAATGATATCACACAAACTAATATTTATCTTAGCATGTGAACATTTAAATTTATTCTCTGACATTTTCTGTATGGTAACTGAAAAATATTGCTTAAAATCCATGCTAAATATAAAAATTCAAACTTTGAATGTGTGTACTGTTGAATTATTGAATTTCAAGATAATTTAAACCAAAATGCTTTCAAATTCTGGTTTGTCAGTGAACCAATTGGTTAGGTTTGTAACATTTGCTATTGTAAAATGTATATTTGCATCATTATCTAGTTAAAAAATATTACTGAGCAGTAATATTTAACACTAGAATTACCAGAGTCTATGAGAAAACTCGTAAATTTGTGGGCCGGATTTACGAGTTTTCTCGTAGGACCTGGTAGTTCTAGTGTTAACAGATTGAATTAATTTCAAATTCAATTGTCAGAAATTTGTGGTGCTTTAATTTTCCAAATCTGTCCCTCCTTTTTTATACCTTTGTCCCAACTTCAATGCCACCTGTGTGAAATCAAACATGTCAGTTTTATGTTAATCTTTTATTTTAGAACTTCTGTTAAACAGCCATTGTTTTGCTGTTTTTAATGTTTCTTACATTAGTTATCATGATTTGTTTTTGCTTATGCCTGCGTACAAATCCAAGAATTTGAAAATTATTTTGTGCTGTTGTTACCGGAACTCGATGCTTATTTTTATTAAAAGAATGACGCAAGTTCAGTGTCTGCAGATTTATATTTATCAACAAAGTATACTGTTTTGCTTGTCCTACTACCTGTATGTTTCGCCAATTACATCTCTCTGTTAACACAAGTCATATCAATAAGGAGATGTGGCTTTTCCTTTGCAATTAACCAGTAAATTAATTTTATTTTGGCATTAAATGGGACAACTCAGGCCATTTCCAATATAGATAAGCCAAATAGCCACTTTGTTTGAATCTTGCCTAGGTGTTTACTTGCTACCACTGTTGTTTTCACTGGAAGTCCTCCCATGCCTCATAGCCCTATATGCGTAACTGTAGATGTGTGTGGGGTGCCTAATACCTGAAATGCATACACTGATTTGAAGATGGATTGATGCCTGAACTGATGGACATCTGTAGAAGTGCTCATTACAATCAGAAGACTTTGTTCATTCATCGGCGCAGTGTAGAACACTATTTAAAAATGATTACTCTTGTAATCTTTCCATCTCCTCTTACAGATGCATAACAATGCAAGTTAAACAGCTAAACTTCATTTGATTGGCAATATTACGTTGCTCTCAAAAAATGCACAAATCTGTTTCTGAACTAATTCCATTATGGAAAAAACTAGGAATAATGCTAGCTGGTGTGTGTGTTTAATTTTTTTTAAATAATAAGAACAGTTCTAGAACTCACACACCAAAATTCTCTTGCATGAACACAAAAGCATTTCCAGACATGACCTTGTGGTGTATGTCCATAGCTCACATCAAAAAGGCCACTTTTTTAAAATAAATAATCGCCACACTTGCGGCTTAGAGATGGAGCGTGGTGGTGTGGCTGGAGTGGTTCCCGCATGATTTATAATGCGGATGGTCCTCACTTAAGTGCATAGGTGTGGAGTTGTCTGCATCCATAATTGATGCCAGTAGCTGCTAATTGCCACATCTGATCCACGTCCCCGTAATAAATAGAAGCGCGTGTCAGCTATGGGGGAAAAGAGAAAAAAAATGGACGGAGGTTGAGAAGGAGAGAAGGCAGGAAGTAGGGAGGAGAAAGCCGATGCATGAGTGAGTGAGCGAGCGAAGGTGCTCATAGTTGAGAACACCTGCAGTTGAACAGTGAGTCTGGGTGTTTGGCCGGCAACCCAGGAGCATGCGGTAGTGGTTGCTCCTGCTGAGCATTACTGAGGAGTGGGAGTGACCAGAAGGATGATGGCTCGCCGCATAAGGCCAGGAAGGCAGCGGGAGTCGGGACTTGGGATGGGAAAGCCCCAGCGGGAGCACCCTGGTCGCTGGGGACCCCAAGTCACAGTCAGGTGAAGCCCACCAGAGCCAGGGATCAGCGATGTAAACAGACCAGCAGTAGAAGGCAGAAAGAAGGTCAGCTGCAGGTGGAGTGACTCCCCTGGTGCATAGCCTGGATGGGAGAAGCAGGGGAGTCACCAGTAGAAAGGCACTGGGATTTGTTTTAAAAAAGACTGCTTCCAGCCATTGTTTTAACCTCGTTTTTGAAGGATTTATTTATTGTTTTTAACCTCCACAATTTACTGCTTTTTACGGATTATTTAAGGAACTGTGATGCACTGCACTTTATTTGGACAATTTTTTTTGAGTTTTGTTGTTTTAATAAAAGCACTTTGCACATTTTGCACCATCCTCTTGCTTCAATGTTGTGCCTCACTGTCCAGCTCATCGGTAACATTACCAACGGTGCTGGGTTCAGAGCTCCCAGGAGCAAGACGGGAGCATGGAGTGGAACCTGCATTGTCACAGACCTCTGCTATTTTTCTTTTCGACATCTGCTGATGCAGTGCTGTATCATCATCAAAGTGAGCCATTTTTATATGGAGGTTTTGCTAATTTTTTATATCATGCACTATTGCACCTTCTGGAATAATTTGTCTACTTAGAGTCACACATGAGTGTTGTACCAACCTTCTCTTTACTACTGATACTGTAAAAAAGCTGTTACCGCTACATTTTCAGAACACTGGTATCAAATTAGTACTGTTACTGTATATCCCTAATCTAAATGGGTTAATAAAAATCTAATAAACTTGACCATTAATCTCATTTTTTGTGTCAAAGGTTAAGTAACTGTTCAATAGTATAATACTAGTTATAATAATAGTTTTTAAACCAGGGTCATTATTCTAAAACCTCAGAAGTATCATATTTTAAAGGGAAGGCCAGTTCATGTTGTCAAAAACACACATATCTCAAGCCAGGAATTAAAACCAGTAAATCTTTTGCACACAAAAAATGCATACTAGGACTGTGTGTCAAGATAAACAAAAGACAAAACCAGAGACTCAAACTTATAGAGTGGCTTAATCAAGTGGGTTAATCTGAATTGTTTTAGAGATACAACAAAAGTTTTTATCAAACAAGAAATTCACAGCACGAGCAAACATTATAGTTGTTGTTGACTGCAGCGATTAACAAAAATGGAGCATTCGCCAATTGTTTCAGTAGGCTACTTGTACAAATGAGACAAAAACAAGGACAACCGCTGCCAAGAAATGGTGAGGCCAACACCACAGATGAACAGGATGTGCCAACTCCTGATTGAATTAGGGCCAGCAAACTCTACATTAGCATTTGATAAAAAGACTACAAATGCCAACAATGAACCATCTTTGACTGACTGTACACCAAAATTGGTTTGATAAAAATGTCTGGTTCTGGATATAGATACGGGCCAAGCTATTAGCACTTAAACTTCAGTTGGATCCATAATAACATCTCAGTTACAAGTTACATAATGTAGAAAAATAGAATACATTCTTGGGACTGTCAATTTTCTATTATAGTGTGCAAGCAATTCTATCTAAGCCATCAGAAGACATTATGTGAATGAGGAACATGAACTTTTAGGATCATCGGAAAAAATTTTAGTGGAATAAGAAATAAATATGTACAAGAAGTGGGCTTAATGAATAATATTATCCTATTCTGATGTCTTAATTATGCTAAAAGTAATATCTGTGGAAGTACCGAATTTAATAGAACAGTTGGCTGGTTTACTGTAATCAATAAAATGACAATTGTTTTAAGAGGTTTAGCTTTACTTCAAAACTTGTATGTTGACTCTGTTCGAATAGAGAATATAAAAATCTGTTACATATAGGAGGCATTTAACATTAGGTAAATCCAGCTCATGGAATGACAACAATCTAATACATTTCAAAACTACATTAAGTAGACACAATAAGCTAAGAAGAGAAAAATAATAATAATAATAATAATACATTTTATTTATATAGTGATGTGATGCGAACACCAGTGTGCCACAAGTCACCACTCCCTCTTTCAAAATGTCAAAAGTATCATGAGACTACGATCATATTGTCTGTTCTGCTAAAAATAAACATTAAGCAACCTTTGACCTACTTTTTCTGCTATGTCTTGGGACGCTGATTATATTTTTGACTACACTTTACTGACTTAGCTAATTTGACTAGTAACCAGTCAACATCCTTTTCCATATAAGCAACAATACTTTTATAGAAAAACATTTTCTAATGGTTCTCTCCTACTTTTATCATTTACTTAAGTCCCACCATTATTGTGTATTTGAATTCCTATTTCAAAATAAACAACTATGCAAAAAACACAGTGATCTACACATGAAGATATTGGTGGGAAAATGCACAAATACTGTATGTTGAAATTGAATGGTCTAAGACTCCCAAATCTACGAGTAGCTCAGCCCATTTGACAACTTATAGAAATGGCTGGACTTCGCATAAGGGGATATTTTTAAATACGTTGTTTTGCAACACCAGTGAAGTACACTAATCAGTCACAACATTAAAACCAGATGTATGATATTATGTAGGTCCCCCTCCATGCCACCAAAATAATTCTGTTGACACATGGACTTCACAAAGCCTCTGAAGGTATCCTGGGGTATATGGCACCAAGACGTTAGCAGCAGATCCTTTAAGTCCTGTAAGTTGAGAGGTGGGGTTTCCATGGATCTGAGTTGTTTTTCCAGCATATTTCTTAGATGCTCAATCAAATTAGATCTGGGAAATTTGGCAGTGAAGTCAACACCAGTTCTTTGCCATGTTCCTCACACCATTCCTGAACAATTCTTGCATCCTGCTGAAAGAGGCCACTGCCATCAGGGAATACTGCTGCCATGAAGGAGTGTACATGGTCTGCAACAGTCTTTTGGCAGGTAGAACGTGTCAAAGTAACATCCACATGAATGCCAGGACCTAAGGTTTCCCAGCAAAACATCATGCTGCCTCCGCTGGTTTGCCTTCTTCCCTTAGTGTTTCCTACAGCAATCTCTTCCCTAGGTAAAAGATGCACACGCACCTTGTCGTCCACTTGATCTTAAAGAAAATGTGATTCATCAGACTAGGCCATCCTTTGCCATTGCTCCATGGTTAAATTCTATAAGTCATGTGCCCATCAGTCTGTGGTTCTGCAACCCCGTATGCACCAAGTTGTGATGCACTGTGTGTTCTGACATCTTTCTCTCATGGCCAGCATTACATTTTACAGAAGTTTGTGTTACAAAGGCTCTTCTCTGGGATTGGACCCCAATGTGTATTGATGAGATTTGTGTGTCCATGACCCTGTCACTGCTTGTCCTTCTTTGCACCACCTTTGGTTGGTACTAACTACTGCATACTGGAGAAATCCCTTACGACTTGCTTTTTTGGAGATTCTCTGACCCGTTGTCCAGCCATAACAATTTGGCCCTTTCAAAGCCATTCAGAAATATTATGTTTGCCCATTTGTCCTGCTTCCAACACATCACCTTCAAGAACTGACTGCTCAAACACTGCCTGATATATCCCACCCCAGGACAGGTACAATTGTCATGAGATAATCAATGTTCACTTCATCTGTCAGTGGTTTTAATGTTGTGGCTGAACGGTGTATGTGGTTTCTGACTTGAATGGATTTATTGCTACCCAGTCAGACAAACAACAGTCAGAAGCACATTAACAAGGTACTCATCCAGTTGCAGATGTTATGCACTTCTAGAGCATAAAGGTTATTAACTACAAAACTATCATTTTTTTGAATAATTGTTTATTTGTAAAAAAGTATACTGTGTAGAAAATATAACCAACAGTATGCCACCTTGATTTATGCTTTAAATGGTTATTCAAAGTTATGTGTCGCTTTTTGCTATAGTTCAATATTTCACATACAGATTTATTTTACAGTTACACGCCTACAAAAATATTTAGATTGTATTGAGAATATGAGAGCTATAAAACAACCCCCTTTGAAATACAAATTTCTAGAAAATACTGTAAGATTAGCACTGAAGGTATAGTAATTTTAGGTTACAGAGGGAATGAGTGGGACGAACATTTATGGAACAGTGTCCTTTACTGGACAAATGTTTCAAGAATAAGAATGAGTAAGATGTTTTACACAAGGACAGCCACAAAATCCCCGGGTGCTGTTATCTATTTTGTCATAATGATTTAATTTCTGAGTGCTGTCTTGTTTGAAGTTCTGGATTTTCTTTCTCTCCTGTGTTGCCATATTACAACTGGCAGTAACTATTGTTAAAAAATAAATAAATAAACACGACTTTGAAAAATCATCATTTGTATGATCAATGGCTTAATTAAGGTAATGGCTTTAAAAATGTTCAGTTACTTTGCGCATTTAATTTATCTACATATATATATCTTAAAGTTATTAGAATTGTATTTTGTTCAAAATCTACTGAACAGCAATCAGTGTATTCACTGTGCTAAATATATGTAAACAATTTTATTATTGCTATTAATATTTGAATGTTTTGTCCACCACTACCTGTTTCAGGCTCATTGATTGCTATCTGTGCTACCCGTCTAAGACGGGTTGAAATCCATTAACATAGACCTCAGCATTAATTATAACTGCAGTTCCCCAATGCAATGTACAGTATATGTCTCTTTTATATGACATTTGGTATCATAAAAGCAGTGTTAATGTTTGTGCTGCGCCATCTATTGGAATGCAAATGCAATGCATTTTATAAAAATGTTTGTGATGCAGACTTTTGAAATGACATAGCAACCAGATAGCCACACAGACAGACACTTATCCTTTTATTAAGGTGGATAACTGTCCATCCACCTTTTTTATTAATATACAGTATGTCTCTCTATTATAATAAAAAAATCCTGGGATGAGATGAGACTTTTTAGCCTTGACTTTTTCAGAGAGATACTTTCATGTCCTGTGAGATGAGACTTTGAGCCAAGAGACTTAACCACGGACGGAGCCGGAAATAAAAGACAAAGAGTAGAAGACAAAGTAGAGCATTGCAAAGAATTCAAAAACGTTGGCGCGATACACATGCAGAGCAGGTTAGAGATAATGAAGCTACTATAATTTGAAAGTCTCAAAAAAAATGACATTAAAGATTGCATTAACGCAAACAAATGGAAATTATTACTCTGTGAAATAATGGAACGGTGGAAAGAGATTGAATATATTGTTCAGATTTAACCTTTAAGTTGGAGATTTGTAGATCGCAAATTCAGGGATGCCCAATGCGTCGATTGTGATCGACCGGTAGATCAGAAAGGGAGTGCAGGTAGATCATGTTGCATTCAAAAAAATGTTTTTTTAAATGTTAGTCTATCATATATCCTTCCTATGGCATTTGCCACTTGATTGACATACAGGGCGACCAGTCTGAGATCTCTTTTCTTCTAATACACTGGTCATCCCGCAGCCTCGATCAAACGCGTGAGCTACTGCAAAACTCCGGCTATCTAAGTGATCTAGTTAGGCTTCCAATTTATATCGACTAAAGAAGGGATTTTTAAAAAAATGTTGTTTATGGGCTGGATGTGGAATTGGAAGAGGATTTTTTTCTCACAATGTCACAATCGAAGTGCGTTTGTCTGATCTGTCAATCTATCATTGCTATTTCAAAGAAGGAAAATGTGGAAAGGCACTTTTGAACTGTTCATAAAAACTACGAAACTGACTTTCTTCCGAAAAGCAATCTGAGAAAGAGAAAGGCGAGGGAACTAAAATCGTAGTTAATCGGACAGCCATCATTTTTCACTCAGCTGAATTCAAAAGCAAAGGCAAACACACCAAAGCATCGTTCCGGGTGAGTCACTCAATCATTAAGCATAAGAAGTCCTTCCAAGATGGAGAGATGATAAAAGATACCTTCGTTGAGGCAGATGGCTAGGGAGAAATTCCTGCTGAGATTTCAAGACCCCTGGCCGGTGAAAAAGGAGTTTTTCCTTGTCATTAAACATGCAGAATTCAAGCAACTTAATAATGATCAATGGCCGCTAGACTTGGCATTTTTTTCCAATCTGACCAATATGTTGAATGAGCATCATTTACAGCTGCAAGGAAAAGAGAAAACCATGGTCAATATGATTAGCTCAGTTAATGCTTTCAAATGAAAAATGCAACATCTGTCCTCAAAGCTGCAGCGTGTTGATTTGGGGAACATCCAAAACCTCTTGTCAGAGCTGGAGACGCAATGGAAGGCATGCACGCAACTTGACAGCATACGCTACAGAGCAGATTGAAAATTGTCTGTCAGACTTTATCTAATGGAAAAAAAATAACGATTCGAGTGTTGCCCAATGTAGCGGAGTAAGAGTAGCGTTTCTTCTTCACAAATTTACTCAACTAAAAGTAAAAAGTATGGTGCAGTAAACTACTTTTAGAAGTACAATTTTTTTTAAAAAGTTACACAAGTAAATGTAACGGAGTAAATGTAACTCGTTACTACCCACCTCTGATACTCAATATATATATACAGTACAGGCCAAAAGTTTGGACACACCTCCTCATTCAATGTGTTTTCTTTATTTTCATGACCATTTACAGCACTCCATCACTCTCCTTGGTTCCTTATTTACCTGACGAGGTAAGAAGACGATATCAGGGCAGCCGAGCCGGCGCAAAGATAAAAGATAAGATTAAATCGAGACAACTTGAGAGAAAATGGCGTTATAAACCGTCGGTGCCTTCTGTGATCCTGGGAAATGTGAACTCACTACCAAATAAGATCGACGAACTGGCTGTGCTGGTGAAAAATGTCAGAACCTACAGAGAATGCAGCTTGCTGTGTTTTAGTGAAATGTGGCTAACAACTACCATCCCAGATGCTAACGTGGAGCTACCCGGGTTTAGCACAGTTAGAGCGGACAGAGACGCAAGTACCTGCGGGAAGAAGAAAAGAGGAGGACTCGCTCTCTATGTCAATACAAAGTGGTGCAACTCAGGACATGTAAACGTTAAAATCTCCAATTGCTGCAGGGACATCGAACTGTTGGCCGTAAGTCTGTGTCCCTATTACTTGCCCAGAGAGTTTGGACACGTGATTGTTGTTATTGTTTACATCCCCCCTCAAGCGAACGCAGAGATAGCGAGTGACATCATCCATTCCGCAGTTGCTAAGTTACAAACGCAGCACCCTGAGGCACTTGTGCTAATCGCTGGAGACTTTAACCATGTAACGCTGGACAAAACATTACCTGCCTTCTCCCAGTATGTGGATTGTAACACCAGGGGAAACAGAACTATCGACCTACTGTTTGTAAACGTTAAAGACGCATACAGCGCCACCCCGCTGCCTGCACTTGGGAAAGCAGATCATAACCTGGTTCTGCTTCAGCCTCAATACAAACCAAGAGTGAGGGCGCTACCTACAACCACACGCTCATTCCGGAAGTGGTCCCCTGAGGCAGAGCAGGCTCTGAGAGACTGCTTTGGAACTACAGACTGGGATATACTGCTGGGGTCACATAGTAAGAACATTGAAGAGGCTGTTGAATGCACAACTGGTGACATCAACTTCTGTATGAACATTGTAGTTCCAGTAAGAACAGTACGCTGCTATGCTAACAAGCCATGGGTTACAAGTGACATCAAGGGCCTTTTGAACCAGAAGAAAAGGGCTTTTAAAGGTGGTGATCAGCATGAGCTCAAGCGCGTGCAGAAGGAACTCCGAGTCCAACTCAGGGCGGCGAAAGAGCAGTACAGGAGAAAGCTGGAGCAGAAATTGCAGAACAACAGCATGAAGGAAGTGTGGGATGGGATGAAGATTATCACTGGCTGCAGCTCGAAGTGGGGTGCCGGCATCGAGACAGACGTGGAGAGAGCAAACCAAATGAACATCTTCTTTAATAGGTTTGATCACCCTAACCCACTCTCACCTCGGAGTACTGCATCCTCCAACCATCCTTCTGCTGATACCAGCATAGGTGAGACATCCCCACCCACAATTACAGCAACCCATGTAAGCAGAGAGCTGAAAAGACTTCGTGCCAGCAAAGCAGCGGGTCCAGATGGTGTATCGCCACGACTGCTGAAGGCCTGTGCGTTGGAACTGGGGAGTCCTCTACAGCGCATCTTCAACCTGAGCCTAGAACAGGGGAGAGTCCCAAGGCTTTGGAAAACATCTTGTATCACCCCTGTCCCAAAGGTATCATGTCCTAGTGAGCTGAATGACTTCCGGCCTGTTGCTCTGACGTCACATCTGATGAAGACCATGGAGCGGCTGCTGCTTCACCACCTGAGGTCACAGGTCCGCCACGCCCTCGACCCTCTGCAGTTCGCATACCAGGAGAAGGTGGGAGCGGGGGATGCCATCATCTATATGCTACACCGATCCCTCTCCCACCTGGACAGAGGCAGTGGTGCTGTAAGAATTATGTTTTTGGACTTCTCTAGCGCCTTTAACACCATCCAACCTCTGCTCCTTAGAGACAAGCTGACGGAGATGGGAGTAGACTCACACCTGGTGGCATGGATTGTGGACTATCTTACAGACAGACCTCAATATGTGCGTCT
Organism: Polypterus bichir lapradei; assembly: GCA_026402145.1. Lineage (NCBI taxonomy): Eukaryota > Metazoa > Chordata > Cladistia > Polypteriformes > Polypteridae > Polypterus > Polypterus bichir. Next base: position 1,469 of record JANRMT010030574.1, on the reverse strand, counting down.
TGGGAACTGCAGGTCTGACATTGTGTTCAGCAATATAGGGGCGCCGCAGGGGACTGTACTTTCTCTGGTCCTGTTCAATCTATATACATCAGACTTCCAATATGACTCAGAGTCCTGTCACGTGCAAAAGTTCGCTGATGACACTGCTATTGTGGGCTGCATCAGGAGTGGGCAGGAGGAGGAGTACAGGAAGCTAATCAAAGACTTTGTTAAATGGTGCGACTCAAACAACTTACATCTTAACACCAGCAAAACCAAGGAGCTGGTGGTGGATTTTAGGAGGCCCAGGCCCCTCATGGACCCTGTGATCATCAGAGGTGACTGTGTGCAGAGGGTGCAGACCTATAAATATCTGGGAGTGCAGCTGGATGACAAATTGGACTGGACTGCCAATACTGATGCTCTATGTAAGAAAGGTCAGAGCAGACTATACTTTCTGAGAAGGTTGGCATCCTTCAACATCTGCAGTAAGATGCTGCAGATGTTCTACCAGACGGTTGTGGCGAGTGCCCTCTTTTACGCGGTGGTGTGCTGGGGTGGCAGCATAAAGATGAAAGACGCCTCACGCCTGGACAAACTTGTTAAGAAGGCAGGCTCTATTGTAGGAGTAAAGTTGGACAGTTTAACATCTGTGGCAGAGCGACGGGCATTAAGCAAACTCCTGTCAATCATGAATAATCCACTGCATCCACTGAACAGTGTCATCTCCAGGCAGAGGAGTAGCTTCAGTGACAGACTTTTGTCACTGTCCTGCTCCACTGACAGACTGAGGAGATCGTTCCTCCCCCACACTAT
>JANRMT010030570.1:14298-25241 GCA_026402145.1 Polypterus bichir lapradei | reverse complement strand
CCGATGTTAGCAGCTAAGCAAGTGTCTCTCTCTTAGGAGGCTTCATTTTGCAGACGTGCTCACCTCGCTTGTGTATTAGCAGCAGAAGGAAAAGTAAAAGGGATACCGTTTTGCCCTGTGTTGGCTCCAGCAGACCCCCGTGACCCTGTGTTCAGATTCAGCGGGTTGGATAATGGATGGATGGATAGATATATATATTTTTTTTTTTGTTTTTTTTTCTTCAAAAAACTATAACAATCAGTTTAGAAAGGAAATATGTTTCTTGGCCAGTCGTAATACAAAACTTAAGCCTAGTTGATAAACTAATGCTTAAAACAGATTTGGAACTAGATTGGCTTATTTGTTTTACTTTATAAATATTTTCTAATCAAACTTATGTATAATATAAAATATTTTATTACAGATATTTTACAAATTAAAATAAAAAGATGTGGGCATCTCTGCATATACAGTATATATGGATGAATCGATATTATTTTTCAATCAAACGCAACCAGAACAAGAATGTTGACCAAGACATGCATTTAATGTGCAATTTCTCCTCTTTTTTCAGAGAAACTTTGTGAAGTGTTATTTCTGTATTTACAATATATGTATTGTACATTTATTTAATTACAATGTCAAAGCAAGGAGAGAGGTCGTGGCAGCAAACAAATAGTGTGATGTAGTTTTCAGCCTACTATTATATTGTTTTTGGGAAAGTACAGTTTATTATCAAAAAAGACAAAACAATTGCAGCAAAATATCAGAGATTTATCTCACTTAGGAAGCAGAACAAGAAAGTAAATATAAAGAAAAGACAGTAAATTTGAGCAGGTACAGCAAGCCTCATGGTTTTGTGCCTTATCATGAAGGATACAGAAACAGGCTGAGCTTCGTACAGTTCCTGCCACTTTACAGTGTCTCCGGTGCAGACATTACAGGCAAGCATAACTGACTTCTTTCATAATGATGGAGTAATAAGAACATATTGATTATTAGTAGAGTGTGTGATAAAATGAAAGAAAAAACAAAGACATGTACCAACAAGAAGTGAAATTCCAAAGTGATTATGAATGGATTACATAATGTCTCCAGGGCTAATAAACTGTGCCATGGTCTAAGAAATGATGAAAATGATAATACAATTGACAGCCTAACCAATGCACTTCTTAAAATAAATGTTTACTAAATTAAACAATAATTAATGAAGATCTCAATAAAGATCCCAACTGAACTACAGCAATACATCTTCACTTAATAAATCTAATAATAATGATGCACCTTGTTGCTTTGACTGAAGTAAGGCTTTTTTGAAATAACATAAATGATTAATTTCTTAATTTTTTTCTCTTTTTTCAGGAAAGTATCATTGCGAGATTTAAAGAAAAACCAAAGGCGACATCATCAAACAAGCACAGTAACTGTTCATACACATTCCTCTATTACTACCTTGAAAAACTGAGTATTACACAACATTTCAATGTCTGTTAAAAACTGGGAGATGCGCACTAAGCATAATTTATTAAAGTCCTTTCCTTTTCTCCAAACATCTGCTTTTCCATCTGGATTTCCAGATGGGCATCAGGGTCATGTGTTATATATATTTTACATTTTAAAGTAAATATTGTGTTTTGATTTGCATTGAAATTATGTATTTCTCACTATATGCTAAAATTTTAGTCATTAATTAATTTTAATGTTAACCCACTGAAAGTGCACAATAGAAAAACAGTTCATTAAAATAGTTAAGATAAAATAGTTAACAGCTAGATTGAAATTGATTCTGAGTGCAGTGTAGTTTAGAACTACCTCCAGTTGCTGTAAATAGTAGAATATGTTTAGGTGTGATGACAATAAAATATTCTATTTCAGACCAATATATTATTTAACAATATAAGTGTATTCCAAAACATCTGAAAGTAGCCCAAAACACTTATGACACACCAAGGGAATAAGAATCTAGACTGGTGTTTACATATGTAATCTTATTGCACCTTCAACAAACTATTTAACTAACCACAACTGAAATCACATACCATAACTTAAAATTGCATCCATGAATGAATGGTGCTTTAAAAAATAAACAAGAGTACCTTTTGTTTCAAAGATCAGTGAGTTACCAGCACTAAACATTGCTTTTAACCTTGAAACGTTGACAAAAACAACTATTGGGGAAAATGCTGTATTCCTTACTTAAAAGCATTTTGTTCAATTAATGCTTTCTTTTAAGCAAAAAAAGATTAAAATGTTACAAAATTCCCCAAATATTTTTGCAAAGGGGAAAAAAGTACCCAGTTGTTGTCTATGGACCACATTCTCCCTATGTCTGTGTGAATTTCCTTCTGGAGTTTCAGGTATTTCTTCCACAGTTCCATAGATCTCATTGTTAGATTAAAAGGCAATTCCAAACTAGTCCAGTGTGTGTATGAAAGTACCGCTTGTGATGGACAAGTTGTTTTGGTGGATTTCTCTTTTTTAATTTGCCAGCACCTCCTTGTAATACTTGGGTCAGTTTATGTATTGTTTGTGGGGAGTTAATAGCCAAGGAATTCATTTTTGACATTTATTCTGTGATCCAAGTCTTCCCGAGAAAGTTATTTTTACCATTATGCCCCAATGCCATTTTTGTTTTTTGCTTTTTTGTGGATAGTAAACAGCATGGAGGTTTGCTAGGGCGATGTATCCCAGAACTCTCTGGGGTAGTATTATGTGTGACATTACGGTCGTGTCTATGTAAATATTGGCACATTATTTATGCTGTATCCAAGATTGGATAAACTTATGAAAAATACTTGATTACTTCTTAGTCATTTTTTAGTGTATGATTTATTTTTTCTGAACTCTCATCTATGATTCTTGGTTTTACCCTTGTTCTAATGGAAAAAACGGTTTCATTCTGGATTCATCATCTGTTTTTTAGACAGAACACTAGTGTCCTTGTCCAGACCTAGTACCTGCTTTTGCAAAATGCTGCCAGGATAGACCTGGCCCTCCTGCAAACTTTAACAGGAGTAAGTGGTTTGAGAATATTTTATGTTATCTTATGTAATGTTATGCTATGTTATGTTATAGCACCAAGTTTTTATTTGAACACATTTCTTATTTCTTGAAGTTGCAAAACACCAGGTAATCTGTCTAACATATAAACATTCTCGTATATATATCTAATTTGCTTCACATCTGCCATTATCAGTATTTATACTTAATGGGAAGGAAAAGCAAGAAAACAAATCTCACTAAAGAAAAATAATTAGGGACACTATTCAAAATGAAAATGAAAGATGGTGTTTACAGTTAAGGATATATAAAGTTAAAATGTTAAACGTAAATGTAAAGTTAAAAACTGAAATTATATTTTTCTTTATTAAAGATGCTGTTTTTTGTCATTAATTGTATTTAATGTTACCTCAGTATTCACTGGTGGAAAAACAGAGTTCAGAAAATGAATAGATTTATGGTCTCCATTTTTAAAATCCTGAAAGGTAAGAATACAATCCATTCATTTTCAAGCTTGCTAAATCCAGTTCAAGGGTTGAACTTTTTGTTTATTATTATTATTATTAGGTGCAGTGTCCTTAGATGAAGGAATACTCCATCCAAAAATTATTATTTTTTAATCTGTTACTTTCTCTGTTTTGTTTGTTGTGAGGGTTTCATGGAGAATGGAAATCACAAAGTATACGATACAATAGGTTTCAATGGGGGCCAGTGGGAGGCAATACTGAACAACAGCAAACTAAAATGTGCATGAAAAATGTTCATAAATCATCATCTCACATAAGCCACATCATTTATCCAGTCATATGCTCACAATGTTAAAAATAACTTTTTCTCTATCTATCTATCTATCTAACCATGCATTGCTAAATAAACACTTCCAAAAATCAGAGCAGTGCACGAACATGAAGTGCATTCAAATGGGATTTTGCTTTTTGAACTGAAGACAGGATTCTTGACCAGTAAATTAGGGGCAAAAGACAAGCCTGTGGAAATGTGAGAAGTGTGTTTGGAAAAAACTATGACAAATAATATTGATTTCTTTTACTTGATTTCATTAAAAAAGAAATGATGTATAATTTTTTAATCTCCATTTTTGTATTTTTTTACAGAGAATTCACACAATCAATAACAAGCATCTAATAATTCTTTGCCACCTATTGTGCTTCCCATTATTATGCCAGTATCAAAAATTCAGACTGCTTTTCCTTGCTATTTTGGGCAAAAATTTACAAATTTTAACTTTTCAAATGTATATCTACTTTATATGTAAAGCAAAGAGAATACATTTGTCAAAAAATAAGGCTGCTGTATACCTAAAATACACTTTAGGAGGGCATGAGAAAGTATAGTTATGTAAAATAAAAGCATTGTGTAGATGCTGAAAATACATCTGAATTCATCTACCTAATTTATAGAGTTTTTCCTATCTGTCTATCTATCTAACCATGCATTGCTAAATAAACACTTCCAAAAGTCAGAGCAGTACACAAACATGAGTGCATTCAAATGAGATTTTTGCTTTTTGAACCGAAGACAGGATTCTTGACCAGTAAATTAGGGGCAAAAGAGGGTCTTCAATTCAAAGGCTTAAATTCAGTTTCAATGTGCTTCATGTTCATGCAGTACTTTGATTTTCCAGATGGGTATATTTAAAGTTTTCTAGCAGCCTCCCAAATATTAAAACACAGTACACCCAAGTCAAATCGTTCTCATTTAGCTGCTTACTTGTAATTTGCTTTGATTTAATGTGTTGTTTTGATTCTTTGCTTACAATTAGTCCATTATCATTTAGCTGGCATAGATACCATAACCAATTTATTCCACTGTTCTTTGTTTCATAAGGTGATTATTTAAAAATCATAATTAGATTTAAAAATGCTTTTTTATTATCATATGCAGCAGCAAGGAGTACTAATACTTATTCCAAAAAATACAAGACTTTTTTAAAAGCAGGATAAAATTTCTACAGCTCAACAAAATATGTCAGCTCCTGGGTATCTGTGAAATATCCCCCAACTAAAGACACCAGCAGTAAGAACAAAGTTTTAATATGAGGTTTGTGGGTGGCAGACCATAATAAAACTGAGTTTATTGCCACACCTATCATGCTTTTTTAATATCACAATAAATTTTAAAGTAGATAAAGGTTAATTACAAAATGGAAAATAAAGAAAATCATTTGTGTAGCTCACACATTGTAACAAGGTAACATATACAGACAAGACAGAGCTGAAAAAAGACACAGGGAATGAAAACCATGGAAGTCATAGGTGGAGTTTAAGAAGAGGCCAGGGGGGTTGGCCCTCCAATTAATGCATTATACTACTAAAATAAATCTCCAATAATTTTTTTTTTCCTTTGTAAGGCCACATCTAATCTAAAGTTTTTAATAATCAAAAAAATACGGTAATTTAACATCACCTACTCTTAAAAGAGAGAACCATTCTATCTTACGTCAATGTAGGATTACTTAACTGTTTCGAATTCAGCTGGAGCGAGGTGACTTTTACTTGTAGGTTTTGTATTCAGTGTTTTCCTCTTTTACACCACGTCACATAGCTGCTCCTCAAGTAGCTGTCTGAGTCACCACAAAGTCACATGATCATGCCCATGCCCACGCTAAGAATACGTCACTTGTCCAAATAGTACTACAGTGGTCTGGGCAAACATTTAGCAAACTAAACACACACCACAATGACTAAATATGGAATAAACAAAAATGTCTCCTTGATGAAGTAAATCAAAACTTTAAAGTGCTTTAGCTTTCCACTTATCTATTTATCCATTTTCTAAATCCACATATCCTCCAGAGTAGGAACACAGAGAAGCTGGAGCGTAACCCAGCAAGCATTGGGTACAAGATTCAGTCATTTCAAAATCTCAAAGTTTTACACAAATGTTTGTAAGTGGGATTTAGGTCATACTGTAACTTTATATTATGCACAATCTATGATATTTGACTGTGGTTATGATGTAAATATAAAGTGGCTGAGACTTTAAAAAATATGGTTGCTATTATGGCTCATATGGCACCTGTGCCTCAATATCAAACTCCATCCATAAAGGACACACAGAATTGGCTCTTAAAGTATCTCCTAGATTGTAATAAAATAATTACATACATGCCCTAATTTGATGTCTTATGTCTGCATTATCCAATAAAAATGATTTTAATGCTTTCCAGAACTTTAACAGGTGAAATTTAAGGAGCAGCACCTATTTCCAAGTACGTGGATTGATCTAAGAAGTGTGTTCAAATTTCCTGGCAGCCCTCCAGTTTCTTCTAAAAGCCCCAAACTGTGTTTAATTGGTAACTCAAATGAATGAGTGTCTCGTCCAGGGATACTTCATGCCTTGTGCCAGATATTATTGGAATAGATTTTGGGTGTATTTGCTCCTATAACAGAAAAGCAACCCCATCAAATGAATGGCCGAAATTTATGGACTTCTTCTTCTTCTACCTAAAGCTTTTCCCAGTATATTGGACCAGCCTCCTCCACTCTCATCTATTGTATGCTTCCTTGCCTGATACATTGAAAATGCTTACAATTAACAATATGTGCACAGAGCAAATAATGCAATAATAACATAATCACCCTCTGGAGGATTTGGACGGGAAAATGATGAGTCCAAGAGACATTTTTTTTCTTGTTTTCATTAACTTAATATAAATACCTTTCTATATGCAAAGAAAACACTGGATAGGAACAAAAGAAAAAACAAATAGAACTGTGACAAAAGAGCCACTTTGTGTATGAAAACCATGTACAGTACTGTATATTCAAGAGTAAATATGGTATGAAATGTACTCTGTTATACAGGTATAAACGAACATCCTAAATATGAAGCCATAAAGTATTTGTGAATGATTAAGTAAAGATTTCTAAGAAAAGCAGGGAGCTTTCCCTAATCCAGTCTTATGCTTTATGCTTATGTCCTACGAGGGCATCCAAATATATTCATTTAAACACATTATGTCAATTCAGCAAGTCATAAGTTAGACATTTTTAATTAGCTTTAGTCTCATTTTAATGCTTTTAGACAGATGCACTGTTCAAATCATTCCAATTGAAGCTGCCTTTTGGTCTTTCCATACTGCTCCATGATGCACCTTGTATCTCCTGTCCCGCTGATATATTACTAATATAAAATAGTTAAGGGCTGAAGTTTAAAAATTCAGAGAGTGGATATTTTTCAGACAAAGTGCAAAGTGAGCTTATCATTCATGAAGCATTCAAGCTGAAATTCATTCAGCAATCAATAACTATGAACCAAAGAGAAAAAGGCTTTAGAAATCACTCACAAAAAAAAAAGGATTCAAATGCAAAAGACACACCTCAACTACGGAAAAAAAAGAAAGAAGCCCTGGGGCAGACAGGTTATCCTCATCAGACATGCAAACAAGACACCAGAGATTCAGATACCCTCCTCCATCGCAGCAGCAGCAGGCCGTGGCAAAGCTTTTATTGTGCAAACCAGTACACACCTGCCAGCCTCAGACGTGACCAGTCAGAGGAGAAAGGGGCTGTTCATCCAATTTTTTAATTTAATCCACCAAAGAAAATTGTCATTTTTATTTTGCTTCATCAATACAAATAAACTTAAAGAGGTAAATTAATATACTGTATACTAGGGTGTTCGCCCCTGCTCGCTTCACTCGCCAACCCCCCAGCCTGTGTTACGCGCCAGTCACTTCACGTCTCTACCGTTTGCGTTGTGAAGAGGGGGACTGAACACACTCCAAGGAGACACGCTCACTCCTCCGAAACCCCCTCTTAAATGGTGATGCAATGGGAAACAAATACAGGTCTGTTTTTTTTTTTTAACCTCCTCTTTGCTCGATCAGCTGCTGACTTGCTGCTGCTGCTGTGCTGCCTGATCTGCACCTCGCATGGCACTTAGAACATTTAAAAGCCTGTACAGCAGCTGTCCTACACTTTGTCTTTTATATCCGGCCCCGGGCGTGGTTAAATCTCTTGGCACAAAGTCTTGTCTTACGGGATGTGAGTTCTTGGTATTTTTTAGTTTATAATTTAAAAACGGAATAAGAATCTGAAAATCTAACAACATCAAATTAAAGTTCAACAAACATATATATAAAGGTTTTAAAATAAGCCCGATTTAAAGCGTGACAAAAAAGTGACATAAAAAGTCACATAAAATTGTTGCACGAAATCGTTGCACTTTTAGGCTTAGAACAGCGTTTCTCAACCTTTAAGTATTTGTGACCCGAGTTTTCATAACAGTTTTACTCGCGCCCGCCTAATGCTTTTTTGAAACCCTGACAAAATTTATTCCTATATTTTTTGCTGCTGATACACCGCTACAAGTTTTATTATACCTACTTAACTTTTATCGACATTTATCTAACTGTATATTTTTTTTGTTAGTATCAGAATGTAGTTTAAGTTAATTTGTTTTGGTTTCAATAGATATATTTTTCATATTTTCGATTCTTGTTTTCTTTTTTTCACATCTTTGCGCCCCCTTTTTTTATTACTTCCCACAAGTTAAGAACCGCTGGCTTAGGGTTTTATATACTGTATATTATATATATATTAAACTAGCAAAATACCCGCGCTTCGCAGCGGCGAAGTACTGCCTTAAAATTTTTATTAAGAAGACAATTAAACCTTTTTAAAACTGAGGGAAAATATACCAATAATTATTTGTTAAGGATCTCTTTGTGTGCCACGTTGTCAGTTCGGCCCTCCAGTTGTAATATGACCAAGCTGTAGCTGTGCGCTGAGCTTACTCTTGAGCATGCAACGTACAGTTGGCCATGTGAACAGTAATCTTGTTTCAAATCTCACAGCTTGGATTGCTGCTGTCATAATCGGTTTGAGTTTCATTGTTTGTTTCAATTACAACAGTATTTGTAGGACTTGTGTTGAAGAGACATTCGGCATCTGTCAAGCGTTGTAAGTATACAACCAGTTTCATTGATAACTTCACATCCAGCTTTTGAGAGTTTAAACATTTCTAAACATCAAAGTGTCCACTACTGAAATCGTCACCTGTGAATCTAAGATGTTTAAGAGGCATTGGCGGTTGTCCAAAGGTGTAAAATATTTGGCCATTTCGGTACACTTAAGCATTTCACTCTTATATTGCTCCTGTGTAGTATAATTATCTCCTGTACCGTCATCAGTCCACACCTTGAACCTGTCCCAGTCATTCAATACATAAGACACAATGTTCCTCCGGATATCAAGAGTGAGCCTGATATGGCCGTGCAATATGTAACAAAGAGAATGGAAAAGGCAGGTGCCATCTCCGGGCATGGAAACCACTTGGTAAGTGACAGTTCTTTGATTGATGGTGATCATCTCGATAGACATGTTAATGGGGGTACGGTTGGAATGATAAAGGAAATGGGTACCTGAACAATGTCAACTAAGTCTAAAATACCTACACAATAACTATAATCGTAATAAATGAACAATAAAACAGCAGAGAAGCTGTGGATTAAATAAAAAGGCTGTAGTTATCAGCAGGGAGACGTGAATACCGTGGCGAAGCAAGGAAGGGAATGTAGAGACTGGAGCGACAGACAGCCTTATATAGGCAGGCAGCCAACAACGTGGGAGGCGTTGGGATGCGGGACCCAACGCCGCCTCACACGGTGACCGAGCTGCAGGCTATGGACGTATATATGTACGTAAGTAGGATTCAGTTAGCATTGGGAACCCGCGTACCAAATTTCTTCAAGATGGGCCCATAAGTAACAAAGACCGTTGAAAAGTTCAATATGACGGCCGACAGTGGCATCATATCACCGAAATAAGTACCAAATTTCAGCGGACGCTGTTGAACGTTATGCATAGAATTTCGAAATGAAACCTGCTTAACTTTTGTAAGTAAGCTGTAAGGAATGAGCCTGCCAAATTTCAGCCTTCTACCTAGACGGGAAGTTGGAGAATTAGTGGCATTGGAAAGTTCAATATGGCGGCTGACAGTGGCGTCTTACCACCGAAATAAGTACGTACATCGGTTTCGGTTAGCGCAGGGAATCCGCCTACCAAATTTCGTGAAGATGGGGCCATAAATAAGAAAGTTCAACATGGCGGACATTGTTGACCGTTACGCGTAGAATTTCGAAATGAAACCTGCTTAACTTTTGTAAGAAAGCTGTAAGGAATGACCCTGCCAAATTTCAGCCTTCTACCTACACGAGAAGTTGGAGAATTAGTGATGTTTGGAAAATTCAAAATGGCAGCCGACAGTGGCGTCATACCACCGAAATAAGTACGTACATCGGTTTTGGTTAGCGCAGGGAAGCCACCTACCAAATTTCGTGAAGATGGGGTCAGCCTTCTACCTACACAGGAAGTTGGAAAATTAGTGACATTGGAAAGTTCAATATGGCGGCCGACAGTGGCGTCATACCATCGAAATAAATACATACATCGGTTTCGGTTAGCGCAGGGAAGCCGCCTACCAAATTTCGTGAAGATGGTGCCATAAATAAGAAAGTTCAACATGGCGGACGTTGTCGACCGTTATGACCGTTACGTGTAGAATTTCGAAATGAAACATGCTTAACTTTTGTAAGTGAGCTGTAAGGAATAAGCCTGCCAAAATTTCAGCCTTCTACCTACACGGGAAGTTGGAGAATTAGTGATGAGTAAGTGAGTGAGTGAGTGAGTGAGTCAGTCAGTCAGTCAGTGAGGGCTTTGCCTTTTATTAGTATAGACTAGCAGAATACCCGCGCTTCGCAGCGGAGAAGTACTGTGTTAAAGAAGTTATGAAAAAGAAAAGGAAAAATTTAAAAAATAACGTAACTTGATTGTTAATGTAATTGTTTTGTCATTGATATGAGTGTTGTTCCCATATCTATATATATCTATATATCTCTATATCTATATATCTATATATCTCTATATCTATATATATCTATATCTATATATCTCTATATCTATATATATATCTATATATATCTATATCTATATATATATATA
>JANRMT010030570.1:167-11281 GCA_026402145.1 Polypterus bichir lapradei | reverse complement strand
ACTTATAAAAAATGATAATTTCAATTTAATTTTAATGTTTCTATTACACCTGCGGTGGGCTGGTGCTCTGCCTGGGGTTTGTTTCCTGCCTTGCACCCTGTGTTGGCTGGGATTGGCTCCAGCAGACCTCTGTGACCCTGTAGTTAGGATATAGCGGGTTGGATAATGGATGGATGGATGTTTCTATTACATCTCAACTCACATACTCTGGCTAAATTCTTACCAACGAAAATTATATGTGGAAGAAAAGTATTTTATCTTGAATTCTGGAAAAAATATATGTAGCTCAAAGAAAAAAAGTAATTTTTAAGATGAATCACTAAGAAAGCAGCAGTCAATTGCAGTGTGTAATTTAATGTTTTTCCTGCAATAACGTAATAAGCTAACAGTATGATGTACCACTTGTATAAGTTGTATAAGTTAGCTTTGCTTCTAACTTGCATTATATGTTTGGTTTCAGGTAATTTTTCTGTATTTACAAGCAGTAAAGGGTAGAATACCTGTCACAAATGACTGGCAAAATTCAAACAAATAAAACATAACATTCATAAATTGATGAAGCTGCCTTCTGCAACTGGCTAGTTGTACCCATGCTGTAGTATTTTGTTCAGGTGGCTGACTGTAATGTATAGATGAAGATATTTCTAGGTATGGGTACAGTATAATTTAATAAAATGTTAATGTATGCTCTAAACAAACTAGTGCAAATTAAGATGTAATGTGTTTAACTGTATGCATGGCCTATAAAAATCTATTCTAATCTAAATTTTGTTATGATGGATAATGTAAAATGTAAGGAGTATATGTTGTATTTTAAAAGTATCAGTACTTTTAAAACTACCTGCGCTATGCCTAGTTTTTTTTTTTCAGATTTGTTAATTTTCAAGTCTCTTTCAAGTCTCTCCTTGTCTGCACTGGGGTTTAGTTGCTCCAGTTTCCTCCAACCTAATGAAGATATTTGTTCGATTTCTAGTGACTCTAAAGTGATCCTGTACAAGAAAGAGTGGCTGTGAGTGTAAATGTGCTCTGGTGCTCCATTCCAATTTGGTTTATGCATTTCATGCTATTCTGCCCAGATGGGCTTTTGCAATTCTGAACTGAATCAAGCACTTTTGGGAACAGATGAAATTTGTCTAACACACACATGTACTGTCCTTCTGTGTCTAGTGTTGCTTCATTTATTCTGAAAGTGCTTCAGATAAAGCTCTAAGTTTTAGCCAGGCTTCTTCTTTACCCTCCAAGCAGTGTATGTCATCATCAGGTCCAGATGATCTACACAGAAATAAAAAGTAGTTCTGATAAAAAAATCATATCTCAGATTATGAGTGAAGATGAACGCTTTAGTAATATCTGTCGATGTTGTAAGTCTTTTTTCTTTGTATTTGTTTTTAAGCAGGGATTTTGTATCTCATCAACGTAAATATCACAGATATTTTTGAGAATTTGTAGGGCTTTGCCTTTCAAAATAATTAAAATGGAATACTGGTATTCAGTTTTTTTCATTATTGCAGTATTGAATGAATATTCATCCATGTTAACATTTCTGTGACTTATTTTCCAAGTGTCCATTACCATAAATAGAAGTTTTATCCTTAGCTTTACTAATAAATGTAGAATTAGCCAAAAATGAAACCATGGATGGATGGATAGAAGTGAAAACCAGAGAATAAAAAATGTATATACAAAATGGAAACTGGTAATATCGGGTCATTTTTTTTTCCCCAAACAGACCACCTGAGTTTTATGGTAATTCAATACAGAAGGGCAGCCTATTTATTAAAAGCCGTCTGTTCCATCTGAATGACCCAGCTGGAAATGTTTGCAAAGATGAAAAAGCAATTATGAGCAACTGCTGTGATGCTTTTTCTATTAAAAATACCTTCTGAATGCCCCATTGATTCAATATTGTGTAATATCTTAGTAGGGTTTTAATATGCCCATAACTTTTAAAACAAAGGGGGGTTCTGAGGTGGAAAGGGAACCATTTTAAATATCTGCTTTCTCCTAAAGGGCTTTTATGCCTCATAGAGGTGCACTGGACAGTTTGGTAAACTGACGTTAGAAGTAAAGAAAAGTGGCGCAGTGGTCTAGTTTTTGTAGTCCAAACAGCAGACGTTTGACTTGTGGTAATATCATTTTTTCTCAATGCCTGGACCAGATGGCTGATTGATTTCAGCTGCTGCTACGCCAAATCTAGCTTGTTCATCAGTAGTTACTAATAAACACCAGGCAATATCTGTAGGAGGAAGACTTTTCTTGATCTGCTTTTCAAGATAAAATAAATGGTAACAACTGCAGAAACAAAAGGCCAAGATAAGAAAATGTATATTTACCATTACCACTGTCCTGATTGTTACTATTGAATCAGGCTAAATGAGGCAGAGCGTTAATTATATGTTGGGAATCAATAATTCAATTTCCAGATTACATCTTGAGCTGGAGTAAATTGTTGGGATAAATCTTGACTGAGAATTGAAAAATCAGCATGCATCCAAAAGTAGGGCATATTTTACAATGAGTAAATAAAGCTGAGGATAAGCAAATAACTAGGAAGGTAAATGTTCATTTGAATAGAGGCTTTACTGGCTGTCACTTATAATTTCTGAAATGTCTTTGTCATTGTAAGAGGATCATGTAAATCAATATGCCAATAGAAAGAAAAGTTGTCTATTTTTAGCCGTTTTTCTAAATGCCGTACTCCAAGGGGTTTATTTTATTCTCGTTGTATATGCAAATGTTACCTTGTTTACTTGCAAATATATAACAGTTTTGATATTTAAAGTGTGAATTCTATAACATATGATTTCTTTACTTATCTAATTTAGTTACATGGAATAACTTTTTTTAAGCTTTCCTTTTCTTAAATTTGGAAGGGTACCACAGTGGCTCAGTGTTAAATGCTGCTGTTCAAATCCATGGCCACTTACTCTCTGTGCAGTTTTTGAATCTTCTCTTTAGGTCTGCACACTTTTCAGATTTTGTCTCACATTCAAATACACACACTGGTTTACTGGACCCTCTAAATTTTGCTCATAATGGATGAGTGTGAAAATTTGCCCTGTATTGGTCTGACAAGCTCTCCAGGGTTTTTCCTTCATTTTGTTCGATGATTCCAGGATAGACTGCAGCTCCATAACCCTAAACTGGACAAAGAAAACAGATGGATACAGTATTTGAATGAGCCATAATAAATTTTGGTTAGAATTCTGACTTTATTGTTTTATTTATTTTTATGACAGGATTGCCTCATTCTCGAAAAGAATGACCTGCATCATCCAGTGTGTTCCTTTCAAGACGACTTCCAGGAGTTTGAGATGATTGATGATAATGATGATGAAGAAGATGAAGAGGAAGAAGAACCTGACTCTGATATACCTCCTTCTCCATCTGCTTCTCCCCCTGGTTCACCCTTTGCAACCACTACACTAAAGAGCAGGCCAACTACATTGAACCTCAGTGCCCCAGTCTCACAGGTAAATACATATACAGTACACCCCCAAAATTTGCGGGGGTTACGTTCCTACAGCAACCATGAATTGTGAGGAGAGAAAAACAAAGCAATCAGCCAAAAAAGGACAGGTGCTGTTCATGCTTTTAAAGTATGCATAGTGTCGCGCGAGAAGCATATCATGCGACACAGCAGCCTCAAGTAAGCCCAGCAAGTAAGGGAGCAATGAAAGTAGTCAATCAGTGTTTTTTAAGAGGGGTTTTTTGAGGAGCGTCCATGTCTTCTAGGGATGTGTTCAGCCCCCCCTGCTCACAAGGGGCTGGCAGTGGTCATGAGCTGGCTGCTCAACGAATGTATGGCACTGACTGATCAGCTCCTGCGTGCTCGCAAATGGCACTGGGAAACGACTATAGCCGAGTGTGACGGTTTAAGAGTTAAGAGGAACAAAATGGAAAACACAAGAACACTCAGCTGGGGATGCATAACAGTTAATCAGCAGCAAGGAGAAATGAATAACGCTGTAGTGGTCTGGTGCCGCTAAGATTCACACTGTCGAGAAGACGGTGATTTATTTATTTTTATGGTGGATATTCCAGGGACACACGCACTCACAAACAGAGACAAAAACAAAGCAGATTGGTAATCAAACAGCAAATAAAGAATGTAATGAAAACAAATGAAGTAAATGAAAACGATACCACCCGTGTTCCCCTTACGGCAATTACACATTAAATACAACAAAGCACAAACAAAATACATGCAGTAAATCATGAAAAACAGCAACGGATGAAATGTAATGATGAAAATAGATAGTCCAGAGATCCGCACGTTGAATGGGAATGTACAGATAGTCCTAACGCTAGTTCCTGAAATGGTGAAGACGGGTGGACAGGTTCAGGAGTGCTCCTTTCTTTGCAGGAAGGCCATGAATCCACTTACAGTATTCATGTACACAGGCAGACGGCAGACAATCCAGACACATGAAATGATCCAGGACAAAATGAATAAGTACAGGTAACGCAACAGAAGGTAGACAGACGGGAACTTCTAACACAAATTACAAAAACTTTTTTTTGCTTTTGGTCACCGGCCCCCTTTTTAAAAGCCGCGCTGACATCCTTTGACCCCAACAACCCCAGCACCCTCAACAGAAGACCAATCAGAGCCACTGCAGGGACTGCTGGGAATTGCATTTCCAAATTCTATTGTCTACTTTCACCATCCCAAGTCGCGTTTTCCTCTACAGCTGCCTCCTGTTCTCTCTACAGTGCAGTATTGCCACAATAAAAGCCATAAAAATTGCAGAGGATATTTGCGGTTTCTGCTAACAATTATTAGATAGGTTCTAAGGAAAAATCTGCGAATGACTGAGGCCGCAAACTCTGAACCATAACTTTGTGGGGGTCTACTGTATATTGTCATAGAAGACAAGAGTTGGCTGGCATCCCGGTTGGGACGCCCTGGTAATGGAACAGTGAAAGGAGACCGCAACCCAGGGCTATGTGCACCCCAGTACAACAGGTGGCAGCAGCTGTCTGATGGATCTCATGTATATGCGCCTGCAGGGCTTCATGGGAATTAGAGTTCTAACGGGCTGCCCTCCTGAGACCTGCCAGAGGGAGCCGTGGGGGGGAGGTTTCCTAATTTTAGGGTGGTTCCATCTAACCCAGAAGTGCTTCGTGGGTGCAGTGTGGTAGCACTGGCACTATTCCCAGATCTGGTATAAAGGAAGCCACTCCACCTTACACAGTGAGTTGGGAGAGTAGACATACGAAGCTCACCGAGGAGGAGTAGAGAGAGAGAAGGAAAGAAGAGAGAAAAAGAGAAGGATTTATTTTACAGTATTTATTAGAGAAACTGTTATAAAGAGGTACTTGCACAATAAGTCATTTGTTTGCAGCCGGGAACTGTGTTTGCATTATTGTGTCTGGGGTTTGAGGAGCTCATACATGCCCCTATTAGTCACGATATTTACCTATACAGTAGACACAAAATTCAAACTTCACTAACTAACTGACTCACTTATCAACAAAAACACCATTTTCTATTTTGTTTAAAAAATGAAATATGGCAGGTTGGTACATCTAGGACAGTATGTATCTGCTAATAAAAAAGATTTTAATATATGAATATTTAGGAGTAAAAACTTTAACCTACAACAGAAAACTAAATACCCCAAAATCTTAAAAATGCTTACTCTGATTTGATTGAAATTTGGTAATGTTTGTTATTTTTTTTTTGTCGATACTTATTAATATTATGCGAACATACATGCTAACATACATGCTCTGCAATGTGCTGACAGCAGGGCTTTATCCAAATGAATGATGCAGAGAAGTGATTGGCAGGCCACGAACAACGAGACTAAAGAAGGGAAGATGTCCTGAACAGTAAAAAAGACAAGATCACATTTGACACATACAGTCAGCTATAAAATGGAAAGAGAAAGTTCAGCGAAGATCAAGGAAGATGAAAAGCTCAGTGGTTAGCAAGCACTATAAAGCTTCAGTCAGGGTGCCAGGCATTGTGATGGTGAACGTAGCTGAATCAAAAAGGAAGGGAGAGAGAAGAAGTGGCAGAAGTAGTGTCCTCTCATCCAGGACAAGCCAGGACTGATGGTGTCAGGTTAAGCTTAATGGGTCCCTCATGAGCTGCTATTTTATAATATACAGTCACATACACGGGCTTTTAAAGGGGACACCCACCCGGCCTCTGAAATCATTTACATATACAGTATGTGCACATCTGCTTATTTTCAACAGGTATGACTCCAAAGAAACCTGCTGTCTAAAATTCCTATACATATTCATTTGTATCTATGGACAAAAAAGTGGGATCACATTCAACTCACTAAAAACATGAAAAAAAATATTTAAGAGAATGACATAAAACAAATGAAAATCGTAAACATCTAATAATGATAATAATAAATATTGTACTCAAATTTAACATTAGTCTTAGTGATTACCTGTTTTTACTTCAAAAGAATACACTTTCCTGTAAAACTACGTTTTGTAATGACCAACAAAAAAATGCTAAGTGACAAGGAACAGCAGGAATTGATCTAATGCAGAAATGGTTTACTCATGGACAATTGTGTGCAGCACGTTCAAGAGTAAGCAGCTCCAGTGGGCTAATGATATAATTATTCATTATTATTTGACTGACACCTTTATCCAAGATGGCGTACAACATTTGAGATACAATTGGTTACATTTCTTTTGTTTTTCTGATTGGAGCTAAGGCAGGTGAAGTAACATGCTCATGGTCACACAGCATTAGTAGTAGGATTTGAACCCATAATTCTGAAGTCCTAGCTTTAAAGGTTTAACCACTACACCACACTGCCTGCCAGTAATATTAACCCTTAGTAAAAATAAACTACACATATTGTATACAGACAAACACTTAGTTACATAGTACAAAGCCAGGTAACACAGCTACCATTTTCTAAGCCTGCTTAATCCTGAGCAGGGACACAGCTAGGCTGAAGCCTAACCCAGCAAGCATATGGTGCAAGGCAGAGTGGCACAGCACTGCTGCTGACTGGCAGATTGAAATTCTTGCTTAGTCATTATGTGTGTGTAGTTTTCACTGCCGTATCCTAAAGATGTGTGGGGGTAGGTTGACTGGAAATTCAAAATTAACTCCGTGTGAGTGTGTGCTTGACCAGGCACTGCAATGGACACTGGTCCTGTCCAAGATTAGTTCCTGCCTTGCACCTGATGCTTCTGAAATAGCCTCTTGACTTCTGCAGTGCTTGACTGGATTAAGCGAGTTCCAGAATGTGTGCTGTATATATTGAAATAGACAATACAGTAGGTCCTAAAACATTAACTGTGGAAGTGTGTTTACTAAAGAAATAATGTTTAAATGAACTGTATGTAGTCATTGATCATATTCTGTTTCAGGGGTTTTCATGTTCAGTCCTGGGGACCCCCTATGGATGCAGGTCTCCTTTCTAACACAGTTTCTTCTTTTAATTGGATTCATCTAATAATTTAGCTATCATTTCCCATTTTCTGTGTTTTCTTCTGTTATTTCAGAAAATACACACTGGTTATGCTAAATGATTACTGGATGAAGAAAGTATGTACTATTTCTGGGTTAGATAGGGACAAAGTTATTCTTTTTATCTTGCTTTTTATCATTTTCTTTTTTGCTAATGCTCAGGTTATCAAAACCATTATTTGCTAATGACTGGAATGCTTGGAGTGGGGGTGGATCCAGTTGTCATTGTTAAGGTTGAAACAAAATGACATGCAGAATGGAAGACTGTCAGTTCTGCAATACAAAAGACCTAGGTGCTAAGGTGAGGAGCAAAATTGATAAGGTGGACTTCTGTGAAGTTCTGCCTGTGCCATGTGCCAATCCAGGTAAGACTGATGAGTTTAGAAGGCTTAATGCATGGCTTATATGAGTAGGGTCATTGAGGACTGTTTTTAATTAGGGAGCAGAAAGTTAGGACAGGCCAAGTTTAGAACTGTACATGAAGGGATTAACAGTAGTGTAATTTCAAATATGCAGAGTAACTTAAATTCTCAACTAAAGTTAAAGTGCTATGGTAGAATAAGTAACACATTAAAGTTGCTTGCCTAAATACTAGGCATATAAAGAATAAAATAAATGAGTTGAAATTATAAGTAGGTGCATATAATGCTGATGTAAATGGAATAACAGAAATTTGGCTAAATAATAGAGATGGGCAGGAATACAACATAGATGGGTACACTATTTAGGAGTTGTATTTTATCTAGAACTGAATTTAAATGCAAGGCTTATTAGTTTAGATGGTGGGTCACAGCTTAGTGAGGATTTTTTGATTCGACTCGAGAGCATCAGGAATCGAGGATACATTATTAGGAGTGTCTTACAGAATCACTAATGCAAACAGTAGTTTTAATTTGTATCTTTATTAACATTAACAAGACAAGTACAGATGAGTATATTACATTTAAACAGGACTTTAATAATCTAAATATTAACTGGGTTAGCCTTCCAAGTAGTGGACCGCAAGCACAGATGTTTTTAGATGTAATCAGTAATTGTTTTTAACACACTGTGTTAAAGCACCAACAATGGAAGAGGCCTGTCCAGATTTAATAATAATCAGGATGGAATTAATTGGTTAAAGGTGCTTGAACCATTACGGGCAGTGACCATAATTTAATAGATTTCTCAGTGTTTTGGTAAAGTGCATATTCTAAAAAAAAAAAAGTTACATTTAAAAATTTATTTTAGTAGGGCAGACTTTGAGCAGATGTGGCAAAGCCTTAGTAAGACAAATTGGAATATGCTTTTAAGTGTGGAGAAAGTTGAGGAGATGTGGTGCTGATTTAAAAGTGATTTACATATCATCCAGGACATCCCCAAATTTTAGAAGCAGTAAGAAATTACTGCTTTCTTTCATTTCAAGGAAAATACAAAGGAAAATAAACTAGATATAAGATTAGAAATTATGAGAGCACAAGTGCAACTGTTAAAAACGATATGAGGAAGACTAAAAGACAGCTGGAAAAAATAATACATAAGTAGCGAAAGATGACCCAAAAAGATTCTTTCATTATTTTAGCAGTAAAAGAACAGTCAAGGAGAAGGTAAAGAGTATTAGGAACAGAAAGGGTGAGCTACAAGATAAAGACAGTGAAACAGCAAATACTTTAAACTTACACTTTATAGAAATGTGTGAACAGTCTGATAACCTCCCAGAAGTGAAAGGGATTATAAAAGAGGTACTTAATGAATTGGAAAATGTAGAGAGAGAAGTACTGCGTAGGTTAAATAGGCTGAAATCTAACAAATCAATAAGAACCAGATACCATTTATTCTCAAATGCTTAACAATGTTAGTGAGTGCATATATAAACGCTTGGCACAATTTTTTCTAAAATGTCTACACACTGGACAATTTCTTTTAGGCCGGAGGCTATCAAATATTATACCGTTGTATAAAAAAGGTGATTAGGCAGATCCAAGTAACTATATGCCAATAAGCTTAACTTGCATTTACAGGTAAATTAATGGAAGGCATTATTCAGGAAAGATTGAGTAGCTCATGGCTAGAATGGAAGTGTTAGCAAATACTCACCATGAATTCAGACGAGGTGTCTTCTTTTAATGAATTGTTATACCACCGGCCATGAATTTTTTTTTTTGCAAAACTATAATGATTGGTAAATTATTTGTCTTTTGTGCATGCATGCAGCATTCAAATTCAAACTAGAGAAACACAGAATTTGGATGCATCCAGGTAAGCAACACAGCAAGCACCATGGAAAGCAACTCCTCTCTTCTTGCCATGTTGGAATATGGGTTTATTCTGTGAAATGTGATCAATCAGGGAATGTGACATTGTAATATCTTTAAACTAATCAGGGAAGGGCCATGTAATAAGCAAAACAAAAAACATTCAAAGTGTGATTAGAGTCTGTGTTTTCAAAAGTCTCAGCTTTCACTCATCCATATTGCAATGCTGAGCCAGCATTTTCAGAAATATATAGCTCAGGAGAACATTATCAAATGTTTCCATTTTTGGGTATTAAAATCACCAGGGAAGTGTGAAAGGCAAAACAAAAATTTAGTAGGGTGGAAGCAGCCTAGAAATCTTACTGTACTCTTTACATGTGACAATACAGACCCTCTAAACCTATGATTACATCTTTGATAAGACCTGAATCAATGGGCCACGTTGCTCTCTCTTTCATTAGTCATGGTACAGTACCTTTTATATGAATGGAAACCCACACTCAAGGCCCCAGTATTGACTTTGAAGTGGAGCACCCTGTGATGAAAGTATACAGTTCATTAATATAGAGACACAGCGTGAAACATTCATACGAGGATGGGGAGACTCCTACTTTAAAAATAGCCATTAGGCTCTTAGTGTATAAATTAATTACCACTTTCACTGGTGGTCTCTCCAGGATTGGTTTTGGCCGAGTGCCAGCTACTGTTTGGATATGACTACCATTTTCCACAGTCTTGACCAGAAAAAAAAGAATTCAGAAAATAGGTGAATAATCTCTTTAGACATGCACAGGGAGTTCTGATCTTGGGAGGACCCTTGCTCAATTTAAAGGGCCTCTCTTTTATTTTGTACTTCTACGTTACAGAAGTCAGAATCCTTGGCAAATACTAGATATTTGCAAGGACAGTTTCTCTTGCATCAGGAAACTCTCATCAGGGAGATGGAAAAATAGATAACATTTACACATGTAAACGTTTGGTGCAATAAGGTCAAAATCTATATAATGATATAATAAAAATGATCACGGTTGTGTTATATAACATGATATAATCTATGTGTATGTACTTTTCAGACTGAATCCAGTTTAACACTAGAAATACCAGAGCTTACGAAAAAACTCGTAGATCTGTCCTACCTTAAATCGATTCTCACCTCTCCGTCAGCGTCTTTTGTCCTTTAAATGTGTTGATAAGCAGCAAACAGCAAGCAGTCTGCTATCACATCCCCCACCCCGCACAGTTTTCTCAGCTCAAGTCTGTTTACCTGCGTGTCAGTTGCTTGGAGTTGTATAGAGTGAGAAGTCGAGCAAAATGACACCTTTTATAAATACTATATCGTTATTTGGAACACATGCATTTCATGTGTGTTCCATGTCTTCAACAATCTATGTAAACACATTGTTAAAAAAGAAACGTTTTTC
>JANRMT010030556.1:0-10976 GCA_026402145.1 Polypterus bichir lapradei | reverse complement strand
TATATATATATATATATATATATATATATATATTCATAGCATC
Source organism: Polypterus bichir lapradei (assembly GCA_026402145.1). Lineage (NCBI taxonomy): Eukaryota > Metazoa > Chordata > Cladistia > Polypteriformes > Polypteridae > Polypterus > Polypterus bichir. The sequence continues at coordinate 10,933 of JANRMT010030556.1, read as the reverse complement.
CATAGTATACAGTTAAATCCATAAATATTTGGACAGAGAGAACTTTTTTCTAATTTTGGTTCTGTACATTACCACAATGAATTTTAAATGAAACAATTCAGATGCAGTTGAAGTGCAGACTTTCAGCTTTAATTCAGTGGGGTGAACAAAACGATTGCAAAAAAATATGTGGCAACTAAAGCATTTTTTTAACACAATCCCTTCATTTTAGGGGCTCAAAAGTAGTTGGACAGTTGACTCAAAGGCTATTTCATGGGCAGGTGTAGGCAAGTCCGTCATTATATCATTATCAATTAAGCAGATTAAAGGCCTGGAGTTGATTTGAGGTGTGGTGCTTGCATGTGGAAGATTTTGCTGTGAACAGACAACATGCGGTCAAAGGAGCTCTCCATGCAGGTGAAAGAAGCCATCCTTAAGCTGTGAAAACAGAAAAAACCCATCTGAAAAATTGCTACAATATTACGAGTGGCAAAATCTACAGCTTGGTACATCTTGAGAAAGAAAGAAAGCAAGCACTGGTGAACTCAGCAACGCAAAAAGACCTGGACATCCACGGAAGACAACAGTGGTGGATGATCGCAGAATCATTTTCATGGTGAAGAGAAACTCCTTCACAACAGCCAACCAAGTGAACAACACTCTCCAGGGGGTAGGCTTATCGATATCCAAGTCTACCATAAAGAGAAGACTGCATGAAAGTAAATACAGAGGGTGCACTGCAAGGTGCAAGCCACTCATAAGCTTCAAGAATAGAAAGGCTAGATTGGACTTTGCTAAAGAACATCTAAAAAAGCCAGCACAGTTCTTGAGAAACATTCTTTGGACAGATGAACCAAGATCAACCTCTACCAGAATGATGGCAAGAAAAATGTATGGAGAAGGCATGAAACAGCTCATTATCCAAAGCATACCACATCATCTGTAAAACACGATAGAGGTAGTGTGATGGCTTGGGAGTGCATGGCTCCTAGTGGCACTGGGACACAAGTGTTTATTGATGATGTGACACAGGACAGAAGCAGCCGAATGAATTCTGAGGTGTTTAGAGACATACTGTCTGCTCAAATCCAGCTAAATGCAGTCAAATTGATTGGGCGATGTTTCATGATACAGATGGACAATGACCAAAAACATACAGCCAAACCAACCAGGAGTTTATTAAAGCAAAAACTTCTTGAATGGCCAAGTCAGTCACCTGATCTTAACCCAATTGAGCATGAATTTCACTTGTTGAAGACTAAACTTTGGACAGAAAGGCCCACAAACAAACAGCAACTGAAAGCCGCTGCAGTAAAGGCCTGGCATAGCAATAAAGAGGAGGAAACCCAGCATCCGGTGATGTCCATGAGTTCAAGACTTCAGGCTGTCATTGCCAGCAAAGGGTTTTCAACCAAGTATTAGAAATGAACATTTTATTTCCAGTTATTTAATTTGTCCAATTACTTTTGAGCCCCTGAAATACAGTGATCCCTCGCTATATCACGCTTCGACTTTCGCGGCTTCACTCTATTGCGATTTTTTCTCATACACGCTAACGTCACTACGCATGCGCTTTCTGAGAACTTTTATCTAAGCCCCACGATGGCTCCTAAACGTGCTGCTTTTTCTAAGCCTTCTGACAATAAAACTAAGTGCCGGAGGAAGATGCTTGCTATCCAGGAGAAGGTGAAACTCTTGGATATGATCAAAGATGGCAATACCCTACAAAAGCCTCCTCACGCATATGAAAAGACAGCGCCAGCAACTGCCTATCAAGATGTTCTTCAGCCGCGTCCAGCGCATGCGGGGCATCTGTTAGTGAAATAAGATTCACTGATCTTGACTTTGCTGACGATGCTGTGATCTTTGTAGAGTCAATCGAGGCTCTGATCGGGGCTCTCGAGAGACAGAGAGGAGTCCCGAGTGTCTGGGCTTGCGAGTGTCCTGGATAAAGACCAAGATCCAGGCCTTTAATGACCTCTTGGGCACAGCCATCAAAAGTGTTTCTGTCTGCAGAGAGAGTTGAGGGGTTTGCTTACCTCAGCAGCGACATTCATGTCTCTGGTGAATCTTCCTATGAAGTCAGTAGACGGATTGGGAGAGCATGGAGGGTCATTGGAAAGGGATGTGTGCCGCTCCTAATATCTTTGCAAAAGGACAAAGGTCCAAATACTTCAGAGTCCTGGTGCTTTCTGTTTTGCTATATGGTTGCGAGACATGGATGCATTCCAGTGGTCTGAGACGAATACTGGACTCCTTCAGTACTGTGTCTCTTTGGAGAATCCTTAGGTACCACTAGTTTGACTTTGTGTCGAATGAGCTACTGCTCCCGAATGAGGCACATTACCTGCATTGTGCGTCAGTTACAGCACTACGACCATTTGGTCCGATTCCCTGAAAGTGATCTGGCTCACAAGATCCTCATTGCTGAGAACCCAAGTGGTTGGACCAGGTCAAGGGGATGTCCACATAACACCTGGCTGCGGTAGATAGATGGTAATTCCCGGAGGGTGGGACTGGGCCGCGTGTACCAGTGCATGCTCCCCAACCTGACCTGACCTGCATAAAGATTTTAAAGAGTCTTTAAATTGGTGACTTTTACTTTTGGGTTGGTGTGTGATGGCTTTACTGTGTTTGTTCTGATATCACAAGGTTTATTTTCTCAACATTATAAAATGTTACTGTATAATGTTTTTTTTTTTCTAAAAACCATGTACTGAACAGTAATAAGAACATCATTTGCTGCTGTTGTAAAAACATACTGATTACGTGATAGAAAAATTAATATAAAATTGTGTATGTAAGCAGTGAAAATGTATCACAAGTGATTTTTTTGGGAAACATCCTGCCATTCAACTTTTAAAACCTTGTATTACCCTTGTAGAGGTAATGCGTATTAGAATATAGCACAGTGCACCCAGGAGGTTCAAAGCATGATTACGTTTTGTTTTCTTTCATGCAGAGATGCCAAACAGTTAAACAGCATGTATTATGGAAAATGAAAAGGACACCAGTGTTACTGTATTTGAATCCTCAGTGCACTTTTTTCTGTGTGGAGTTTTTACATTTTCTTTCATGCCAAGGAAGAGCACCACAGATGCAATGTTTGCTCCGAGGGTGTTGATGGAGAACTATAGAGAAGGCCAGAAGGAGTTGTAGTGTGTCTTTGTGGACCTGGAGAAAGCATATGACAGGATGCCTCGAGAGGAGTTGTGGTATTGTATGAGGAAGTCGGGAGTGGCAGAGAAGTACGTAAGAGTTGTACAGGATATGTACAAAGGAAGTGTGACAGTGGTGAGGTCTGCGGTAGGCATGACGGATGCATTCACCATGGAGGTGGGATTACATCAGGGATCAGCTCTGAGCCCTTTCTTATTTGCAATGGTGATGAACCAGTTGAATGACGAGATCAGACAGGAGTCCCCTTGGACTATGATGTTTGCTGAGGACATCGTGATCTGTAGCGTGAGTAGGGAGCAGGTTTAGGAGACCCTGGGGAAGTGGAGATATGCTCTAGAAAGAAGAGCAATGAAGGTCAATAGGAACAAGACAGAATACATGTGTGTCAATGAAAGGATGGTCAGTGGAATGGTGAGGATGCAGGGAATAGAGTTGGCGAAGATGGATGAATTTAAATACTTTGTATCAGCACCACAGAGTAACGGGGATTGTGGAAGAGAGGTGAAAAAGAGTGCAGGCAGGGTGGAATGGGTGGAGAAGAGTGTCAGGAGTAATTTGTGACAGACAATTATCAGCATGAGTGATAGGGAAGGTCTAAAGGGAAGTAATGAGACCAGCTCTGTTATATGGGTTGGAGATAATGGCACAGACCAGAAAGAAGGAGACTGAGCTAGAGGTGGCAGAGTTAAAGATGCTAAATATTGCATTGGGTGTGACAAGGATGGACAGGATTAGAAATGAGTACATTAGAGGGTCAGCTCAGGTTGGAAAGTTAGGAAAGAAAGATGTAGAGGACAGGAAGATATGTAACAAGATGATCCGCTGTGGCAACCCCTAACAGGAGCAGCCAAAAGAAGAAGAATTTATGTGGATTATTGTTTCCATATTATGTTTCCTATTAAGTGGTTTATAAGATGCATCTTTGTTACCTAAAGACTTACTGAAGAAAACATTATTCCTTCAGTACAGGTTTTTAAATTGGTCTTTTAGAAGGATCAGGATTTATGTAATTATATATTTCTTAATGTCTGCCTGTTTTGACAGCAGCATTGATATTCTTCCACAGCTTATTCACACTCAAACCCCCACCTCACCACTCCTCTGTGTGGAAGTGGGTGTTTATGTATGTGCCACACACTGTTTGATGCTATTGTGTGCCTGAGTGTCAGCAGCTGCTGTGAGCTAATCGAAGATGACTTTAGTTTTCCTATTAAAGTTAAAGGGAGAAGGTGGCAGCTGTAGACTTTCCCTTCACACAGGTTATTACTTTCAGCACTAAATACTAATAGACAAATATGCACATTAATACATTTTCTGGCTTTTTTCTAACTACAAACTTAAAACAATATCAATCTTGAATCAAAAGTATAACCTCATAAATATTTCTATATAATAATACATAATAACTCATAATAATAATAATTCTTATTGTTTGTTCAGTTATGTCATCTCACATGATGAAGGCCAATGCATTATCCTGATTTGTTTAGGGTCCATGGGAAACTTTCTTTGGCACATGAGGAAGAAAGAAGAATGTAATTTTTTTTTTTCCCAGATGCTCTCTCTCCCTCTGCTTTTGTCACAGCTAGTAGGGGGCAATAAACTGGGTGATCCAGTATCTTGGATGAAACTATTGTTGTGGTATGGATTTTGAAATAATGTATTTTTCTGGCATTCATCTTACTGTCCTTTAGTAACTTCAGAGTTAATGCTGCATCCATGTTCAATTCTATTATGGATGCTCTACAGCTCTTATGCTAGAGAACTAGATTATCCTTTGGATTAGAAGGGTTGCTGCAGCCATTTTTACGTATAACTATTCTCTGTCACTAGTGTTCCTGTTGCACAGACCAGGCAGAAAATGGACAGAGTGCACAGCAGTAGTGCTGGCACTGGGTTATAAAGGAAGGAGTGGACATTTTGACAATGGTTTCTTGGATATACAGAAGTCAAAACATTTTGTTGATAACTGTCCATCAAGATTAGAAAATGGTTGAGTTATTATCATCTTGTCTATTAACAGTGTAAACAGTGCAAGATCAAGACATGTTTTAGCTTTCAATTTACCATTACCTAACTGCTGAAATTCAATAGATGGTCCTCAATGATGTGCTACAGGCACAAAGCAACAAACAAAAAGCCTTCGGTAGACTAAATACTTTCCTAGATACTTAAGGCTAAAAATAACTTAAGATATGCTGCTTAAAACTCACAAAAAGATAAAAACTCTTGCAAAGCAAAACAAAAGATTTTAGTCTTGCAAAATAAATGTCTTCTGGCCACCAGGGTACGCTCTAGCTTCCTAAACACCTGAAAAAACACAGGCTCAGATACTGGTGGCTCAAACACAAGACTTCCTTATTTTGTTTCATGGGAAACACTTCCAGAAAACATTTTCCACACCACAGTCACAGGTACAAATAAAGCACCCAGCAACATTCTTTGTCTTTTCTTTCTCTGTCTCTGCCTCCACCGCTCCTCCCAGCAAGCTTCGTCCTTCTCCTCCTGACTCTGGCTCCCAGAGTTGTGGAAGGCAGCTCCCTTTACACAAAACAGGAGTATTTCTGGTGTCCCCCAGGTTTGGCCCTGGAACACTTCCGGGTAAGGCTGGAGCCAGATAAAATGGGGCTCACCAGTTCTCTCTGCACGCCCTGGCAGCACATATGGAACTCAACAGGTCTAAGTTAAAGAACTCCAGTTGTCATGAGGGCCTGCGGGAATCCGGGATGGATGCAAGCTGCAAGTTGAGGTGGGGGTTGGGTGCCATCTAACGCTCTGTGGAAGGCAATGCCTTGTGCATACTGTCTCCCCCTGCCCCTTCAAGGCTGAGGACGTCCTGGCTGGACAAGGTTCCTTGCTATCCCTCATAACCTGAACTACATGGATTTTTTTGAATAATGATATTGTGTGTGGGAAACATGGATCACTGATTTCCAATACATATTGTACCAAAATAGCTTTTATCTTTAAGTGTCAGTTTTCCTACAACATGATGAAAAGAAAGATAATAAATGTATTATCTTTTCAAATATAAACAGGTTAAATAACAGCTACTAATAATAACTATTGCAAAAATTGTATTGGTCTTAGAAAGCAGTTCTGAAAACTGGCAAGCACTTTAACTTGAACCATATCAGTACATTTGCTTAACCCACTTTAATTCTCACTCTCTTGTTCATTGTCTTCCACTTTGTGAAAGAAGGAGATGATATTTGTTTACACATTAAACAATTAAAAGTATCTATATTTCCATTCCACCAGTGGATGAAGCAGAAAGCTGGGAAGACTGGCAGGTATTTACTGAAAATTTAAACTACTAGTCTGAAATATAAATAAAACCTGCCTAAACAGTTTGAAGACATAATGAGAATGATTTGAGAAAAAACAAAAAACTTTCAGGTTTAAGTTAAAGCAATGTTCGTCAATAAATATGACTAACTGTAGATGTAAGAAGTTCTTTATAAAGGGAAATAAACTCACCTGTTGACATCGGATGGAATCGTAATTTCCGATTTATAATAAACAACATAAATAAAACATTATACAGTTCAAGTCAGCATTTTGTCATTATTACTATCAGGTGTGATGGATGTCCGGCAAGAGTTTCCGGTCCTAACCCCCTGGCCACCAGGAGGAGCTCTCCCGACAGCATGGACGTGCCCAGAGTTCCAGCAGGGCCTCATGGACTTTGTAGTTTTTATACACAGCCCTGCTGGATACCTTGGGGACCACAAGGAGTCGCTGTAGGGAGGCTTTTGGACTCATATATGCCCTATAACCTGGAAGTGCGTCATAATCCCGTGACAGGAAGAAACAACGTGCTTCCAGGGTGAAGATATGGACTATTTACCCTGACCCGGAAGGGATAAGGACTTGTGGACTGTGGGGCCGGAACACTTTCCGGGTCAATGGGTATAAAAAGACTCTGGGAAAGCCCAGACACTGAGCTGAGCTGGGAGGAAGAGTAGCTAAGTGTCTGGGAGAGGAGGATTATTTGATTGTGCTGAATTATTGTATGAATAGTGTAGAGGGGAAGGTGCTTGGTGCACTGTGTATTAAGAAAATAACTGGTACTTGGTATTTGAAGTGGTACCTGAGGGTTCAAGGGGTGGATCAGAACCTCTACTGCTACACAGGTCAGGTCGGGGAGCATGAACTGGTACAGTGCGTTGCTGTAACTTCTACACGACGAAACAGCTCGGGATCCTAGTTGGCAACCCTCTAAACAGACACGCGGTCCAGTCCCACCCTCTGGAAATTACCCTCAATCTGCAACAGCCAGTTGTTACGTGGGTGTCCCCTTGCTCTGTTCCATCCTCTCGGATCCTCAACAAAGAGGATCCTGCAAGTCGGATCACCCTCAGGGAATCGTGCCATACTGCTGTAGTGCCGCAACTGACGCTCCCTCACTATGCAGGTAATGTGCCTCATTCGAGACTCTGTGCGCAATGGCTCATTCAACACAAAGTCAAACCAGCGGTACCCAAGGATTCTCCGAAGAGACACAGTACCGAAGAAATCCAGTCTTTGTCTCAGGTCACTGGATAGTGTCCATGTCTCACAAACATATAGCAAAACAGGAAGTACCAGGACTCTAAAAACTTGGACCTTCATCCTTTTGCATAGATATCGGGAGCGACACACCCCTTTCCAGGGACCTCATGACCCTCCATGCACTCCCAATTTATCTACTGACTTCATAGGAAGAGTCACCAGAGACATGAATGTCACTGCTGAGGTAAGTAAACCTCTCGACAAGGTCAACGTTCTCTCCGCAGACAGACACATGGCTGTGCCCAAGAGGTCATTAAAGGCCTGGTTCTTGGTTTTTATCCAAGACACTCGCAAGCCCAGACACTCAGACTCCTCGCTCAGTCTCTCCAGAGCCCCGATCAAAGCCTCCATTTACTCCGCGAAGATCACAGCATTGTTCGGTGAATCTTCCTTCACCAAACATAACTGATTTCCATTTTAGTCTTGTGTTTAGCATTTCTTGCCTCTCATTTCCCATCATCCTACATTCACACAGATCGTTGTAGACACAGAACAAACATGAAATGTGTGTATTCCAAATAACAATATATTATTTACCCAATACCAATGGTTCCCAAACTCAGTCCTGGGGACCCACTGTGGCTGCAGGATTTTGTTCCAACCAGATGCACAATCGGTGATAATAATCGATAACTGATCTCATTTAATTGGAGAGTCTTTTTTACTCTTCTCTTATTCTGCATTCAGAAAAACATTATGGTTTTTACATTTATAAGACATTTTAAATTTTCTTTTTTTCTAAAGCTATAAATGCTTAACTCTCTTTTGGTGTTTTCCTATTATTTTCCTCTTTTTTCTGTGTAGTTTGCTCCCTCCATTTATCCCTAATAGTGACAATTAACAAATGGCATGGCAGACACCCGGGATGATGAAAGCTGCAACAACTTCAGTGAAAGGCCTGCTAATTAGTAAATAATCAATTAAATAACCAGAACACCTGGAAAATTAGGTTGAAAATACTGTTAATGACTTTAAAAAAAAAAAAACAACTACATATTTTCCATATAACTGCTAAGTACATTTTAATAAATAAAATTTTAATAAATATCTACCACACTTAGTTTTTAATTTCTACATTGACTCCAAAACTCACTTAATTAGGCTAAGAGTCCAATGAAAAACAGAAGTTGGTTGGAACAAAAACCTGCAGCCACAGTGGGTCTTCAGGACCGAGTTTAGGAAACACTACCCTATACATTTCCAGACACCTCACTCCAACATACACAGACTTCAGCTGCGAAAATTTTGTGTTTGACTTCAGTTGCCTCAGTAGGGGATGGGTGAGGAGGCTACCTACCTGACACAATTGCAAAACAAAGGCGCTGATGAGCAGGTGCAAGGGAATTTAAGGTGGTCCGGAACCAGGGATTCTAGTGTTAATGATTTTATACATCTTCTGTAAAATTAACCTTACTGTCAGGCCTGTGGACAATGAATGTTTGCAGAGTTTAGTGTTTTGAAGCCCCTGTAATTGTTTAGTGCATGCAATGTTTATGCTTCAATTATTTAGTGTCATTCTGTATATTGATCAAGGGGAATGGGTTTTCAAACCGAGGATGTGTAAACCACAAAAATAATTTAACAATACATGCTTTGCTTTGAAAAGTTTGAACATCATAATATCGGGGGGTTTCCTACCAATACTGATACATTATTAGAGACCCAATATCAGCCTAATATATAAATTATACCAATTGGGCCCTAAAAATATGAGCAATTTTTCCATAGTTTAGATGTTTTTCAGTTTTATATATAAGATGTGCGTTTCTGGACACTGACATGTTTCACACTAGGTATGCAATGTTGTCACATGCTTTGTACCTTGTCAGTGCAACACAAAGGCATTGAGAACACAAAATCCCAATGAAAAACATCAAAACAATGGTAAAAATCTATACTAATAAAAGGCAAAGCCCTCACTGACTGACTGACTCACTCAGTGACTCACTCTCTCACTCATCACTAATTCTCCAACTTCCCGTGTAGGTAGAAGGCTGAAATTTGGCAGGCTTATTCCTTACAGCTTACTTACAAAAGTTAAGCAGGTTTCATTTCGAAATTCTACACGTAACGGTCATAACGGTCGATAACGGTCGACAACGTCCGCCATGTTGAACTTTCTTATTCATGGCCCCATCTTCACGAAATTTGGTAGGCGGCTTCCCTGCGCTAACCGAAACCGATGTACATACTTATTTTGGTGGTATGACGCCACTGTCAGCCGCCATATTGAACTTTCCAACGTCACTAATTCTCCAACTTCCCGTGTAGGTAGAAGGCTGAAATTTGGAAAGCTCATTCCTTACGGCTTACTTACAAAAGTTAAGCAGGTTTAATTTCGAAATTCTATGCATAACGGTCAACAACGTCCGCCATGTTGAACTTTCTTATTTATGGCCCCATCTTCACGAAATTTGGTAGGCAGCTTCCCTGCGCTAACCGAAACCAATGTATGTACTTATTTCTGTGGTATGACGCCACTGTCAGCCGCCATATCGAACTTTTCAACAGTCTTTGTTACTTATGGGCCCATCTTCAAGAAATTTGGTATGCGGGTTCCCAACACTAACTGAATCCTACTTACGTACATATATATGTCCATAGCCTGCAGCTCAGTCACCGTGTGAGGCGGCGTTGGGTCCCCCATCCCAACGCCTCCCACGTTGTTGGCTGCCTGCCTATATAAGGCCGTCTGTCGCTCCAGTCTCTTCATTTCCTTCCTTGCTTCACCACGGGATTCACGTCTCCCTGCTGATAACTACAGCCTTTTTATTTAATCCACGGCTTCTCTGCTGTTTTATTGTTCATTTATTACGATTATAGTTATTGCGTAGGTATTTTAGACTTACTTTACATTGTTCAGGTACCCATTTCCTTTATCATTCCAACCGTACCCGCATTAACATGTCTATCGAGGTGATCACCATCGATCAAAGAACTGTCACTTACTGAGTGGTTTCCATGCCCGGAGATGGCACCTATCTTTTCCATTCTCTGTGTGAAGAGGCTCACTCTTGATATCTGGAGAAACATTGTGTCTTATGTATTGAATGACTGGGACAGGTTCAAGGTGTGGACTGCTAACGGTACAGGAGATAATTAGACTACACAGGAGCACTATAAGAGTGAAATGCTTAAGCCCTTCACCTATGGTTCTGCATGTGAGTTGATGTCTGCCGCTGAATTGTTCGGTTGGTGCTTTCAAGTGTACCGAAATGGC
>JANRMT010030555.1:0-13647 GCA_026402145.1 Polypterus bichir lapradei | reverse complement strand
TATATATATACTGTACATATCTACATATATACATACACACACACACACAACTATCGTATATGTTGAAGTTCTATTTAAATTTTAAATAGAAGGAATTTTTATTTATTCGACAGAATATTATTCCGGAATAAATCAACTCAAACCTTAAATAACTTATAATATTTTGCTCTCCATAAAAATATATCCTGTCTAAATTATACAAGTTAGAAATAAAGTAAATGTTAAAAAAACAAACATTCAAATTTCTTTACTCTTATGTAATTTTATATCAAAAATAAACTTAAATTTTAAATATCCCAAAAGATTTTGCTCTCCATAAAAATATATCCTGTCAAAATTATACAATTTCAAATATGAACATGGTGCATAACAAAACCTGGAAACATAAATAAAATTTGTTCTTTTCAGCAATAACAAATCAAATCATTCAGTTGTCTTTGCTCTTATGTCATTTTATCAGATTTGGAAGCCTGGCATCTTTTTTTGGCAACAAGTTCGTTTATGTTTGGTGTGAGGTTCTGTGTTGTGGAGATTCTTAGGATGGACTGCAGGTGCTCATCAGTGAGGCGACTCCTGTGTGCTGTTTTGTTAGTCTTCATGACTGAGAAGAGTTTCTGACACAGATATGTGCTACCAAACATGCACAAGGTTCGAGCCGCATGTAGACAGAGCTGGAGCATTTGTGCGGGAATGGAGTGAATAAACTGTGCGGGCCGTGTAGTATCGTACTTTGCCTTCAGTGTGCCATTACACTGCAGCTCAATCACCTCCATCTGAATCTGCACAGGGGCAGTTTCCACATCGACAGCAAATGGGTTGCGAAACGACTCAAAATTCTTTTTTTGTTCTTCAAAGTCACCAAAGCGCCGTGCGAACTCAGTGCGCAGTGCGCTCAGTTTATGAACAAAGTGCGTATTTGGGAACACCGTAGTGTCGACTTGGTTCAACATTACTTGGCAACAGGGAAAGTGGGGCAAGTTGCACTGGTGCATTTGTGTCTCCCATAAAAGTAGCTTCACTTGAAATCACTTTGTGATTTTGCACGGGTAAAAACGTCTGCTGAAGTGTCAGATTCTTCTTTAACTCTTCTGCTTTCTGTATCTTGTGCATTGCATTCAGGTCTTTCAGGTTATCTTGATGTTTTGTCTCATAGTGCCGTCTTAAATTAAATTCTGTAATTACACCCACATTTGCTGCAGAAATGAGACACACGGGTTTACCGGCAATGTCAGTAAACATATACTCAGCCTCCCATCGGTTTTTAAAGGCTCTATGTTCAGAATCACCTTTTCTCTTCGGCATCGTGTGGGCTAGCTTCGCAATAACTTGCAGCATCATAAGCTAGACTTGATTAACGCGGTAAGTGTTCGGCAAGGCAGCTGAAGCGCTGCATTATGGGATCTGTAGTTTATTGTGTTACCAGCACTTCATATCTCTGGGCCATTAATAACAATAATACAGTATATAAAATGATCTCGCGGGCCGGATATAATTACACGCCGGGCCGGATGTGGCCTGCGGGCCTTGAGTTTGACACATATGGACTAAATAGAACTTGAAAAAATATATTTTTTCAAATGTGATCGCGCAATTCAGATAGAGTTGACGCGCACTACAGTACATCGAGCCCGCGTGCTATTGTGGTTTTGCCTGCGTGCCTCAATAAGTCATCCTCCCCTTGCTCTTACTTTTTTACCATTCATCTAATGAATACACTGAGTATGACTTTACCAAAACAATCATTGATGGCGAATAAAGTATCCATTATTCGAGTATGTAGATCGGGGTATATATATATACATATATATATACCCGCGTATCGCAGCGGAGAAGTAGTGTGTTAAAGAAGCTATGAAAAAGAAAAGGGAACATTTTAAAAATAACGTAACATGACTGTCAATATACAGTAATTGTTTTGTGAGTTTTACTGAGTGTTGCTGTCATCAAGGATTTGATTATCATTATTTCTTTCAATCAGGTTCGTATTTGTAGGATGTGTTGTGTTCAAGTTACATTCCGTGTTTGTCAATCGTTGTAAAGATGACAGGTTTCATTCATCGATTTGTTTCTTACTGCATCAATAAACAGCTCGTCTTCTTCTTTATCTGAGACCTGACACACTGCAAGCACAGGTTTTTTTTTTTACACTGTCTTCCTTTAGCGGGACATTGACTTTTTCCACTGTGTGCTTTGTTTCCGCAGTAGCTGCACTTATGAATATGCTTGTATGTATCAGACGCTTTATATTTTTTTGCTGCCTTTTCAATTGTGTAATTCGGTTTTTGTTCAGCGCTCTTTGGAACTGTTGCTTTTTGTCTGTGCACTGCGTCAGTTCACGTGAGCCGCTCGGTGTACATGCATCGAAGTTTCCCAGCTGTGCTGGTGCCATGTCGTGCTATGTCCATGGCTGTATTTAATGTTCCCGAAGTCCTGGCACTTAAAACTTTCTCTCGCAGTTTCGCTGAGTTTGTGCCAAACACCACCCTGACCATCTCATCTTCCTCTGCATAAGCACAGTCCTTCACCCGTGAAAATTTAGTGGCAGTGTTTCTATTGGATTGCCGCTGACGGACGGCCTTATATGGGCAGGCACTAAATTACAAACGCCAGCAGCAGCCTGTCTATGAACTTAATTTAAAGTTTAGGTTTACATCGTGCTTTGTTTCCGAAGTAGCAGAACTCATGAATATGGTTGTATATGTCACTCGCTCACTTCTTATTGTTTCGCTGCCTTCTCAATTATAAATTATAATGCATGTTTTCTTCAGCGCTTTTTGGGGCTCTTCCTGGTTTTCTACGTACTGCGTGATTACGTGGGAGGCGTGATGATGTCACACGAAACTCCGCCCCCACGGCTTTCAAGCTCATCTCCATTACAGTAAATGGAGAAAAACAGCTTCCAGTTATGACCATTACGCGTAGAATTTCGAAATGAAACCTGCCCAACTTTTGTAAGGAAGCTGTAAGGAATGAACCTGCCAAATTTCAGCCTTCCACCCACACAGGAAGTTGGAGAATTAGTGATGTGTCAGTGAGTGAGTGAGTGAGTGAGTGAGTGAGGGCTTTGCCTTTTATTAGTATAGATGTCTTTATTTGTAACTTAGGCAAAGCAATGTAATATTGGCGTTACATTAGTGAGAAGCATTCATGTTTACAACCCCACTACCCGACCACCCCCCACCCCAGGAATGGATCTCTTTGAATTTTACGACAGAGTTGGGGGGAAGTGCTTGAAACAAATTTTTCTCTGCTAGAGTCTCTCTCTCATCCCCCACACAAAGCCAGGTTGCCTAACTGCCAAGCTTTACTTCAACAAATGGTTTTGGGGGATGGCAGGTGTTAAGATGTTCTATTCCCCCATTGGTCTGAAGTATGGCTGTTTGGAATTGGCTTGTATCAGAAGCCTTTAAGTACCATGATGTCCTATTGGCTCTAGGGGTTGGACAAAAAATCTATAAATTTGCTCACTCCTTCACTCTCTCTCTCTCTTACCAAATGATGAAGGTGCATCTCACACACCATGAACTGAAAAGGACAACACAATGAAGAGCACAGCTCGACAACCATATTGAGACAGGCATGCGGCCTGTTCTGAAGAAAGCTAACCACAAATGATGCCTTAACTAGAAACATTTTTAAGTATCTAACATGTCTGTGTGCCGCCTGAACTACACATCACCATTTAATCAGGTTGTATGGTTGCCAATATTCAAATGTACTTTGAATATTGTTATTATTTATGAATATTATCAATAATACATTGTTTAAATTGTAACTTAACTCCTGCTTGTCTTTTACTACACCTAATTGCCTGAGGGTATAGATGTAGGAGGGAAGGTGGGGAGAAGTTATATACTATAATACCTTATAAATAGTGGTAAATCTGTGAGATTTGAGAAATTCTGACAAAGGCTACTTATTAGTAATACAAAAGGGGAAAGTAGAGCAATATATTACCAAGACAAAACACGCCTGTATGAGAAAGGATTTTTAACAAATAATAATATTAATAATATAATTTAATTCAATACAAAATAAAAGTTAAAAGGTGAATAAAGTATCAAAAAATTGTGTTGATCTGTCATGAAACAACCCCACTGAAGAAGCTAACACTGGTTACCCAAACCTTGTTGCTGGTGGCCTCATAAAAGGTCAAACTTCAGGGCCCTAAAAAGGTAGTTCCAGCATTGCTTACATGACAGAACATGAAGATTGACAATTGTCACAGTTTGCTTTCCTACCTTGGATGAGAGTCTGTTTTTCTGTCTCTACAAGAAAGAACGGGAAAAGCATCAAGAGGACACAATCAAAGATAATACTTCATGGACAGAGTAGTTGGCACAACCCAGGAAGGTTAGACATAGGCAACTCTACTTCCAGCTCTTCTTTGGAAATATAACAGCAGTCCAGAGAAACGAGATGCTGTGCAGTTGGCAGACCCCATGTCTCCAAAATAAATATTAAGCTGTCTTCATGGCACCTCTAACAAGAGGAGCTGCACTCTGCCATGTCGAAGCTGAAATAAAAGGAACTCAGATGTCTGATTCTGTGGTGTTTAGCCTTCATTTTCCAAAAACCTTTAGAGGTTAAAATACAGAGTGTAAATTTCCCCTTGAGGATAAATACTTTTTTTTTATTGTATTGAATTTATTAAAATCAAATAACATTCCATACAAGCAAGTCAAGTTTTACAAAACTAGTTTCAAAACAAATCAATCCCTACCCCTGAGAAAGAGAGCTAGGCCAGCAGAATAAAACCTTAATAGTAGGAAAATAAATAAATAAATAAATAAATAGATTGATAGATAGATAAAATAAAAAAGGGAAGAGAATCCACTTCCTCGGTTTAAATGCTTATTCTAAAATGTTATTGATTAGATCCTGCCAGGTTTTGAAGAAATTTTGAACAGATCCTCTAAGTGAAAGTTTGATTTTTTCCAATTTCAGATAATACATAACATCAGTTATTCACTGACTTAAAAGAGGTGAATTGGGATTCTTCCAGTTGAGCAAAATAAGTCTAATGTGGTAATAGTGTAGTAAAGGCAATTACAGTTATTTTGCCCTTCGCAACTTTATGCCCATCTGGGAGTACACCAAACACAACTGTTAGTAAATTAGGAGGGATTGTGACACCAAGGCTGTCTGAAAAGCATTTAAAGATTTTAGTCCAAAATTATATTAATTTGTTGCAGGCCCAAAACATGTGGCCCAATGAGGCTGCAACTTGATTGCAACGTTCGCAGGTTAGAATTGCTTGGTTAAATGCCCTGGAAGCATTTTGGACAATTTTAAATGGGACAGATGTGCTCTATATATCATTTTAAGTTGAATAATTGTATGCTTTGTGCATATGGAGCTCGAGTGAATTCTGTGCATGGCTTCCTTCCACTCCTTTTCTGAAATGTTGAGTAAGAGATCCTTTTCCCACTGTACTCTGGGGTCTTTGAAAGGGAGGGACGTTTTATATATTTCAGAAATGCTTTCTGAGTCCTCAAGACTGATCAATATTTTTTCCGGAATACAGGTCAAATAAGTTTGTGTCAACATTATCATCATCGGAGCCTGAAATTACACATGGAATCTATTGTGAGTTGAGTGAATTGTCAATACGTGCAGTGGCATGCCAATGTTTGGGCACCCTTGCTTAAAATGTCTGTTACTGTGAATAGTTAAGTGAGCAGAAGATGAACTGATCATCAAAAATCCTAAAGTTAAAGATGATGCATTTCTTTAATATTTTAAGCAAAATTACATGTAGCCCTTAATTTCGGGTCTGAATCTCCCTCAAAATGTACAGTATACTGTATTATGACAGTTCCTACTGATTCAATGAATTATGGTTTATGTACATTTTCACCCCACGACCAAAATTAATTCCTGGCTCATCTGCAAGTACTAGTGTATCAATTAAAGCATAATTGTTCCTTTACTGAGGTCTCTAGAGGAACTTAGGGTATGAGTGTTGGAGTCAATGTGATTACATTTTTAGGAAAGAGAGCCTGGAGAGTTTCATAACAGGGTTTTTGACTACTTGCCTGATATAGAGAGGCTAGAAATGCTTTACCTACTGGTGTGCTCAGCTATGCAAACTAAGATGATTAATGACAGCAGGATAGAGTAGAGTCTAGTCTGTCATTTTAAAAAGATTTTAGAGGTTAGAGTTACAATGAAACCTCAGGTTTCTAGAAGCCGGCAGCATGGCACCTGCCACTTTTAGCTTAACCTGTAACCTCTAGTCAAGGGAACAAACTGGGAGATGTAAATGACTACTCTCCATCAGTACTCACTGGGATGACAGTCAAAACTTGGACAGAAAAAATACAAGTACATAAAAACACTGAAAGGATATGTTTTCAAAAATAATTAAAGGAGAAACTATACATTTTGGGAGCTGGGAGGTCTTTTGGGCTTGGAACCCCTGCAGATTTTGGGTGCTTTCCCAAAATCTTGCTTGGAAGTTTATTTTTTCTTTCTGTCCTCCCCAGTCATCTCACTATTTCTTTGGACTTATCATTATAGACTTAAAAATGAATAAAGAAATAAGGATTCTGCTTCTTCTATTAATTGTATATTAGTGTTATCCATCCATCCATTATCCAACCCACTATATCATAACTACAGGGTCACGGGGGTCTGCTGGAGCCAATCCCAGCCAACACAGGGCGCAAGGCAGGAAACAAACCCTGGGCAGGGCACCAGCCCACTGCAGGGCTATGAGTGTTCTGTAACTGTGTACTGATTTATTCTTACCTACTATTTTAGTATGTAAAGTATTCTATTAATTGTTATTTTTATGTAATAAAAACAAGAAAGAGATCATAAAGGGTTGGGGTATTTGGAGGTGATCCCTGTATATTTCAAAGGTTGTTGGCAGTAGCAATATAAAGACTTTGGCAGTCCATTGTTGTAATATCTTTCCAGATGAGAGTCTAAACAGTGACTAAGGCAAAATGGTGGTGGAGGTGGTTATATAGTAGGATTGGTGGAAGTGGCACGTTCAAATTACCATCAAGCAGAAGTGAGATCATGCTTCTTCACGCCGTCGATCTGCAGGTCATGCCAACAAAAGAAGAGGAAAGACATTAGAGAACAATGCCAACCCTCGACTCAGGCTGAAATTACCATTTAACGAGCCCTGAAGTTGTCTTCAAAACACTTATCCATGTACGAGCCCTGAAGTTGTCTTCAAAACACTTATCTATTTGTAATCTGTTTTATTTTTTCTTGCAATATTTTGTTAAGCTACATTCCTTGCAGAAAAATGTGTGTAAGAAATAAATGTTGTTGTTGATGATGTAAATTACAATTATCCATGGGATGAAAATGCTTTCAAACATGTCAGACATGTCCGTCTTCTTCATATCTTACCAAGCCTTTAACCATGTCTTAGTTTTGCTGCTGATCTTGACTGCTGCTGCCAGATTCTTTTGCAAAGAATTTTAAACAAACTCTTAGACACTTTAGACATTTATTCACTGAACAGGTTCGGAACTCTTACTGTCCTTATTGTTGACTTTTTGTTTATTTCATTGATCCTGAAGTTGCCTGGTCATCCTGTATCTTAGATAAATGTGTATAATGACACATTTTGAAGGTTTCTGACTATAAATCTGGCATTCTCTTCAGGTAGTTTTGTATTTATTTTACTGAATATTTTGCTTACATGACAATTTCTATGCATCATCTTGTAGTTCATCTCACAATATGAAATATATCTTTAAATAATGATCCTACAGCTTTCGTTTCCTCATATGCTGTTCATTTAGGTCTAGGCCATAATATTTTTCTTTAGCCATGCCCTTTCTACTAGATATAATTTCCAGCTTAAAGGTATTTGTATCACTCACACACAAATGAGGTTTAAACTTGGCATGTGGCTAATTTTAATTTTGTAACCCAGTTCTATGAGTGTTATTTATCATTTTGACTTTTAGTGTAGGGCGGCACAGTGGTGCAGTTAGTAGCGCTGCTGCCTCACAGTTAGGAGACCCTGGTTTGCTTCGCGGGGGTTTTCCTGCATAGAGTTTGCATGTTCTCCTCATGTCTGTGTGGTTTTCCTCCGGGTACTCCGGTTTCCTCCCACAGTCCAAAGACATGCAGGTTAGGTGCATTGGCGATTCTAAACTGTGTGTGTGTGTGTGCCCTGCGGTGGGCTGGCACCCTGCCCAGGGTTTGTTTCCTGCCTTGCGCCCTGTGCTGGCTGGGATTGGCTCCAGCAGACCCCCATGGCCCTGTAGTTAGGATATAGCGGGTTAGATGATGGATGAATGGTTGGACTTTTAGTGTGTTTCATTAATAGTAGCTGATGACAGAACATTTAAATCTCATTCAGAATACAAGGCATCATGCTGTGTTTGTCGCTGGAATCATTTATTTAGCAAAAGTATTTAGCTAATTTAATGCAGCATCTGGCAATTATTGCCAATACAGTTACAATTTCTTCCATTAAACCTTCTGTTAAATTTTTTCGTCTTCACATCTAGGACATGTTATTCAATCAGTTAATTAAACTAACAATGCCATGTCTGAGAAACCTCATGGTAATATAGGAAGTTGGCAAGTACAACTCAATTAATTCTGAACTTTTGCCTCCACCCTTGTCTTACTGTAAAATAAATGACTCTTAAATAAGCAATTTAACTGGCAGTGTTGTGCAACCTCTCCTTGAGCTAGCGTGTTTCATGTGTGGTAGAGAGTAGGACTTTAGGAACCTCCAAATCTCAAATGGATGTTATTTTTCAGAATCCAGGTGAATAAGCTGGACGAACTTACTGAGCTAAACGGTCTGTTCTTGTCATATTGTTCTAACCTTCTAACATATTTTCAA
The DNA here is from genome assembly GCA_026402145.1 of Polypterus bichir lapradei. Lineage (NCBI taxonomy): Eukaryota > Metazoa > Chordata > Cladistia > Polypteriformes > Polypteridae > Polypterus > Polypterus bichir. The sequence goes on along the minus strand of JANRMT010030555.1, from coordinate 4,817 downwards.
AATTGGAATTCATTTTATATTTGGTTTACTAAAATGAAAAGCATATATTACTTTCAAAAAGCTTTAGTAACATTTTAGATTATAGCATCATGTTTCAAACTCTGACCATTGTTAGTAACAGAGAGACCAAAAGGCTTTACAAGATGTACATATTTTGTTTCTTGAATAACTTCTCCTTGAAGAAATTAAACAAGGACAAATTATCATAATTTGTGTAATAACCTGGGCTAAAGTGATGTGAAGTGTACCCTGTGACTAGTGAGAGTGTTTTTCCATGTGATAAATAGTTATTTGAAGGCACTAAACAGAAAATTTTGTCAAGCAACGGTCAGTTGAGCGAACTTTTATTGAAGTGGCAAACCAGATATTGTAATCTCTGTACTTAGATGCGAGTCTGTGATTCTTAAACAAAAAAGCTGCTTAATCATTTTTGAAGACCAGGAAAGGACCTATACTAGCTTTCTTAGTTCTTTTTTTATTGACGGGCACAAAGAAATGCACCAATAATGTTAAATATGCAGTATATTCAATTTGAAATGTACAGTATATTCAAAGGAACAGCCAAATAAGGAACACATTATACAAAGAAAAATAATTGAGTTTTTGGTTTAATTTATTATAGTTATTTTGAATATGTATGTAGCTTAACCTGCGGTGGGCTGGCACCCTGCCCGGGGTTTGTTTCCTGCCTTGCACCCTGTGTTGGCTGGGATTGGCTCCAGCAGACCCCCCGTGACCCTGTAGTTAGGATACCGTGGGTTGGATAATGGATGAATGGATGTAGCTTATTTGTAATGGAATCACCCAAGCGATTTAACAAAGTCCCAGGGAATAATTGGGGAGGCAACTGGGTAAGCCCATTTAATACGAATGCTCAAATAAACAAGTGCACGATGGCACTGCATAAACACAATAAAAAATCAGATTTGAAGCTCTTTCAAAGGGTCTTCTTGGGCAACCCTTAATATAGCTCACCTGGTAGGCTCGGGTCCAAGAAATGATGCCTCTTTGCGGAGCAGGATGGCTTTTATCAGGGGGTGGGCCTCCTCTGTGTGCGTCATATCCAATCATTGGGAGTCTTCTTAGAGCTGCAGGATGAAGATGCAGAAGAGTAAGTGACAGAGAGGTATTCCCTGCTTGGTTTTATCCGTGAAGGTGATCCTCAAGCACCCATGGCTGACAGTATTAATATATTAGGCTTTCTTTTTTGAATATTGACTTTTTATTTATTAAACAAATTTCTTAACACTTGGTTTTCTTTTTTTTTAAATTGATTTTGCCTTATTGTTTGGGAGAATCATTACAATACTTACCATTTGTGTCAAGCTGAACTTCACATAATCTTTGAGCTGAAGAGCAAAGAGTTCTTTGTATTGGGTTAAAATACAAATTCAAGTGTAGGTTTAAAAAGCAAGAGAAAAACCAAAAGGGACATTTCAGACAGCTTGTAGAACATTGCCATTCAAAAGAGGAGCCAGGATAGCTGCCCACTCCCATGGAGTAGCATGTTCCTGGTATGATTCGGAATGGGAGGCCAGTCCGAGGCCGCAGCTAGAGCCGCATCGTCTGGCCCTGAAGGTAAAAGAACACCCTTTGACTGTGAAGCAGCATGCTGTTGAGCAACTTGATGACGAGAATCCATCTCTGCATCACCCCATTCTTGGTACCCCTTGTAACATCTGACCTGCTGAGTTGCACAAAAACCAGGCAAGAGAGGACTGAGCAAAGAAACCTTTTATTTTGTCAGTTGCGGGAACAGAAGTTAACCTTTATTCAGCAACGGTACCTTGATTCAACTTCACAGTACAACTTCTTAGTTGTCTCCATTATAGAAACTTAAATTCTTAAGTTTTAAAGAACTTGTAGATGTCTTCCTCAAGAGGACTCAACTAGAGAGAAAGGGGTGCAGCAGAGGCAGGGACTGGGTTGGAGTCAGTGTGCACAGGACAACAGGTGAATGAACAGCTTTTAAAGACTTGTAATAACATGCAATGAGTGCTTTATGCGGTAAAGCAGCAGCTGAACAGATAGTTGTCTATTCTGGCAGTGTGTTTCTTTAGCACTGGAACACTGTCTGAGTGTTTTCCCTCTGAGATAGCTGAACTGTGCCATTGTCACAAGATATAGTGACATCAGGCAAGTGCAGTACAAAAGCAAGAACTGAATAGCATCTGCAGCATGAAAGGTAATTTACGTACTATATAATTTTTGCTTAATCCAAAAAATATTTTAAGTGAAAAAAAAAATTGCAGCTTTCACTGTGAGGACTATGACAGAGCTGGAGTGCCAGGGGGGCATACACAATAGACTCTCCACCAGCAAAAAATTCAAGAAAAGGTTTGCAAGTTATTTTTAAAAAGCTGAATCAACATCACCAGGCCTTTCTTTTAAAGAAGCAATCAAAATAAAAGTTAAAAAGTCATTTCATTTTTTAGAAACAGGCAATGGCGCAATTTATATTGAATCACAGAAAGTGCTTCATGTAGACTTCCAAGAAGCTGCTTAGCTAGAAAACAAGCATTTTTGATTTTTTTTCCTTCTGAGAAATCATGCAGTATTGGCAAGAATTGTGAAATCAACCATTGATTAAAAATGAAACCTAGCATTAGCGACTGTTCCCTTGGAGTAGACAGCATGTGAAGTGGCAAATGACCTGCTGCAGCATATTATATTATCTATAATAATAAAAGGCAAAGCCCTCACTCACTCACTCACTCACTCACTCACTCACTCACTCACTGACTGACTGACTGACTGACTGACTGACTGACTCATCACTAATTCTCCAACTTCCCATGTAGGTAGAAAGCTGAAATTTGGCAGGCTCATTCCATACAGCTTACTTACAAAAGTTAAGCAGGTTTCATTTCGAAATTCTACACATAACGGTCGATAACGGTCGACAACGTCCGCCATGTTGAACTTTCTTATTTATGGCCCCATCTTCACGAAATTTGGTAGGCGGCTTCCCTGTGCTAACCGAAACCGATGTACGTACTTATTTCGATGGTATGACGCCACTGTCGGCCGCCATATTGAATTTTCCAAACGTCACTAATTCTCCAACTTCCCATGTAGGTAGAAGGCTGAAATTTGGTAGGCCCATTCCCTACAGCTTACTTACAAAAGTTAAGCAGGTTTCATTTCGAAATTCTACGCGTAACGGTCATAACAATCAACAACGTCCGCCATATTGAACTTTCTTATTCATGGCCCCATCTTCACGAAATTTGGTTGGCAGCTTCCCTGCGCTAACCGAAACCAATGTGCATACTTATTTCGGTGGTATGACGCCACTGTCAGCCGCCATATTGAACTTTCCAACGTCACTAATTCTCAAACTTCCCGTGTAGGTAGAAGGCTGAAATTTGGCAGGCCCATTCCTTACAGCTTACTTACAAAAGTTAAGCAGGTTTCATTTCGAAATTCTACGCATAACGGTCATAACGGTCAACAACGTCCGCCATGTTGAACTTTCTTATTTACGGCCCCATCTACACGAAATTTGGTAGGTGACTTCCCTGAGCTAACCAAAACCAATGTACGTACTTATTTCGGTGGTATGACGCCACTGTCAGCCGCCATGTTGAATTTTCCAACATCACTAATTCTCCAACTTCCCGTATAGGTAGAAGGCTGAAATTTGGCAGGCTCATTCCTTACAGCTTACTTACAAAAGTTAAGCAGGTTTCATTTCGAAATTCTACGCGTAACGATCAACAACGTCCGCCATGTTGAACTTTCTTATTTATGGCCTCATCTTCTCGAAATTTGGTAGGCGGCTTCCCTGCACTAACCGAAACCAATGTACATACTTATTTCGGTGGTATGATGCCACTGTCGGCCACCATATTGAACTTTTCAACAGTCTTTGTTACTTATGGGCCCATCTTCAAGAAATTTGGTACACGGGTTTCCAACGCTAACTGAATCCTACTTACGTACATATATACGTCCATAGCCTGCAGCTCGGTCACCGTGTGAGGCGGCGTTGGGTCCCCCATCCCAACGCCTCCCACGTTGTTGGCTGCCTGCCTATATAAGGCCGTCCGTCGCTCCAGTCTCTACATTCCCTTCCTTGCTTCGCCACGGGATTCACGTCTCCCTGCTGATAACTACAGCCTTTTTGTTTAATCCACGGCTTCTCCGCTGTTTTATTGTTTGTTTATTACAATTATAGTTATTGTATAGGTATTTTACACTTACTTTACATTACTCAGGTACCCATTTCCTTCATCATTCCAACCCCCATTACCATGTCTATCGAGGTAATCACCATCGATCAAAGAACTGTCACTTACCGAGTGGTTTCCATGCCCGGAGATGGCACCTACCTTTTCCATTCTCTGTGTTACATATTGCACGGCCATATCAGGCTCACTCTTGATATCCGGAAGAACATTGTGTCTTATGTATTGAATGACTGGGACAGGTTCAAGGTGTGGACTGATGACGGTACAGGAGATAATTATACTACACAGGAGCACTAGAAGAGTGAAATGCTTAAGCCCTTCACCTATGGTTCTGCATGTGAGTTGATGGCTGCCGCTGAATTGTTCGGTTGGTGCTTTCAAGTGTACCGAAATGGCCAAATATTTTACACCTTTCGACAACCGCCAATGCCTCTTAAACATCTTACATTCACAGGTGACGATTTCAGTAGTGGACACTTTGATGTTTATGAATGTTTAAACTCTCAAAAGCTGGATGTGAAGTTATCGATGAAACCGGTTGTAAGCTTACAACGCTTGACAGATGCCGAATGTCACTTCAACACAAGTCCTGCAAATACTGTCGTAATTGAAACAAACCATGAA